>CM046881.1:146327743-146927743 GCA_025667525.1 Glebionis coronaria | reverse complement strand
CGGGGAGGTGTCCGCTTATCTTGGGGGAGTTTGTCGCATCTGCTCCTCTCACGCCTCTCCTTAAACCAGATAACGGGATTCGACCTATTGCAGTAGGTACTATATGGAGACGTTTGGTTTCCAAGGTTGCTATGAAAGGTGTGGGTAAAGAAATGTCCAAGTACCTTTCTGATTTCTAGTTTGAAGTTAGAGTGCCGGGTGGCGCTGAGGCTATTTTACATAGCGCTAATAGGGTGTTGAGTGAATACCATAATGATGGGTCTCTTGCAATGCTCACTGTGGACTTCTCAAATTCTTTTAACCTTGTGGATATATCAGCATTACTCCATGAGGTTAGGGTGAGATGTCCCTCTATTTCTTTGTGGGTGGATTTGTTATACGGGCAAGCAGCGAGATTGTATATAGGAGACACATATATCAGGTTTGCCACGGGGGTGCAACAAGGTGACCCATTGGGACCTTTTCTATTTGCTCTTGTATTACACCCGCTTGTACATAATATCAGAGACAATTGCAAACTTCTTCTTCATGCTTGGTATCTTGATGATGGAACTGTTATTGGAGAGTCAGAAGAGGTTGCCAAGGTGTTAGACATTATAAAGGTGAGTGGTCCAAGTTTGGGTCTTGAACTTAATATCAAGAAAACAGAGGTATTTTGGCCCTCGTGCAATGGTGTGAAGGTCCTTGATGGTTTGTTTCCTATGGATATTCGGAGACCGTCTTCGGGTGTGAATCTTCTTGGGGGAGCTGTTAGTAGAGACGCCAATTTTATTAGAGGGATGGCCATGAGGAGAGCCACGAATGCAGTTGATTTGATGAGCCTTCTTCCACAGTTACATGACCCGCAGAGTGAGCTCCTTTTACTTCGATCATGCATGGGTATTTCCAAACTCTTTTTTGGGCTAAGGACTTGCCAACCTATACACATGGAGGATGCGTCCTTGTTTTTTGACACGGGTTTGCGTGGGTCAATTGAGAACATAGTGGTTTGTGAAGGGCCATTCTTTGGAGACTTACAGTGGCGACTTGCTTCTTTACCCATTCGTCTTGGTGGTTTGGGTTTGTACTCGGCAAAAGAGGCCTCCTCGTATGCTTTTGTGGCATCGAGGGCCCAATATTGGGTGTTACAAGATCACATTTTACGTGACAGTGGCGTATGTGGTATGGATGATGATTATGCTTCTGCTTTAGCCTGTCTACGTGATAAGATTCTAAGCTTTGATTTTAGTTGTTTCACTAATAAGGATACCGCCCCCTCTAAAACCCAACAAACATTGGCGACTACCCTTTTTAGTGAAATGGTCAAGGATATGGAGGTCCACTTTGACATGACTTTGAGGCAGAAAGCGGCTTTTAAGTGTTTACGCGCGTCACATGCTCAGGATTTCCTACTAGCTATCTCTATAGACGGGCTTGATCAACATATGTCACCAGTGGAATACCGTTCTATTTTTAAGGTATCGCCTCATGATCCCATTATTTTCGGCTGATACAATGCGCCCTGTTTGTCGCAAGGCATGTTTGGATTCTTTTGGGGAACATGCAGTTCATTGTAAAGAGCTCCCGGGCTTCAAGTATCGACACGATATGGTTAGAGACGTTCTTTTGGACATATGTAGGCGTGCTGGTATCTCCGCCAAGAAAGAAGCACTTGTGAACTTCTTGACTGACCCGATAGATAGAAGATCCACACTCAGAACGGCGGACATTCTGGTTTTTGGATGGGTTGGAGGAAAACATGCGTGTGTCGATCT
This sequence comes from Glebionis coronaria, assembly GCA_025667525.1. Lineage (NCBI taxonomy): Eukaryota > Viridiplantae > Streptophyta > Magnoliopsida > Asterales > Asteraceae > Glebionis > Glebionis coronaria. The sequence goes on along the minus strand of CM046881.1, from coordinate 146,925,989 downwards.
GACTGGGGTTTCTCCTCTTGTGGTGATGAGTAGTCGGGGCTTTACAGCGGGTCAGGCTGCTTTGAAAGCCGCCTCATGCAAAGTGACAAAACACGAAAAAGCATGCATTGAAAATCAACACGTGTTTATTCCTTTTGCATTTGGTACCTTCGGTTTCCTTGCACCTGAAGCGGTGGAGCTTCTGAAGAGAGTTCAGCGCGTTATGGATAGCAACGTTATGACACCTAAATCCATAAATGTGATTTTTAATAAAATTAGCTTTGCAATTCAAAAAGGGCTTGCGGCGCAACTTGTTGCTTGCTTGCCTTATAGCTATGTAATTAAACTTTAACATAACATTCGTTGTGGATGTACCTGCATGATGAAGAGGTTTTTTTTTAACGGCAGTTTGGTGCAGCGGAGTATCTTGCGTGCCACCGAGGTACCAAGTCTCTCAACCCGAGTTCGAATCATCTCACGAAGAGAATATCAACCCCCATGCTAGCCATCCAGTTTCCCATTAAGGGGCTTCAAGGCATTGCGATGGGATTCAAACCCGGCTGCCAATTCTGGGAAAATCCCCCATATGAGGAATGACAGGAGTCGAACCCCTGACCTCCCTCACATGAAGACTATAACCAAATGCATGATGAAGAGGTTATCAGCAAAACAAATGTACATATTTGAAGTAAACTAATTTAATAAATGTGGCAAAATGGTTGGGTTGGGTTGGGTTGGGTCATGGGTCTTAGATGGGTTTGGGTTTAGATGGGTATGGGTTTAGATGGGTCTTTTAAGAGGTTGGGTTTAGATGGGTTGGGTCTAGATGGGTTTGGGTTTAGATGGGTTTGGGTGTAAATGGGTCTTTAGGAAAAGTTTGGGTTTTTTGGGTTTTTTTGGGTTTAAATGGGTTTTTGTGTTTTTTTGGTTTTAAATGAGTTTTTAGGAGGTTAGCTTTTTACTTTTTGACGTTTTGTTAATAACATTACGTTTTCATCAGTAAATTTACGTTTTCGTCAGAAATTTTACGTTTTCGTCAGTAAATTTACGTCTTCATCAAAAAATTTAAGTTTTCATCCGTATTTTTACGTTTTCGTCAGAAATTTTACGTTTTCGTCAGTAAATTTACGTCTTCATCAAAAAATTTAAGTTTTCATCCGTATTTTTACGTTTTCGTCAGAAATTTTACGTTTTCATCAAAAAAATTTACGTGTTCGTCAGAAGTTTTACGTTTTTATCAGGAATTTTACATTTTCGTCAGAAATTTTACGATTTAGTCAGAAACTTTACGTTTTCGTCAGAAATTTTCCGTTTTCGTCAGAAAATTTACGTTTTTGTCAGAAATTTTACTTTTTCTTCCGTATTTTTACGTTTTCATCAGAAATTTTACGATTTCGTCAGAAATTTTACGTTTTCGTCAGGAATTTTACGTTTTCATCAGGAATTTTACGTTTTCGTCAGAAATTTTACGTTTTCATCAAAAAAGTTTACGTTTTCGTCAGATATTTTACGTTTTCATCAGAAATTTTACGTTTTCGTCAGAAATTTTACGTTTTCATCATAAATTTTACGTTTTCGTCAGCAATTTTACGTTTTCATTAAAAATTTTAAGTTTTCGTCAGAAAATTTACGATTTCGTCAGGATCATTACGTTTTCATCAGAAATTTTACGTTTTCGTCAAAAATTTTACTTTTTGTCAGAAATTTTACGTTTTCTTCATAAATTTTACGTTTTCGTCAGACATTTTACGTTTTCATCAGAAATTTTACGTTTTCGTCAGTAAATTTACTTTTTCGTCTGAAATTTTACGTTTTAGTTTATAAATTTACGTTTTCGTCAAAAATTTTAAGTTTTCATCCGTATTTTTACGTTTTCGTCAGAAATTTTACGTTTTCATCAAAAAAATTACGTGTTCGTCAGAAGTTTTACGTTTTCATCAGGAATTTTATATTTTTGTCAGAAATTTTACGATTTCGTCAGAAACTTTACGTTTTCGTCAGAAATTTCCCGTTTTCGTCAGGAATTTTACGTTTTCGTCAGAAATTTTACTTTTTCTTCCGTATTTTTACGTTTTCATCAGAAATTTACGATTTCGTCAGAAATTTTACGTTTTCGTCAGGAATTTTACGTTTTCATCAGGAATTTTACGTTTTCGTCAGAAATTTTACGTTTTCATCAAAAAATTTACGTTTTCGTCAGAAGTTTTACGTTTTCATCAGAAATTTTACGTTTTCGTTAGAAATTTTACGTTTTCATCATAAATTCTACGTTTTCGTCAGCAATTTTACGTTTTCATTAAAAAATTTCAATTTTCGTCAGAAAATTTACGATTTCGTAAGGAATTTTACGTTTTCATCAGAAATTTTACGTTTTCGTCAAAAATTTTACTTTTTGTCAGAAATTTTACGTTTTCTTCATAAATTTTACGTTTTCGTCAGAAATTTTACGTTTTCATCAGAAATTTTACGTTTTCGTCAGTAAATTTACGTTTTCGTCTGAAATTTTACGTTTTAGTAAAAAATTTTACTTTCTGTCAGAAATTTTACGTTTTCTTCATAAATTTTACGTTTTCGTCAGAAATTTTACGTTTTCATCAGAAATTTTACGTTTTCGTCAGTAAATTTACTTTTTCGTCTGAAATTTTACGTTTTAGTCTATAAATTTACTTTTCGTCAAAAATTTTAAGTTTTCATCCGTATTTTTACGTTTTCGTCAGAAATTTTACGTTTTCATCAAAAAAATTATGTGTTCGTCAGAAGTTTTACGTTTTCATCAGGAATTTTACATTTTCGTCAGAAATTTTACGATTTCGTCAGAAACTTTACGTTTTCGTCAGAAATTTTCCGTTTTCGTCAGGAATTTTACGTTTTCGTCAGAAATTTTACGTTTTCGTCAGGAATTTTACGTTTTCATCAGGAATTTTACGTTTTCGTCAGAAATTTTACGTTTTCATCAAAAAAAATTACGTTTTCGTCAGAAGTTTTACGTTTTCATCAGAAATTTTACGTTTTCGTCAGAAATTTTACGTTTTCATCATAAATTCTACGTTTTCGTCAGCAATTTTACGTTTTCATTAAAAATTTTCAATTTTCGTCAGAAAATTTACGATTTCGTCAGGAATTTTACGTTTTCATCAGAAATTTTACGTTTTCGTCAAAAATTTTACTTTTTGTCAGAAACTTTACGTTTTCTTCATAAATTTTACGTTTTCGTCAGAAATTTTACGTTTTCATCAGAAATTTTACGTTTTCGTCAGTAAATTTACGTTTTCATCAGAAATTTTACGTTTTCGTCAAAAATTTTACTTTTTGTCGGAAATTTTACGTTTTCTTCATAAATTTTACGTTTTCGTCAGAAATTTTACGTTTTCATCAGAAATTTTACGTTTTCGTCAGTAAATTTACGTTTTCGTCTGAAATTTTACGTTTTAGTCTATAAATTTACGTTTTCGTCAAAAATTTTAAGTTTTCATCCGTATTTTTACGTTTTCGTCAGAAATTTTACGTTTTCATCAAAAAAAATTACGTGTTCGTCAGAAGTTTTACGTTTTCATCAGGAATTTTACATTTTCGTCAGAATTTTACGATTTCGTAAGAAACTTTACGTTTTTGTCAGAAATTTTACGTTTTCGTCAGAAATTTTACGTTTTCATCAGAAATTTTATGTTTTTGTCAGCAATTTTACGTTTTCATCATAAATTTTAAGTTTTCGTCAGAAATTTTACGATTTCGTCAGGAATTTTACGTTTTCTTCAGAAATTTTACGTTTTCATCAGAAATTTTACGTTTTCGTCAGTAAATTTACGTTTCCGTCTGAAATTTTACGTTTTAGTCTATAAATTTACGTTTTTGTCAAAAATTTTAAGTTTTCGTCATAAATTTTACGTTTTCATCCGTATTTTTACGTAATCAGAACTTATGACGAAAACGTAAAATTTCTGACGAAAACGTAAATTTACTAACGTAAAATTTCTGACGAAAACGTAAAATTTCTGACGAAAACGTAATATTTACTGACGAAAACGTAGAATTTCTGAGGAAAACGTAAAATTTACTGACGAAAACGTAAATTTACTGACGAAATCGTAGAATTTCTTATGAAAACGTAAAATTCTGACGAAATCGTAAAACTTCTGATGAAAATGTAAAATTTCTGACAAAAACGTAAATTTACTGACGAAAACGTAAAATTTCTGACGAAAACGTAAAATTTCTTACGCAAACCTAAATTTACTGACGAAAACGTAAATTTACTGATGAGAACGTAAAACTTCTGAAGAAAACGTAAAATTTCTGATGAAAACGTAAACTTTATTGACTAAAACGTAAATTTACTGACGAAATCGTAGAATTTCTGACGAAAACGTAAAATTCTGACGAAATTGTAAAATTTCTGATGAAAATGTAAAATTTCTGACAAAAACGTAAATTTATTCACGAAAACGTAAAATTTCTGACGAAAACGTAAATTTACTGACGAAAACGTAAATTTACTGATGAGAACGTAAAACTTCTGAAGAAAACGTAAAATTTCTGACGAAAACGTATAATTTATTGACGAAAACGTAAATTTACTGACGAATTCGTAGAATTTCTGACGAAAACGTAAAATTCTGACGAAATCGTAAAATTTCTGATGAAAAGTAAAATTTCTGACAAAAACGTAAATTTACTCACGAAAACGTAAATTTTATGACGAAAACGTAAATTTACTGACGAAAACGTAAAATTTCTGACGAAAACGTAAAATTTACTGACGAAAACGTAAATTTACTGACGAAAACGTAAAATTTCTGACGAAAACGTAAAATTTACTGACGAAAACGTAAATTTTTTGAAGAAAACGTAAAATTTCTGACGAAAACGTAAATTTACTGATGAAAACGTAAAATTTCTGACGAAAACGTAAATTTACTGACGAAAACTTAAATTTACTGACGAAAACGTAAAATTTATGACGAAAACGTAAAATTTACTAACAAAATCGTAGAATTTCTGACGAAAACGTAAATTCTGATGAAATCGTAAAATTTCTGATGAAAATGTAAAATTTCTGACAAAAACGTAAATTTACTGACGAAAACGTAAAATTTCTGACGAAAACGTAAAATTTCTTACGAAAACCTAAATTTACTGACGAAAACGTAAATTTACTGATGAGAACGTAAAACTTCTGAAGAAAACGTAAAATTTCTGACGAAAACGTGAAATTTCTGACGAAAACGTAAATTGACCGACGAAAACGTAAAATTTCTGAAGAAAACGTAAAATTTCTGACAAAAACGTAAAATTTCTAATGAAAATGTAAAATTTCTGACAAAAACGTAAATTTACTGAGGAAAACGTAAAATTCCGGATGAAAACGTAAAATTCCTGACGAAAACGTAGAATATTTTATGAAAACGTAAAATTTCTGACGAAAACGTAAATTTTTTGACCAAAACGTAAATTTATGATGAAACGTAAAAATACGGTGAAGACGTAAAAAAATAACAAGTGTGTGAAATTTTGACAAGCTTGTGAAAAAAATGGAAAAAAAATACTTTTGATATTACTAAACCTATTGGGTGACCCATCTTGACCCATTAGTAATATAAAGGGAGACCCATCTAAACCCATGTGACAAATGAGGAGACCCAAGTAGACCCATTTATAATTTTAAGAAGGAGCTTGTTTGACCCATCTAGACCCATCTAAGATTTTAAGGGAAACCCAACTAGACCCCTTTCTTTTTCTAATTTAACCAACTTGACCCAAAAATTAACCATGGGTCAAAAATTGCCACCTCTATAATTTATTAACTAATTATAGTAACTTCATAAGAATAATTTATACGTGTTTGTGGATTATACTTGTAACGTTTATATTAGAGTCAATTGCAAAATATATTTATATGGTCTGTTAAATGTCCTAATCTCATATCTCTGATCCAAATGTTGTCCAAATATCATATATCATCCCATCGTTAGTAAAAGTGATTTACCGTACATCCATCAAGACGAACAACACAAATGTTTTGTCAGTTAAGAGTAAAAAGTGATAGGCATATAAAGGATGTGAGATGCACCGTTGGCAAACCACCAGAAGTATTTCGCTTGCGCATTTATCTTTTTGTTTGACAAGATATTTGCATCGCTAGTTTTCAGGAATGTACGATGACTCACTTTTACTAACGAACAAATGATATTGGACATTTTAAGGTCAGGAATGTGAGACGGACTTTTTGACAAACCACGTTAATGTATTTTGCATATTACTCTATTATTTGTATACGTTGCCATTGAATATCATTTAGTTTTTATATTTTGACATTTTTGTCTTTATATTTGTGTGGTCGAGTTTTGTAAGGAATACAACATAAGGTTAAAATTGCAGCACAACTAACTGATTAGTAGTATAGTAACAACCAAAATAATCACAACAAATATCACAGTTGAAACATGTTGAAACAGTATTGGGCATTTAGGCCTATCAAATATAGTAAAAGTTTTGTGGGTGATAATATGTAGTCATGGACTGTGCATAAATGGACTGTGCATAAATGGACTCAGCCTAATCAGTTGAAACAGTATTGGGCATTTAGGCCTATCAAATATAGTTATGATGCAATGCCCACCAACGTGAGTATTTACTATTTACATTCTCTTATTTTACATTTCATTTCATTTAATAAAAAGATGATTATATACACTCATAATGCTTATTCTAAGTTTCACAATTTAATTTATATACAAATGTATTTTATGAACAAATAAACTTTCAAATTTGTCTCAGTGAGTTACGTTTTATTTTTCAACTTTGCTCACTTGTATCTCTCATTTTGTACTTCTACAAGGCTGATATTTAAGAATAAACTAGTATATACTACATCAGTCCCAAAATTATTACCCACAGAAAAGGAATACAAAATTAAAAAAATATATATTAATTACTGTTTTGATTTCTACGAAAACACAATAAAAACAGGTTTATTTTTTTATAATTAATTCTTGTTTTTTTTATTTTTGTAAATACTAATTTAAACTAAATGTACCACAATAATATTAAATAAACCCAACTTTTATTTTTTAATGGACAATAATTTTAGGAAAGATGAAAAAAAAAAGTGAACAATAATTTTAAGACGAAAATAATAATATATATTGTTTTCAAAGTAATCACTTCAGTAAATATCTCAATAGTAAAGTATTTATTTGTATGTAAAAATATTCATTTTAGTCGTTTTACGTATCATGTTATCAGATAATATAATCAAATCCAACATTATTTTTGAGAATCATGTTTTATAACCATTGATTATCAAATTATCTCTTGTCAAAATGTTTAATTTTTTTTTTTAACAATCAATCCTAAACATCCCCTATAAGGTTTATTGTTATCGTTCTCTCGCAATATTGTCATAGGTATAACAATATATATTGTATAAAAAACTATGCGCTATTCTTCATTTTTTGCCCAATTCATTTCTTTTTCTTTTTGTTCCGTGTGGCATAATGAGTGCATTTCTTAAAATGTACAAACTTTTTCGAACACAATATTTCTTAAAGGTTCTCTTTAAGTCTTAACAATATAGTTTTCTAATCAAAAGCCATAATCAATTATTGTAGATTCTTTTCATCTCTGTATAATACTTTTCAACAGATATAAAAAGAGAAGACTATTATTGTATATTTAGTTGTTGATAGTAAATAAATAAAATGATTAAATGAATCGTTGATTACGACCCAAAATAAGTCACACTCCCAGCAAAAGTTAGAAGCTAAAAAAATAAAAGTACACCAACTTTTTTTATCCGGAATGTCGACATATTTCACATACTTCAATTATAAGATTAAAAGTAATATGATTAGTTAAATTAGACTATCGCATTAACGTCAACTTAATTGTCTCTTTTTTAAACCAACTATTGAACGAACACATGTAACTCGATCGGATGCAACAAGACAGGTGATCAAACACTAGTAAAAGAAACAACTCCACAAAAATAAATTAAAAAACTAACCCACACACAAACACTTTCATTTGGGTCGGTCTAAGCATGAACCAAATAATTGATTTGAATGTTTAACCGATCAAACGTACCGTCTGGTCTTAATAATAAGATTTTCAGTCGAATCATGTGAAAAACCGATCAAATGGTTGAGTTAGAGTACAATTAGCCTAAATACTAGTCACTTGGAAACAAAAGGCTGAGACATGTCTTTTGCCCCTAAAAAGAAATGCGCGCAGGATGGAGCTCGGCCGAGGGTTCGAGAATTGGGTAATTTTTATGTATCTAAATCAAACACAATAACGTGACATTTATATTATATTCTTCGTAAGAAAATGTCTAATGCATTGTCATCCTCAATCAATATTATATTATTGTAAAAGTTTGATTCGCGAGATACAGTGAATTAATTAAATTATTTACGTTAATTAAATATTAAGATCAGAGTGATTATGTGTAATGTGAATGCTTTTTTTCCTAGTAAGATAATGACTCCACCAAATAATGGGATCAAATAGACCATTTAAATAATACTATTGTTATAAAAATTATTCAAATGGGACCAATGAATTGATAGCTCGGAAAGTACTCTTTTAGTTAAAAAAAAAGATAAAATAGTTGTCACTAATAACTCAAGATGGGCTTATTGGTACTATTTATATTATTTTAATAACTGGTAATATTCGATAATCAAAAAGAAAATCTAATAATTCAAGTTGTTGGAAATATAGGGTATTGTTTAAGATTTTGAAATGTGCATAACAAATGAGTAACGATTTAGAAATAACAAATGAGTAACGATTTTTAGAAATAATGATGTAATGCAGTTAATTTTTTTTGTAAGGTAGGTTTATTTTCGTAAGGTATATTTGACGCGTAAGTTTATAAAAACTTATCATAGAATGAGTTTAGTTTTTAAAAGATAAGTTATGATTAAAGGTAAATATCGTTTCATTGACAGACTTTTGAAGAATTAAAAAAAAACATGTTTAAAAATTAAGCTTTTAAATAAAATACTAAGTAAACTAATATATAAAAATAATCTAAAATTTCATGTTTTAACATTGTTTCAATGATCCGCTTTAACTCCTAAAAATTACCAAACATACCCGTAAATCTAGTTAACTTATCTTTTGAAAAAACATGTTTATTAAATAATACATTACAAAATACAGATCGGGTGTCCACATACAAAAAGGATGTTTTTCTTGTACCGCCATATGTTCGACCATGCGTAGCTACTTTGTCGTTTATGACAGTTTATGTATCAATATTCATTGCACCAACATTGGATTGGAAAGTATGTATGTAGTAAGCTTTGTTCATAACGGGATCATGTGATACATCGAACCAGAGAAAAATTTAAATAACCAGTAAGTGCTTTCACATCTTTGACATGTGATTTAAACGTATCCTACGTTTAATTGTATATTTTAGTTTTCCTAAACTATCATATGTGGTAGATGCATAAACAAGCTTATAACTTAATAACTTTTGATTTTATAATGTGTTTCACCTTCACAGGTATGCACCCTTGAATGAATTACGGAAGATTCGTTGATAAAATACTCGTAATAAATTAATAATCATCCCTCAAGTCTGATGAACCGAGTCTTAAGAAAGGAATATTTGGATTTAAAATATGCAAATAATTAAAGTATTATAATATATCGTTTCGCATAATCATACTGGTAACATAATTGACACTAGGCTTTTGTGTCCGCGTTTCGTTGCGACGTTGTTCGGGCAGTGACGGACCAAGGAGGAAATCTAAGGTGGTTCCTTTACCTAGTTGAAACTACGAGATAAAAAGAATCAACCAGTTTAATGTCGGTTTAATGGTTACAACAAAAAAGAAAGTATAACATAAATGAACAAATTAAAACACTCGTAAGATGTTACTAACTATCTAGCAAAAATTGTGACAAAACTATATAAAACCAGCATAGTACTCGTGTAATGCAACGCCAGGTATTCGATGACTATTTTTTTTACTAGCAAATTAATGTTAAAGTTTTTTTTAAATTTGAATTAAAATGAATAAAACAATTAGAAATGAAAAAAACAAAAAAAAATTGTAAATATATTAAACTATATGCTAAATTAAAGAGAGTAAAAATTTTAGAAAAAATGTTTAAATTAAATTATAATAAAATAAATGAATTAAAAAATATTTTAATTTAAAAATAAATGTGATTTTTAATAATTTGTTAAAAGAATTGTTACAAAAGTTTGTGATAAAAAAATGAGTGGTTTATATTGTACATTTATTAGTTAATTATATTTAATTAAAAGATATTTTAGTAATTAAGATTTGATATATTAATTTTAATTTTTAGTTTTATTTAAGATGATATGTATACTTTTATATACTAGTATAAGTTCTGTTTAACTCAAATACTAATTTACACAAAAGCTAAAATAGTTAAAATTTTGGTTTGAGATCAAATATTTTTATAAGTTACATACACGAAAATTAAACATATTCAAAATACTACGGTAAAAGAATGAAATAAAAAGTCAAAATATAAATTATATCGCACTAAAAATGTGTATGAAATTTGATGTGACACACCAAGGACCGAACCACATAATACTTTATATAAAAGAAAAAGACTCTAAGCCATCTAAAATTCACTAGGTCCAGAAACAACTAGCTTAAAATAAGATTTTACAAATGAAAACGACTATATCCAGATAAACAACCATTTTCTTTAACCTTTATTCTTCAACAACTCCATCTTCTTCTCCGACTATAATGTCCGATCATAGTCTCCTTCGTTTTTAATTTTTATTCCTTGTTCGCTTATAAATTTAGTTCTAAGGTGATTCCCACCTTATTTCTAAGGTGGGTCCTATAAAAAAATTCTATATCGTTTCTAAAGATTTTCTCCGTCCAAGGTGGTTCCCGGGCACCACCTGGAACAAGGCTAGGTCCGCCCCTGTGTTCGGGCGATTTCGGCAACGTTTTCAGTTGATGCTGCTGAAGGCGCGCGTAATTTCTGGTGTTTAGCAGGCTATGGGCTGGATGCAGCACCTGGAAAACGGAACGATTTAGCGAGACATGAAACTGGTTGAGAAAAATGTAGAAAGTCTAAGTTATATAAACAATTAATATGAACGTACTTGCAGTGATTAAGTGTGTATTTGGTATAGCTGCAACAGCAAAACAGGTCAACAGAAGCATTGCATGGTCTAATCTATTTCCAGAAAGTTGGTAGAGACTTTCACATTTGCTCTTTTAGTTTCCTACAAATACATAGATTAATATATTCTGGCATTATGATACACGAATAACTATTTATCTAAGTACACGGCCAAACACAACTAAATGCTTCTTTGCTGTTATGCTATATGTACGTTATCAGTTCTATATTCAACGGAAGAAAAAGAACATCAGTAGATCAAACGAAGCTTCATGCCATTACCTTACTCAAATTTTATAGAGATATACAGGAAAAATACATATATCAAGTACCAAATTCCATTTTGGGCTACTACTTTAAGAATGAGTGGTACAGAATTAGATACGAAAAAGCTATAAACATCATTTAGAATCAATGAGTTTCTATGTTGATTCCGCTTGTTTGTTCTTTGGAGGCAACACGGTATCAAGCTTTAGTTCACCAACGCCTTTGTTTGGTCCAATGCTGCAACGATCCGTGTTGTGTGTCAGAATTGCGTCCTTTATTTTCTGAAACTGCAATATAGATGGAAAGTATATCAGTACAAGAATAACATATGTAGAAAATGTCATGTCTGGCTATCAATTCACACACGTCTACCTACAAACGGTTTGACTTAGGTTTTATTAACAGTCAAATGGGCAATCAGAAGTATTTAACTTGTATCCACACAAAGTAATAAGCTCATAAGATCAAAATGACATAATAAACTTATATAAGTTGAAAATTTTCAAAAAAAGCCATGAAAAAGTTAGTTCATGGATCATACACCCAAAACCAAATAAGCAATCAGCCGTCTATTTAAGCTCATAAATCCTTAATCCTAAAAAATTCATATACCGCTAATTGGTCACTAAATGGCCTTGTTTTGATTAATCGACCTAGTTAATCTATATGGTCAAACATTTGTTTGAAGTCGGTCAACAACCCATTTAACCGGATAAAATCGGTTTGCATAGTAGATCAACACAGCCAAGTGCCCTCTAAAAATAAAACTACCATAATGTATATTGCACTAATATACTAAACTAATAATTAGATAAGAAATTATATCTATGGAAAATAACATAGAACTAAAAAAGAAGATATTACCGGATCTCTGCTTGATGGAGGCTATAACGTATCAGACGACAGCAAAATATGTTTTGCTAGTGCTTGTTTGTTGCTAATAGCGGCAGCGATGGGCAAATTGTATTTGGTGCTATAAACTCCTATGTAAGTATCTGTTTTTTTAAACCGCGCCACAGCTCTGACCATCGGTTTGACGTCTATGACCTAGTTAGCCCAAGTTGCTCGATAGTCTTGACCCATTCCCTAGCCGACCTATAAAAAAAGGAACGTATACCAGTCATCGACATAGTCAACCTTCCAATAAACTCAAATTTCCTAATAGGCCAAACCGTCTATAGGAGAATCAGGTTTTTATAAGATTGAATGCGAGTTGAGAAATCATTTAAGCAACAAAAAATCATTTAAGCAAAACTATTTAACATGTGGCCTAACTTCATGGTAAGACATTGAGAAATATTTGCTATCTTTTTTTGTAACGTGAGTCTTAAATAAAAGACTAACCTTGGTGTTCAACAAATATTTAAGCATTCTCATTGGTACAATAAAGTCCCTGTTTGCAAATGCAATGACACCTGTTAAAAATGATAATCAAAACTGAGATTAACCATGGCCACCAGTAAAGAAGGCTAAAATGTTGACATGTAAATACATCGAATGGTTCTAAATGTTGACACAACGATTGTTTATAGCGGTATCAAATTGGGGAAAATTGGTTCGGGCCAACTTGACATAGGCCTTTATTGAGCGACGCCAGAATTACTTGTTTTCACCCATTACTAAAATTCATTCACCTGTCATTATAAGCCATGACACTTTTTAAATAAGCTTACTCACACACAATCTAAATCCTTAAGTTTCAAATGTATCACACGTTTAAGTTTTCGGTTATCACGAATAAAATATGTTTAATAAAAAAAAGAGGTGAGCCTGTCGTGTCTACCTGCACGGGGTCTCAAAGGTCTTGACGGGTTCTACACTTTCCTCTGCACACTGCCATCAAGAAATTGCGTTCCACTTTATCCTCCTGTCAAAAGTTTAGAAAAAATCATCAATCCAAGCAAAGGCCATTTATATTTTCAGTTTTTATATCAAAATTATTATTTTCCATATTTTGAGCATCTAAAACTTCAAAAACTGACAAGAGATGTGAGGCGGAGGCCATTATCATGAAATCGGTTTCCTATGATATAGTGCTATGAATAAACTATACTATTAATCAACTTTATGTATGAAGACTCACCTCAACTCAAGCACTAAAACTATACAAACATAACAATGAGTTACGACTGGTATAACTTAAGCACTAAAACTAAACAAACATAACAGTGAGTCACCCATTCTATACACTCAAAATGGGTTCGTGATTACAAAAAGTTTAAAAACTTCATATCAGTAATGTGCAAAGTTTCTACCTTTCTATAACAAATGTTAGAATTGATGTGAAAGTCGGACACTCAGCACAAAGCCACATTGGTTATGTATTCTATCAACATGTTTCTTCATTACAACAGGTTCTTCAGCCCAAAATATATACCATTTAGTCAAGTTTACAGTCTAAACGGCACCACTTAAAAAATGACTGCTTATGTTAGAAAATGTAGATAAATTTCCACTAACCTTACGCCACAGAGTTCCTCGGTCCCACATGTTCATATGACACATTGTCATTGGCTACCCTTGACCATCGTTAAGCGAACGCCTTTCTAACACAACGCATCTCAAGCGCATGCATCAGTTGGCTCTTTATCCCCAATTGCTTTGTTTGAACCTGATCACTAACCTCCTGTTTAAGAGGAGCTCGTCGATTTGAGCTTGAAATTTTTGAAAATAATAATAGAACTACTGAATGCAACTGGGTTACCTTTATTAGTTGTTGTATCGACTTATGAGAAATGGCATAACATTATTCTGCAATCCCAATCCTTACAGGTCTAAATAGGTGCAATAACTGTCTCGACTCATTGACCGTGATTAAGATCCGACACACTGATATTTTAACAACACAAAAGAGGCACACGTATTTTAGTTTTAAAAAGGTTTTGCACTCCTTCGGCTTCAGTTGATGTGATGAACATGTGTTGACCTGCATTTAAATGTAAGATCAGATAGATATAGGATTGCACATGGTTCTTGTTATTTTGTTATTATGTCGTAAATACCTCAAGTATCTATGTTGGCGGAATAAGGGTGATGGGAAATTCAGCTGACAACAGAAGCATTTCTTGAACCAATCTACTGAATGTTTCCTCTTTGCACGCCCACCTGATTTTAAACACACAATGTATTAGTATTAGCAATTGAGTATAAAATAAATATGAAGTACACTAATGTAAGAAACGAAAAACTTACAAACCTTGATATTACGATAGGTGACGACACACTCTAGGTGCAACAAACCGGGAGGAATATATTGTAACACCCCAAAATGTGATATGCGGAAGCGGTGAAGCTCGGGGGCTGTTACGTCATTGTATCATAGTTCAAGGTACAAGAGAACGACTCTAAATGAGACGTTTTATAAAAATACCTCGTTGAATTTAAATTAAAAGCATCACAGTACAAAAGGTCTCAGTTTCAAAAGATAGTGCAGCGGAATATAAAAGTTTTAAACATCAACGAGATAATAGTTCAAAAGCATAAGTAAATAAATGTCCGAAGATAGCCAAGAAATGCATGCGGACTCCAAGTACTTCACACAACAGATACAACTCATCATCAATTACCTGAGATAAATGCTAATTTGGGTCAACATAAAGTTGGTGAGAATATAGGTTTCAAGTAAAAATTCATAGTAAATCGATTTCAGATTTCATTTCATGTACACATGCAACTATAGGAGGTATAGTGCCAAGTTTAGGATAAATTGGGTGTTCACAATATTTATGATAGCTAAGCTCGTGACATCGAAACTAGTGATCCAGTGCATACAATAGATTGCATACATAAATTTTACCCCAATGGAGTACCTAGCCAAGATAACTCTGTTCATACAAATGGTACACACTCGTCCGGCGTCAGAATGCCCGAGTGGAGGTTTTCAACCCTCGATAGATCTATCCGTAACATATGAGCTTACTCCAGCAGAGTAACTAACGATTCACGATAGTGGGGACTATGGCTAAAGCAACTTAAGCTATCTCATAAATAGTGTTCACAAAGCGTTCACAGAAATCAAGTTTTACTTGCGTCCAGAAGCAAGCATCAAAGCATTTATCACATCCCAAAACATTAAACATAGAAAGCAGTTTAATAGGGATCTATAAACTCACCTCAAGCAACGATTCAAACCGCACAAGTATGATCAAATAGTAGCGAGCAACTCTAGCAACAACCTAAATATAATACTATAGTTTAGGCGCTAGCAAATAAGTCACAATAGTTCGTCATGTACGTTACTAATCAATCATGTATATTATTTTGTAGTTAAAATCGTGATTTGTAAATGTTATATCGTTATAAACATTATAGTATATATATACTTAGGCAAAAATATTTAATTTTTTACTCGACGAAAGTTCGACAGCCTTTTGGCGTAAATTTTAATTTACCAAAATTTATCTTAACAAATTTTCCTACACGATTTCTAACGAAAATTCGGCAGCCTTTCGGCGTCACATAAAAAATTTACCATTTTTAGTAAGTACTCAAATCTCGTCCTAAAACCCCTATTTTCAACACTTTCTCAATCGCCAATATTTCAACAAGTCATTTTCCGCAATAGTATCAATTTCCACTTCCAACGTTCAAACTTTTAACGGTACACCAAGTAATCACATTTCGCGCTAATACCCTTTTACAAAACAAGTCCAACATTTATACACAATTTTTAGTAACAATTTCGACACTTAAAACATCTCCGTTTGACTCGAAAACGTCGTTTCGACCATTTTAAAAATCTAGACAGCAAACACTTATAGTGTTTTTCACAAAAATTAAGTTTTCCGTCAACGAAATTTAAACGACCATATCTTACTCATTTTAGCTCCGTTTTTAGCCCATAATATATCGAAACGAAGGTATTAACTTATATTTTCATAATATCGTAGTAAACTAGTATCAAAGCAATTTTTACGACTCTCTACGCCTCTTACAAAAGTCGGACAGATTGTACGTTTTCCGTAAAAACTCGTTTTCGACCGTTTTCAAGCGTAACCACTAGTAGTAACACTACTAGTTTCTTCTAATTTTTCATATACATCAACAAAATCAAAGATTTTTCTTCAAGTTTACAAATCCAAAATATACATACTTATATTTTTCACAAATCTTTCAATTAACTCATTTTCATGTATGGATCTAATAGATCCACACTTAATTTCCACAAATCTTAAAATATTTCATGACCAAAAATAATTTTTATCATTTTATTTTATAAAAATACTTGATGAGTAACATGCATGCATAGATCTACAAAGATCATGCATGAAAAAAAATGAAAAGATGAAAAAGGTTTAAGAAATGAGCTTGTGTAACGATTCTACGTAACCACAACGACCCGATCTACAATATAACCCACTAATAATCAACAAGAACTCTACCCTAAATCTTCAACCCAAAAACTACTCAAATCGTCAAACCAAGAAAGTCCATTCTTCTTTATGCTTATACAAGCTCTAGGGTGTATTTGTTTTGTGTTAAATCTTGGTAAAATGAAGCTTTTTAGAAATCAACAATGGTGGAATGTGGTTTGTGTTTGTGCCGTGTGTTTAAAGAGATAGAGGAAGAGATGTGTGTGTTTTTGTTTGAGGTGAAGTGAAGTGAATAAGTGTGAAGTGAGGTTAAGTTAAGGTGGTAATAAGTTAAAAGGTGTAAGGGTGGTGTAAGTTAAGCTCAAAATGGTAATGTGTAAAAATGTGGTGTATGATAACTCAGATTTTACCCAGTTAAAAAGATTCGTTTAAGTATGTCTCTTCGAATTGAAAAACTTATTGTTTAATGTGTGACTCAGTTGAACTTTGGTGGAACAAAGATGTGTCGTTGTAGTTTTGAAAATTAAAGGTGCAGAACAATTAAAGTAAAGGTGCAATTAAAATAAATCTAAGTCTAATTAAAATAAAGTGCAAGTATTTAAAACGCGACTAAAATTAAAGGGCAATAAAGTAAATAACGCAAACTAAAATCTAACTAAGGCAAACTTAAAACGCAACTAAAACTAAAACTTAAACTAAGGCAAATAAACTTAAAGTGCAATTAAGGAAAAAGGCGGTAAAAATAAAGCTTGAAATTAAAAACTAAAATTACATAAACTGAAAATGATAAGTCCCTATTCGGAATAAACCCTATTCGGAATACTGTCACTATGCGGAAAAAGGTGCTTATTCGGAATAGTTTCTTATGCGGAATCCTAAACCTATTCGGAAAGTTACCTCTATGCGGAATCAAGCCCTATTCGGAATATTGCTTCCTATTCGGAAAAGTCCCCTATTCGGAAAATTAGACCTATACGGAATAACCAGTCCTATTCGGAAAAATCCCCCTATTCGGAATAAAGTGCCCACTCGGAATAATTGGTCTATTCGGAATCCTGTCACTATGCGGAAAGTCCTCCTATTCGGAATGTGCTCCCTATTCGGAAAATAATCTTACTCGGAATATAGAATATTCCGCATAAGGCGCAAATGCTAAACCCTTACTCGGAATATCTAATATTCCGAATAAAGCACAATTGGGAACCTCTATTCGGAATGTTGGCTGGGCACGAATCTGGGCAAGATCAGTAACTTAGAACCGAAGAACAAGGAAGACTAAAAAGGCACGAATCAAACAAAAATTAACCAAATCAACCACAAGAATAAATCAAACTAATAACCAAACAACTATTAAACATAAACAATCAATCCAAAACAACAAATCAAACAAGATAATCAAAACCACTTTAATCAAATCAACAAAAATAAAGAACTTGAACATAAACAAATCAACACAAAGATTAAAGAAAGGTAGAATGAGATTAACAAGGTAAAGATAAAGCTTAACAAGAACTAAAAAGAAAAACTTACTTGAATTAAATGGTAATTAAGGTGCAAGACAAGGTAATTAAATGGACAAGTATTTAAATGTGCATAAAATAAAGGTGGAAGAGCTAATTTGTCAAGTTAGCCAACAAAATGGAAAATTAACAATCCTAATCTATATATATAGGGGAGGATTAGGAAGCTTCCTCCCCTTCTTCCTTTTCTCTTAATTGCGTCATTAGGTCCTTAAGCATATAGTCTTCATTAATTGCACCATTAGTTCTTTTTCCTTCTAATCTTCTTTACTTGGACTCTAATGACTTGTGGCTCGGGATTTCTTTTAAACTCGTCTTTAATTTCTTCAATAAATTGGACTTGAGTTTCTCGACTTTTGATAAACTTCCGTCTTTTGACTTTTTCTTCGATAAATCTTCAGAATTGGTCTTGGACTTCCGTTCTTTTTCCACTTTTGACTTCTCGACTCCGTCTTTCATCTTTTTCTTCAATAAAAGCCGTGAATGCCCGTGAATTCTCGTGTTTTCTCCACTTTTCACAATTTCGTCCTAAATCACAACAAAAACAAAAACCACGCATAATTCCGACATAAAAGACATAAAATACACGTTTTGGTCCGGTTATTATTGTAATTAAGTGGTAGAAAAGATGGGTGTTTACACACCTATCAAATCCCCTACACTTGACCATTGCAATGTCCTCATGCAATGCATTAGTTACAAAGCATGTTTACACTTTTCATCATAATCAATCCACGTTGGCCTTTATTAAAGAGATAGAAAATTATAAAAATGCAAAGCAAAGAAATTAAAAGCATACCTTGGGTTTTGAAAATGTCATGAATAATCATCATCCTCAACTTTTCACTTTCTCCAAACCAAGCTTAAAAACGAGATCATTGTTATTATAAGTTAGTAAACTATCACGAACTCATGTGGGCCAATTATTCACTTAGACTCCCTTATTCCTATGGGTATCTCTTATATTTTATTATTTGTCTTGAATGATCACGAAGATGCATTGTTTGACTTATTTCGATAATTATTTAGTCTGAAAATAAAGTGCACGATTTAATCAATAGTTAGCTAAAGGACCAAATCTTTTAAAACTGCTTCTCGGGATATCAAAAAGTTCATATCTTGGCATAACTTGGTTCGCGATTTGAGACCTTTCTCGGGCCGATATTTGGCAGCGACTTCATACTTCAAATCTTTGAGAGACGTTCATGAAATAATGGTCTTCTCTTCATAATTGGAATTTCTTCACTTGGAATTTTTGAGAGATTCTTCATATATGGACCACGACTTCTTCATTTTTCTCCAATCTTTATTTTGGATTTTGATATACAACGATCCGCCTCCTTTATTGACTTGGATCTATTTATCCTCATACCTTGTTAGGGTCTTTTCGGATACACTTCTCCATGACTTTTTGGGAGTTTTTGCTTTTCGTCGTGTGTCTCGATCCTTCATATTGATTTTCGATAAATGATTCTTCACATCACTTTTGGATCTTTAGCAACAAAACATAGCCCTCATGCCTTGTTAGGGCCTTTTCGAACTCGCCAATCTTCGCGCCCCGCTTCATAAGTTATGCCTTGGCTATGAACTCTCGTCATTACCGAGCAACTTTTAAACGATCTGGGGCTAGAAGCTAAGTAACTTTTCAAATCGTACAACCTTATTTATTAGCAGATAAATTTATTAGCAAGCGATGGGAGAATAGGCTTATAATTAACTCACATAAATTCACGAAAGAATACCGGACTTATAATTGGCTCTATCATCTCTCGTTCTCCACAGTTTAAAATCTCAAGTAATGAGACTCGTGGATACTTAGCCTATTAAATCAAAGTTTTGGGTTTTCGAGTCGCCTATAGGATCTTGCGAATTCTTAGACTCTTTCAAGTTTAGAAATCGCATCTTAAAGTTCCCTTGATAAACGACTCTCTAGGATCAATTATAGAAACTTGCGAAAAGTTCTTGTTCTTAACCCGTGAGAGTTAAGACTTTCGCGTTTTATAGCTCCCTATATAAAAGCCTAGCAAAACTTGAATTAAACACGTTAAGGATACTAGCTAGAGTAAACTCGGATTGAGTCAAAAGATTCACAATGTTTGAAAATTAAAACCACTTATTAAACATTTATTCTAATAAGGAAAGAAAATAACTATACAAAGGTAAAAACTAATAGGCCAAAATAGATCAAAAATTTTGAAAAATGTCGAAAAATTGATTTTCCGGTTAAAATGAGGACAAATACAAGGAAAAGACCACTTAACTTCGATAGAAGTCCCCCCTACACTTAAGATAAACATTGTCCTCAATGTTTAAGCATGTGGGAGTAAACTCCCCTACACTTAGGACATTGTGCACGTTGTTTAAATTTTGCTAAGGAAAAGACAACTAAAGAGATTCCTATTTTAATATTGAGAAAATATAAAAATAGTGAATCGAAAAGAGTTTAGGATAGAACCGGGAAGAAGTAGAACACGGAATCACGGGTCGTCAAGAATCAGCAAGAGTGGATCATTGAAGCTCGAATCCCTGATTAAGAAGTGAGGAGAGGAGAACAAACCAAAGGGTCCCCCCTACACTTATGGTAAAGAAAGCAAAAAGATAGATGCATGGGTTGCCTCCCAAGAAGCGCTTGGTTTTTGTTTACCGAGTCGTTAGCCTGACTCGACCTTGATCATCAACAGAAGTAGCATGAAACAAATCCACCAGGATCAAAGACATAGTTTTCATCCATCAATAAGAAAGAGCTTAAGGCGAACAAGGCAAGCCAAAAGAAAAGTGGCAGGGTTCCCTTAAGCAGCGATGGAGCACGGTGGAAGCAAGTAGGAAGCGGTGTAAGCATGTCTTCAAAATTTCCAAAGATTTTTCCTTTTATTTCATCAGGTGGATACTGAGATGGCTTAAAGACTTCAATACCGGGATCGAACACCTTTTCCTTCAGGGGAAAATAGCACTCCGGCTCAGCCGAGTGTGAAGAAGATCCCCAAAGAAGCACAACCTCGTCCTCGGAAGTGGGACAAAGAGGTGTTAAATCATACGTGCAACGGATTTTGGTGTCAACCGGTTTCTTTTCCTTTGACAAAATGCTCTTCAAATCCAAAGTAGGATCAAGACGATAATCTTCAAAGTCATAAGGAGGAGCATCACTCTCATGAGGGAAGTATGTATTGAGAAACATAGAGAAATCTTCCTCGAATGAGTAATCGTCCAAAGTAGGATCGAGTGATGGCGGAGGATCTTCATCATGTGAAGAATCGCTCGAGAGAATATCAGCCTCATCGAAATCATCATATGTAGGCAGCTCGGGATACTCAGAAGTACAATCAAAATCATCCGAGTCTGAGCTAGAATCATCATCATCATAAGCATCAAAGACCGGTTGAGAATCATAAATGGGAGAAGCGTCCAAAGTAGGGAGAGAATCATCCACATCATCTTCAAAGAGTGGATTATCAGTGGAAGACTCGAATAAAGGATTATCGTAGACGGTAAAGTCATCGAGCACATTTATCATATTCACTGATTCTTGGCCTCCAAAGGATTTTCCTGTAAGCTTCCCCATTTTAAAAACTTTTGAATCATCCCCGACTCGTAGGATTAACTCACCTTCGGCTACATCTATTAAAGCACGTCCGGTTCTCAAGAATGGCCAACCAAGTATTAAAGGAATACGAGGGTCCATTTCATAATCAACTACAACAAAATCGACCGGGAAAGTGAATGTGCCAACTTTAAGAAACACATCTTCGGCTATACCAACGGGGTAAGCGAGAGTGCGATTTGCAAGTTCAAGAGTCATCTTAGTTGGAGTGAGGTCAGGCAATGATAGTGTTTTCCAAACACTCAGTGGCATAAGATTAATACTAGCCCCGAGATCAGCAAGGGCAGTAAATTCTTCAGTTTTGTTGAACACGCAAGGCAACACAAAACGACCAGGATCTCCAAGCTTTTACGGAAGTTCTCTAAGAAGGACTGCAGAGCAGTTTTCATTTAAGCGTGTGTTGGCGAGTTCAATCAGCTTCTCCTTCTTGCTAAGCAATTCCTTGAATGCTTTGACAAATTTCGGCATGTGGCAAAGTGCTTCAACAAGGCTAATGTTGATGGTCATTTTAGATAGCATATCCACATATATCGATACTTGACAATCATTCTTGGTTAGATCGTTGGTCTTGCCTATGCGAGAAGGGTATGGGATTCTGGGTTGATAAGGGTTAGGTGAAGGTGTAGTTGGTGAAGGTTGTGATGTTGAAGGGTCCTTCCGAGATACATCGTCATGACGAGGCGGAGACGGTAATGGTGTACTATCACTAAGTGTAAGAGGAGTAGGGATACATGGTGGTGGAGGAGGTGTGGATGATGGTGGTGAGTTAGGTGGATTGACAATGGTAATTCCACTACGCGTAGTTATAGCACTCACATTAGCTCGCGGATTGGTGACGGTGTTTGAAGGTAGAGAACCCGAAGAAGAAGAAGGTTGAGCTTCAGGCAAGAAACTAGCCAACAGATTCTTCAATTCAGTTGTTTGAGTGATGAAAGAGGATTGAAGATTATCACGAACCTCGGTTCTGATGTCGTTACCTTGCTTCAAGATATCTCCTTTCAAATTGATTATTTGGCTTTGTAGATTCTTGATTTGCTCACCTTGAGTTCTCATGATTGTGTCAACATCGGGATTAATGGGTGGGTGTTGTTGGGTGGGTGGTTGATAAGGGTTAGAAGCACGAGGTGGGATTTGGTGGCTTCTATTGTAGTTGTTGGCGGGATTTTGGTTTTGAGGAGAAAAACCGGGTGAAAGGTAGTTGTTAGAACGGTAGCTCAGCAGATTTCTATCCCCTTGTTGTCTAGCTTGGTAATTTTCCGGTGAATAATTACCGTAAGCTGCATACACATTTTCCGGATTTCCTTGTGTCGAAGGACAATCGGTGTATGAGTGAGGACCGCCACATGTTTCACAAGGATTAGCGACCGCTTTAACTTGTTGTTGTTGTTGATTTGAAGCGAGAAGCGTAATACTTTTGCTCATTTCAGCCATCATGCGGGTGAGTTCGGTCATCTCAGGGTTTGCTGAGGTAGAAGAAACATTGACTCTCGTGTTGTTTCTAGAAGAAGCAGAGGAATCCCAGTTCTTGTGGTGAGTAGTCATGTTCTCAATTAACTCTCTACACTCCTCGGGTCTCCTTTTCATGAATGTGCCACCGGCGGCTGCATTGATCGTATCACGATCTCGAAAAGTCAATCCGTTGTAGAAAGTATCTATCAAAGTGACGGGAAGCATATTGTGGTTTGGACATCTATCGATCTAGACATTATATCTCTCCCATGCATCAAAAAGAGATTCATCGGGATCTTGCATGAAACCGCTGATCTGATTGCGAAGGCTTGTGACCATGGATGGTGGAAAGTAGCGCGAGAAAAAGCGTTGAGTCATATCATCCCAAGTGTGAATAGAATTCTTCGGGAGACGATCAAACCATTTCTCGGCATGATGCGATAAAGTATGTGGAAAGAGTTGTAGGCGGAGAACATCCATTGTGGCCCCAGGCAACTTCATGCTTTGGGTGATTGTAATGAACTTGTCGAGGTATTTGTTGGCATCATCATCAGGCAATCCTCTAAATGGGTTTGTTTGTACTTGCTGAATCATGTGGTGCTTCAACGAAAACTCAGGAGCGTTGATTTGCATCGGCGCAATCGGTCCTCCTCGTCCAAACATTGTTGGTTGACAAAGTTCCTCCATGGTCCGAAGATCGGGCTGTGGAAGAGCATTGTTGTTATTATTATTATTGACGTGCGGTGGCATGTTGTTGTTGTTAACACCTGCCATATCTAAATCTTCTTGAGGCTCGGGCTCTTGATAATTAGAAGATCTAGTACGCATACACCTGAAAATGCAAAAGAAAACAAAACCAAACAAAAAGACAATATATATACACAAGAAAGATAAAATCTTTTTGGATTTTTGAAATTTTTAATTTTTATGGTTTTTTATCAATTTTTAATTTTTTATGATTTTTTTGAATTTTTATATGCAAGAAAAATAACGCTCACAAGTGAACGGATCCCAAAAAGCAACGTGTCTCTCACAAAAAACTGTTAATCTTTACGAAAAGAGCCGGCAGCGGCGCCATTTGATAACTCAGACTTTACCCAGTTAAAAAGATTCGTTTAAGTATGTCTCTTCGAATTGAAAAACTTATTGTTTAATGTGTGACTCAGTTGAACTTTGGGGAACAAAGATGTGTCGTTGTAGTTTTGAAAATTAAAGGTGCAGAACAATTAAAATAAAGGTGCAATTAAAATAAATCTAAGTCTAATTAAAATAAAGTGCAAGTATTTAAAACGCGACTAAAATTAAAGGACAATAAAGTAAATAACGCAAACTAAAATCTAACTAAGGCAAACTTAAAACGCAACTAAAACTAAAACTTAAACTAAGGTAAATAAACTTAAAGTGCAATTAAGGAAAAAGGCGGGAAAAAAAAGCTTGAAATTAAAAACTAAAATTACATAAACTGAAAATGATAAGTCCCTATTCGGAATAAACCCTATTCAGAATACTGTCACTATGCGGAAAAAGGTGCTTATTCGGAATAGTTTCTTATGCGGAATCCTAAACCTATTCGGAAAGTTACCTCTATGCGGAATCAAGCCCTATTCGGAATATTGCTTCCTATTCGGAAAAGTCCCCTATTCGGAAAATTAGACCTATACGGAATAACCAGTCCTATTCGGACAAATCCCCCTATTCGGAATAAAGTGCCCACTCGGAATAATTGGTCTATTCGGAATCCTGTCACTATGCGGAAAGTCCTTCTATTCGGAATGTGCTCCCTATTCGGAAAATAATCTTACTCGGAATATAGAATATTCCGCATAAGGCACAAATGCTAAACCCTTACTCGGAATATCTAATATTCCGAATAAAGCACAATTGGGAACCTCTATTCGGAATGTTGGCTGGGCACGAATCTGGGCAAGATCAGTAACTTAGAACCGAAGAACAAGGAAGACTAAAAAGGCACGAATCAAACAAAAATTAACCAAATCAACCACAAGAATAAATCAAACTAATAACCAAACAAATATTAAACATAAACAATCAATCCAAAACAACAAATCAAACAAGATAATCAAAACCACTTTAATCAAATCAACAAAAATAAAGAACTTGAACATAAACAAATCAACACAAAGATTAAAGAAAGGTAGAATGAGATTAACAAGGTAAAGATAAAGCTTAACATGAATTAAAAAGAAAAACTTACTTGAATTAAATGGTAATTAAGGTGCAAGACAAGGTAATTAAATGGACAAGTATTTAAATGTGCATAAAATAAAGGTGGAAGAGCTAATTTGTCAAGTTAGCCAACAAAATGGAAAATTAACAATCCTAATCTATATATAGGGGAGGATTAGAAAGTTTCCTCTCCTTCTTCCTTTTCTCTTAATTGCGTCATTAGGTCCTTAAGCATATAGTCTTCATTAATTGCACCATTAGTCCTTTTTCCTTCTAATCTTCTTTACTTGGACTCTAATGACTTGTGGCTCGGGATTTCTTTTAAACTCGTCTTTAATTTCTTCAATAAATTGGACTTGAGTTTCTCGACTTTTGATAAACTTCCGTCTTTTGACTTTTTCTTCGATAAATCTTCAGAATTGGTCTTGGACTTCCGTTCTTTTTCCACTTTTGACTTCTCGACTCCGTCTTTCATCTTTTTCTTCAATAAAAGCCGTGAATGCCTGTGAATTCTCGTGTTTTCTCCACTTTTCACAATTTCGTCCTAAATCACAACAAAAACACAAACCACGCATAATTCCGACATAAAAGACATAAAATACACGTTTTGGTCCGGTTATTATTGTAATTAAGTGGTAGAAAAGATGGGTGTTTACACACCTATCAGTGTATCTTGCATGTGGGTGGGTTTTTGGCCGGTTATGGGGGTCCCAATGGGGGTAAATTATTCAAAAATTTTACTATGGTAATTAGTTAAAAGGTTTAAGGTAAAAAGGTTAGTTAGTTTTAGGTAAATATCAAAAAGTATATAGTTAAGTTAAAAATTACGTAAAACTTAAAAATTTGACGAAATATATTAAATTTACGATTTTTCGACGAAAACTGACATTTTATGATTGGTAAAGTGTTTTATGCACGCTAACGACGGGTAAACGTAAAAACGACGTAAAATACGAAAACGCGTTACGTTAATTAAATATTCACAGTAAATACGATTTATGTCTATAAATAGCAAAAATACTAAAATACAGGCATATATAAACACATACAGAAGTATTTAAATACGCTGCTCATGAAAATACGATCACACTGTTAAAAACTAAACAGTTAAGCACATAATTCACAGATAACGAATAATCTCATGGATTATCGTCAATTCATTGACCGTCTCAGCACTTTGGTCAGGTTCACAGAAAATGTTCAGATTAATGACTGAGCTCAAAGTCAGGCAATTACTCGTCAGCAAACAGTTTTTCAGAAGACGCGAGATAACTTCCCGGTTCCAACACAGTTAAATCACATAGTTGACTAAATAAAAAGTCAAAGGGTAAAATAGTCATTTTATAAAGTAGGGAAAATTACCAGGTGTTGCATCATCCCCTTGATAGAGAAGCTTTGTCCTCAAAGCTTAGGAGTGTCACGGTTTCTAGAATTGTCAAAGAGTTGCGGATATTTCTTGCGAAATTGATCCTCACGCTCCCAAGTGAATTCAGGTCCACGTTTAGAATTCCACCTCACCTTGATGATAGGAATACGACTCTGTTTCAATTGTTTGACCTCACGGTCCATGATTTCAACAGGTTCTTCGACAAATTGCATCTTGTCGTCAATTCGGAGTTCCTCCAACGGTATAACGAGTGTTTCATCAGAAAGGCACTTCTTCAAGTTTGACACATGAAAAGTGATGTGCACGTGGCTCAACGCTTGCGGTAATTCGAGACGATAGGCTACAGTTCCAACCTTTGCCGGAATTTTGAAAGGTCCAATATAACGGGGGTTCAGCTTTCCTCGCTTGCCAAAACGTACCACACCTTTCCAATGCGATACTTTTAGCATCACTTTGTCTCCCACCTGAAATTCGAGAGGCTTACATCGAACGTCGGCGTAACTCTTTTGACGATCACGGGCTGCTTGAATTCGGCTCTTGATTTGAACAATCTTCTCAGTCGTTCCACGGATGAGTTCAGGGCCAGTGAGTTGACTATCCCCAACCTCACTCCAACACACAGGCGAGCGACATTTACGACCATACAACGCTTCAAACGGTGCAACCTTAATACTGGTATGATAACTATTGTTGTAAGAGAATTCTACTAGAGGCAAATGTTTGTCCCATTGCTTTCCAAAGTCAAGCACACAAGCACGCAACATGTCCTCCAGCGTTTGAATAGTTCTCTCACTCTGTCCATCAGTCTGCGGGTGATAAGCAGTACTCATGTCCAATTGCGTACCCAACGCTTTCTGAAGTGATTTCCAGAATTCCGAAGTAAATCTACCATCTCTATCAGAAATTATCGAGATCGGTATCCCATGTTTTGTAACTATTTCCTTCAGATAAAGTCTCGTAAGCTTATCCATCGAATCATCTTCCTTCATAGCTAAAAAGTGTGCAGATTTCGTAAGTCGATCCACAATTACCCAAGTTGTGTCGTATCCGTTCGTCGTTTTAGGTAGCTTAGTTATGAAGTCCATGGTTATATTTTCCCATTTCCACATAGGAATTATAGGTTGAACCAACAATCCAGATGGTTTTTGGTGTTCTGTTTTTACTCTAGCACAAGTCAGACACTTCCCTACATAAGTAGCGATTTCAGCTTTCATATTTGGCCACCAATATAGCTTCTTCATATCCTGATACATTTTGTCAGATCCTGGGTGAATCGAATACTTAGATTTATGCGACTGATAGGTGTGTAAACACCCATCCTTTTACCACTTAATTCTGGCTAAAACGGGGCCAAAACACGTATATAATATCAATTGTTTGGAATTATGCGTGGTTTTTGTGTTTATTGTGTTTTCAGAGCCAACCGGATGAATTATGGAGAAAACATGGGATTGCACGGGATTTATCGAAGAAAAAGACTCAAGATAAAGTCTATTGTCCAAGAGATGCAAAAGATTTGAAGTCACTGGGCCTATTCGAAGATTTATCGAAGAAAAGGACCAAAGATGGAAGATTTACAAAAGTCGAAGAAACTCAAGTCTATTAAACGAAGAAATTAAAAGACGAGTTGAATTTAATCGACAACAAATCCCGAATCAGAATCGAAAACGTCAACTTTTCTGAAAAGACGAGAAGACAAGAAGAACGGGAGAAAGCCCACTCACCAACCAAAGGGAACACCTATATAAAGGGTTCCCCTCACACACTTTGAGTTAGTTTTTAGTTTTTTTTCTTTCCCCACTTTTTTCTCCTTTCTGTTTCGTAGCATCACCAACACCACTAGGGTGTTTGGTGATTTTGATCTTTGATTTTCAATCTTGTAATTTCATCCTTGTTTAGTGATTGTTAAAACATTAATCATTCAATACAAGTTCTTGTTTAATCTTTCCATTTCATCTTGTTCATCATCATCTTTCTTTTCAAGTTCTTAAGTTCTTATTTGATTGATTTGATCTTTAAAAGTTGTTGGGTTTTGTGTTTTTGTTGATGGGATTTGTAGTTTATGGTTAGTAGATGCTTTGTGTTTAGTTTTATTTAAGATTTGGTGAAAAACTTGGTGATTTTTGGCATTAAAATCGTTTTCCCTGTTCTTCGGGTAAGTTTCTGTTTTTGGAGTTTCCCAGGTTCCGGATGAACCAAAAACTTCCGAATGAGCTAAAAACTTCCGGATGAACATAAGTTCCGCATGAGTTGATAGTTCCGAATGAGTTTCCTTTTAGAAAGTTCCGAATGAGCTGAAAGTTCCGGATGAACAAATCTTCCGAATGAACTGAAAGTTCCGAATGTGTTTAAAGTTCCGAATGAATGTGTTTTTGAAAAGTTCTGAATAAACTTCCGCATGAACAAAAGTTCCTGATGAATGTCATTTTTAAAAGTTCCGAATGAGTTTTTCTTTTGAAAGTTCCGAATGAATTTTTACTTTAAAAGTTCCGAATGAGCAATAAGTTCCGGATGAACAAAACTTCCGAATGAGTTGAATGTTCCGAATAAACTTCCGAACCAAAGTTCCGCATAAAGATCCGAGTGAAGCTCCGAACGAAGTTCCGGATCAAGAGTTCCGAACCAAGTTCCGAGTGAAAAGTTCCGAATCAAGGTTAACTTCCGAATCAGTTTTCTTTTGAGCATCTTTAATTGTTACTGTTTCTTTAGTATTATTGTTTCTTCATCTCTATTTCATAGTTTAATTCTAGTTTAATTAACTGTTATTAATATAATTGCCTTTAAATTTAAGTTTACATTTTCATGCATTTAACTTTTAGTAGATTAGAAAACTAAACCCCTTTTTTTAGTAACCAAGAACAATCATTCCACTTAGAACCGAGATCAATTCGAGAGGATACCGAGAGACATAAATTGAACCTAGCAAAATCAAAGTATCAAATGGCGCCGCTGCCGGCTCTTCTCGTTAAGATCAAAGATTTTTCTCAAATCGCTCGCCCGATGACCCACCTCTTGGAAAAAGATACTCCTTTTATCTTTTCCAAAGAGTGTCTTGAAGCCTTCAACTCGCTTAAGGATAAGCTAACTAAGGCACCTGTCTTGGTTACCCCTAATTGGGAGCTGCCTTTCGAGTTGATGTGCGATGCTAGCGATTTTGCTATTGGAGCGGTTCTGGGACAAAGAGTGAACAAACACTTCCAACCGATCCATTACGCTAGCAAGACAATGACTGGGGCACAATTGCATTATACGACAACCGAAAAAGAGCTTTTAGCTGTTGTCTATGCCTTTGAAAAATTTCGCCCCTATCTTGTCCTTTCTACAACAATTGTGTATACCAATCATTCCGCGTTGAAGTACTTGTTGACAAAGCAAGATTCCAAACCAAGACTTCTTCGTTGGGTTTTGCTGCTCCAGGAATTTAAAATCGAAATTCGTGATAAAAAAGGAGCAGAAAACCTAGCCGCGGATCATCTCAGCAGACTTGAGGATCCTTACCGAGGGGATCATCCGAACAAAGAAATCAATGATTCTTTTCCCTTGGAGACCTTAATGTCTATAAATTCGAATTCTGATACAACCCCGTGGTTTGCGGACTTTGCAAACTACTTAGCGGGTGGAATTCTCAAGGAAGGGTTGACGTCCCAACAAAAGAAAAAGTTCTTCACCGACATTAAGACTTACTTTTGGGACGACCCTTACCTATTCAAACAATGTGCCGACATGATTATCCGCCGATGTGTTCATGGACCGGCAGCTTTAAAAATCCTTGACGCTTGCCACAAAGGACCCACCAGTGGTCACTTTGGTCCCAACTACACCGCCAAAAAAGTGTTTGATTCGGGATTTTATTGGCCCTCCATATATCGTGATGCTCAAAATATGGTTAAACGATGTGATGTTTGCCAAAAACAAGGCACGATCACACATAAAGACGAGATGCCTCAGAATTTCATTCAAGAGTGTGAAATCTTTGATGTTTGGGGTATCGACTTTATGGGGCCATTCCCTTCTTCTAAAGGAAACAAATACATCCTTGTAGCCGTTGACTACGTTTCAAAGTGGGTTGAAGCCAAAGCTTTACCCACTAATGACGCAAGGGTGGTTTGTAACTTTTTTGAAAGCTCTTTTCGCTAGATTCGGTGTGCCTCGTGCCATTATTAGTGATCGTGGGACTCATTTTTGCAATGACCAATTCGCAAGAGTCATGGCTAAGTATGGTGTAAATCATCGTCTTTCCACAGCCTACCACCCACAAACTAATGGCCAGGCTGAAATATCCAACCGAGGACTTGAGCGAATTCTGGAAAGAACCGTGGGAGAGCATCATGCCTCATGGGCTGATAAACTTGATGATGCTTTGTGGGCTTTCCGTACTGCTTACAAGACCCCGATCGGCTGTATGCCTTATCGTCTTGTGTACGGGAAAGCATGCCACCTCCCCATTGAGTTGGAGCACAAGGCTTACTGGGCCTTGAAGTGGGCTAATTTTGATATTAACAAAGACGGTGACCTACGCAAGATCCAACTCAATGAGCTGAATGAACTCCGTAATGAGGCTTATGAAAATTCTTTGATCTATAAGGAAAGAACTAAGCTCATTCACGACTCCAAAATCAAAAACCTAGAGTTCCATGTTGGAGACAAAGTCTTACTTTTTAACTCTCGGTTGAAAATCTTTTCGGGCAAGCTCAAATCTCGTTGGTCCGGCCCATTCACCATTGCCCAAATTTTTCCATATGGTACTCTCGAGCTCGCTCAACCTGATGGTCCGAATTTTAAGGTGAATGGCCAACGAGTGAAGTTGTACTTTGGTGAGGACACCTCTCAGGAGGTGATTCCATCCCTCACCACGTTCCCCATGAACTGAATTTAGGTCGAGTCAGGCTCGTGACTCGGTTATCAAAAACAAGCGCTCCTCGGGAGGCAGCCCGAGTATCTATCCTTTTATGTTTTAACCTCCTAAGTGTAGGGGGGACTTCTATACGTGTTTGTCTTTGTGTGGTGATGTGATTACAGGGATAAGTGCACTCTTGGAACCTTTGAAGAACCGTGCTCCCGTGTTATCCGAAATCCGGTTCTATCTCTCAACTATCGTGATTCAATTTTCTTCATAATCACATTTGAAATTGATCACTTTAGTCGTCTCTTCCTTAACTTGAATTAACCAACGTGCACAATGTCATAAGTGTAGGGGAGACTTTTCCCACATGCTTAAACATTGAGGACAATGTTTATCTTAAGTATAGGGGGGACTTCTATCGAAGTTTTAAGTGGACTTTTCCATGAAAATGCCTTCATTTAACCGGAAAATCATATTTTTCAACATTTTTCAAAATTTTTATTAACTTTGGCCATTTAGTCGTAATTTTTAAAATTTTTATCGTTGCTTTCATATGTATATATTCCGCAACAAAGTCAAAAATATTAATAAAGTGGAGTAACTAGTTTAAAAGTCTTTGACATATTAGGCCCGTTGCGTTTATTTTGACTCAACCCGAATAGACTTATCCAAGTTTATTCTAGCTAGTATCCTTAACCATGTAGACCTTAATTGGTTTATTAGGCTAAGTGTCCACGAGTCTCATTACTTGAGATTTTAAAATTGTGGAGGACGAGAAATGATAGAGTCAATTATAAGTCGGTATTCTTGCACAAGCTCACTTGGTGTAATTATTTGCCTATTCTCCCATCACTTGCTAATAATTTATCTGCAATAAGTAAGGTCGTACGATTTAAAAAGTTACTTAGCTTCTAACCCAAGATCGTTTAAAAGTTGCTCGGTAATGATAAGAGTTCATAGCCAAGGCATAACTTATGAAGCGGGGCGCGAAGATTGGCGAGTCCGAAAAGGCCCTAACAAGGCATGAGGATTCCATTTTATTGCTAAAGATCCAAGGTGATGTGAAAAGCATTATTCCCAAAGTCAATATGAAGGATCAAGACTCACGACGAAAAGCAATCAACTCCCATAAAGATCATGGAGAAGTCTATCCGAAAAGACCCTAACAAGGTATGAGGATAAATAGATCCAAGTCCGAAAAGGAGGCGGATCGTTGTATCTCAAAATCCCAAATAGAGATTGAAGAAATAATCATGAAGTCGTGGTCAACAAAGTTGGAGTACCTCTCAAAAGTCTCCAAGTGAAGAAACTCTATGAACGATGAGAAGACCATTATCTCAAGCACGTCTCTCAAGATATGAAGTATGAAGTACATGCCAAATATCGGCCCGAGAAAGGTCTCAAATCGTGAACCGAGTTATGCCAAGATATGAACTTTTTGATATCCTGAGAAGCAGTTTTAAGAGATTTTGTCCTTTAGCTAACTATTGATCAAATCGTCCTACTTTGCTTTCAGCCTAAATAAACTATCGAAATAAGTCCAAAAATGCATCTTCATGATCATTCTAAGACAAAAAAATAAAATATAAGAGATACACCTAGGAATAAGGGAGTTTAAGCGTATAATTAAGCCATGTGTGTAAGTGTTTGATTTACTAACTTATAATAACAATGATCTCGTTTTTAAGCTTAGTTTGGGGAACGTGAAACTTGAAGGTGATAAATCTTCGCAGCACCAAAGCCCTAATGTAAGTCATTGATTTCTTTGCAAGTTATTTCCATGAAGCTATTTTCAAGTGAAAATGGTTTTCTATCCTTTTGTTTCTTTTAAAGTGTTAATTTCTTTTAGTACCTTAATTTTTGTTTAGTAGTATTTGAATAAGGCCAAGGTTGATTAATTATGAGAAAAGTGTAAAATTGCTTTATCACTAAGCATTGCATGAGGGCATGGCAATGGTTAAGTGTAGGGGATTTGATAGGTGTGTAAACACCCATCCTTTTACCACTTAATTCTGGCTAAAACGGGGCCAAAACACGTATTTAATATCATTTGTTTGGAATTATGCGTGGTTTTTGTGTTTATTGTGTTTTCAGAGCCAACCGGATGAATTATGGAGAAAACATGGGATTGCACGGGATTTATCGAAGAAAAAGACTCAAGATAAAGTCTATTGTCCAAGAGATGCAAAAGATTTGAAGTCACTGGGCCTATTCGAAGATTTATCGAAGAAAAGGACCAAAGATGGAAGATTTACAAAAGTCGAAGAAACTCAAGTCTATTAAACGAAGAAATTAAAAGACGAGTTGAATTTAATCGACAACAAATCCCGAATCAGAATCGAAAACGTCAACTTTTCTGAAAAGACGAGAAGACAAGAAGAACGGGAGAAAGCCCACTCACCAACCAAAGGAAACACCTATATAAAGGGTTCCCCTCACACACTTTGAGTTAGTTTTTAGTTTTTTTTCTTTCCCCACTTTTTTCTCCTTTCTGTTTCGTAGCATCACCAACACCACTAGGGTGTTTGGTGATTTTGATCTTTGATTTTCAATCTTGTAATTTCATCCTTGTTTAGTGATTGTTAAAACATTAATCATTCAATACAAGTTCTTGTTTAATCTTTCTATTTCATCTTGTTCATCATCATCTTTCTTTTCAAGTTCTTAAATTCTTATTTGATTGATTTGATCTTTAAAAGTTGTTGGGTTTTGTGTTTTTGTTGATGGGATTTGTAGTTTATGGTTAGTAGATGCTTTGTGTTTAGTTTTATTTAAGATTTGGTGAAAAACTTGGTGATTTTTGGCATTAAAATCGTTTTCCCTGTTCTTCGGGTAAGTTTCTGTTTTTGGAGTTTCCCAGGTTCCGGATGAACCAAAAACTTCCGAATGAGCTAAAAACTTCCGGATGAACATAAGTTCCGCATGAGTTGATAGTTCCGAATGAGTTTCCTTTTAGAAAGTTCCGAATGAGCTGAAAGTTCCGGATGAACAAATCTTCCGAATGAACTGAAAGTTCCGAATGAGTTTAAAGTTCCGAATGAATGTGTTTTTGAAAAGTTTCTGAATAAACTTCCGCATGAACAAAAGTTCCGGATGAATGTCATTTTTAAAAGTTCCGAATGAGTTTTTCTTTTGAAAGTTCCGAATGAATTTTTCCTTTAAAAGTTCCGAATGAGCAATAAGTTCCGGATGAACAAAACTTCCGAATGAGTTGAATGTTCCGAATAAACTTCCGAACCAAAGTTCCGCATAAAGATCCGAGTGAAGTTCCGAACGAAGTTCCGGATCAAGAGTTCCGAACCAAGTTCCGAGTGAAAAGTTCCGAATCAAGGTTAACTTCCGAATCAGTTTTCTTTTGAGCATCTTTAATTGTTACTGTTTCTTTAGTATTACTGTTTCTTCATCTCTATTTCATAGTTTAATTCTAGTTTTAATTAACTGTTATTAATATAATTGCCTTTAAATTTAAGTTTACATTTTCATGCATTTAACTTTTTAGTAGATTAGAAAACTAAACCCCTTTTTTTAGTAACCAAGAACAATCATTCCACTTAGAACCGAGATCAATTCGAGAGGATACCGAGAGACATAAATTGAACCTAGCAAAATCAAAGTATCAGCGACTCGTGCATAATCATGTCCCTTAGTCCTCCAAACCGTGGTAACCAACTTCTACCATTCAGACATATCGTTCCATTATTGCTAGTCTCCAATTTCTTTGTAACCATTCCTCCTAATTTCTCAGCTTCAACATGTTCGGGCTTAAGAGCTTCGGTTTGTGCTTCACGAATTTGCACGGGTAAGTTCGGATTGATAACCATAGCTAACGATCTAACTCTACGCGTCATCAGTTGTTCCTTTCTACTTAGCGCATCCGCCACTACATTGGCCTTCCCAGGGTGGTAACGGATTTCACAGTCATAATCGCTGAGCAACTCGATCCATCGACGTTGTCTCATGTTCAGTTCTTTCTGATCAAGAATATGTTGTAAACTCTTGTGACCGGTATAGACGACACACTTGGTTCCATACAAGTAGTGTCTCCACAGCTTCAAGGCAAATACTACCACTCCTAGCTCCAAGTCGTGCGTAGTATAGTTTTTCTCATGCGTTTTCAATTGTCGTGACGCGTAAGCGATAACTTTCTTCCTCTGCATCAACACAGCTCCCAATCCTTTTGCTGATGCATCACAGTAGACCACAAAGTCTTTCGATCCTTCTGGTAATGATAGAATAGGTGCACTACACAACATTTGTTTCAACTTTTGGAATGCTAATTCCTCCTTATCTCCCCATTCGTATTTCACCTTCTTTTGAGTCAACTTCGTCAATGGTTTCGCGATTTTCGAGAATCCCTCGATGAATCTTCGGTAATATCCGGCGAGTCCTAAGAATTGGTGAATTTCAGTCGGTGTCGTAGGAGCAGTCCACTCCCTAATCGATTCGATCTTAGCAGGATCAACATGAATCCCCTTGATATCTATAACGTGACCTAGAAATTGTACTCTTGGCAACCAAAAATCACACTTCGAGAACTTAGCGTACAATTCCTCCTTCTTAAGCAATTCCAATATTATCTTAAGATGTTCGTCATGTTCTTTCTCATTCCTTGAGTAAATCAGTATGTCATCGATGAACACAATGACAAACTTGTCCAAATACGGTTTACACACCCGGTTCATGAGGTCCATAAACACAACAGGTGCGTTTGTCAAACCGAACGGCATCACTTGGAACTCATAGTGTCCATACCTAGTCCTAAAAGCAGTCTTTGCAACATCTTCCTCACGGACTCTCAATTGGTGATAACCAGACCTAAGTTCAATCTTCGAGTAAACGCTCGATCCTTGCAACTGATCAAACAGATCATCGATCCTAGGTAACGGGTAACGGTTCTTGATGGTAAGTTTGTTCAACTCACGATAGTCGATACACATCCGAAAACTTCCATCCTTCTTCTTTACAAATAAGACTGGAGCTCCCCAAGGTGAAGAACTCGGTCTTATGAATCCTTTATCAGTCAACTCTTGTAGTTGCATCGCTAGTTCTTGCAATTCCGACGGTGTTAAACGATAAGGCGCTCGAGCAACAGGTGCAGCTCCCGGTATTAAATCGATCTGGAATTCAACTTGTCTAGCCGGCGGTAATCCAGGCAAATCTTCAGGAAAGACTTCCGGAAAATCCCGTACGATAGGTACATCTTCCAACCGTTTTTCTTCCGTCTGCTTTTCAGTAACACAGGCCAAAAGTACGTGGCAACCTTCCGACAACAACTTCTGAGCCTTGACACGCGAGATAATGTTCAGTCGTGACTTCCCTTTTCCGTTACTTGTATCCCCTTGTACCTCCAAAACTTCATCACCAAATGGTAAA
Source organism: Glebionis coronaria (assembly GCA_025667525.1). NCBI lineage: Eukaryota > Viridiplantae > Streptophyta > Magnoliopsida > Asterales > Asteraceae > Glebionis > Glebionis coronaria. The sequence continues at coordinate 146,888,938 of CM046881.1, read as the reverse complement.
CGAACGATCTTCTCGTCACATACAATCGTAGCACGATATCTCGACATCCAATCCATTCCGACAATCACGTCAAAACTCCCTAACTCAACAGGCATAAGGTCTATTACGAAAAGATGACCTAGAAGATTTAAAGTGCATCCACGAAGTATAGTGTCGGCCTCTATCAACTTCCCATTAGCTAACTCAATAGTGTACTTAGTGTCTAAGGGCGAAGGGGTCACATCAAGTAAAACACTAAAAGCAGTCGACACAAAACTTCTATCGGCTCCAGTATCAAATAAAATAGAAGCATAACGACCATTGAGAAGAAACGTACCCGTCACGACGTCGGGGGTTTGTTGCGCTTCTCCTCCTCCTATCACATAGACCCTTCCACGAGCTTCCACAGCTTTAGCAATCTTTCCTTGGTCCTTGTTCTTTTTCTTTGGGCACTTATTGTTGTAGTGTCCCTTTTGCTGACATTCAAAGCAAGTGACGTTGGCTTTCGTGTTGGGTGGTGACTTACAATCTCTAGCAATGTGTCCGGTTTTCTTGCAGTTGTGACACTGTACATTGCATTGTCCATTATGGTGACGCTTGCATCGATTGCACAAAGGTAACGTCCCATTGTATACTCCTTTTTCCCCAGTACCAGCAGTGTACACTTTCACGGTGTCTTGCCTCTTATTCGGATAGTTCCCATGGTTGTTCCTTTGGTTATTACCCCATTTTCTCTTGTTGTCCGTGGCATTCCCAGCATTTGCTCGAACAACTTGGTCCATCAAACTGTGAGCCATCCTTATAGCATCACTAACTTTTGTCGGTCCAGACGATGTCACATTCCCTTGAACTCTAACCTGTAAACCCCAAATATAGCGCTCAACCTTCTTTTCTTCATCCGCAACCATTCCTGGACATAGCAAACACAGTTCTTGGAACCTCCTTGTGTACGTCCCAATGTCATTGTTCTTCACAGTCAGGTTCCACAGTTAGATTTCCATTTTCTGAATCTCATTACGAGGACAATACTCCTTAGTCAACAACTTCTTAAGTTCCTCCCAACTCATTCCATACGCCTCCTCGGCTCCAGCCGTCTACACATGGGTGTTCCACCATGTCAACGCTCCAGCAGCTAAAGTACAAGTAGAATAAGTCACTTGGTTTTCAACAGCACATCCACTAACATGGAACACAGATCCATCTTTTCAACCCAACGAGCTAATCCGACAGCTCCTTCAGTACCATTAAAATTCAAAGGGTCACAGCTCCTAAAGTCCTTGTAAGTACACGGCTTAGGCGGTCGATTGTCAACATTGTTCGGTGGTGCTTCGTTCACGTTGTTGTTAGCTTGAACGTTTGCCAGTGCAGCAGTCACTCGTTGCGTAATCAGTGCTTCCAATTGTGCGTCAGTCATTCCGTTACGTGTGTTCACCATTGTTTCTCTGCGTTAAGACAACAATGCAAATAAGTTTCAAGCACGAATATACACGTTATATATTTCTTATGCTAAACTAGAATCCAAAATTTAACAGTACAACAAACATAGAAAGGATAGTCACTGATCAAAGTCATAAAGTTAAATTCCCATTCATAATCAAAATATCGAGTACATAGTCATAAAATAAGAGTTTCGATTAAATACCAAAGATCAAAACAAAACCAAAAATAACACCGAAAATGGTGATTGGAATAAAATCAGACTATAGATGTAATCGAAATGATACGTGATAGTATGCGATGACATATCATACAACAACCAAAATGCATATTAAAGCAGTTGTAGGGTATGCATGAAATAATCATGTATAGAAATTAAAGTATGCAAATCAACGAAATGCATATGTATATAATACGTATTACGTATTACATAATATATATTACATATTACTTATAGTGTTATCCTACGTAATACATTACGTAGTACACATATATATACAGAGTAACAAGTAGACACATCGGTTATGTCTAGGCCTAAGATGCAAACCTAGTTCTCTATAACCAAGGCTCTGATTACCAATTCTGTAACACCCCAAAATGTGATATGCGGAAGCGGTGAAGCTCGGGGGCTGTTACGTCATTGTATCATAGTTCAAGGTACAAGAGAACGACTCTAAATGAGACGTTTTATAAAAATACCTCGTTGAATTTAAATTAAAAGCATCACAGTACAAAAGGTCTCAGTTTCAAAAGATAGTGCAGCGGAATATAAAAGTTTTAAACATCAACGAGATAATAGTTCAAAAGCATAAGTAAATAAATGTCCGAAGATAGCCAAGAAATGCATGCGGACTCCAAGTACTTCACACAACAGATACAACTCATCATCAATTACCTGAGATAAATGCTAAATTGGGTCAACATAAATTTGGTGATAATATAGGTTTCAAGTAAAAATTCATAGTAAATCGATTTCAGATTTCATTTCATGTACACATGCAACTATAGGAGGTATAGTGCCAAGTGTAAGATAAATTGGGTGTTCACAATATTTATGATAGCTAAGCTCGTGACATCGAAACTAGTGATCCAGTGCATACAATAGATTGCATACATAAATTTTGCCCCAATGGAGTACCTAGCCAAGATAACTCCGTTCATACAAATGGTACACACTCGTCCGGCGTCAGAATGCCCAAGTGGAGGTTGTCAACCCTCAATAGATCTATCCGTAACATAAGAGCTTACTCCAGCAGAGTAACTAACGATTCACGATATTGGGGACTATGGCTAAAGCAACTTAAGCTATCTCATAAATAGTGTTCACAAAGCGTTCACAGAAATCAAGTTTTACTTGCGTCCAGAAGCAAGCATCAAAGCATTTATCACATCCCAAAACATTAAACATAAAAAGCAGTTTAATAGGGATCTATAAACTCACCTCAAGCAATGATTCAAACCGCACAAGTATGATCAAATAGTAGCGAGCAACTCTAGCAACAACCTAAATATAATACTATAGTTTAGGCGCTAGCAAATAAGTCACAATAGTTCGTCACGTACGTTACTCATCAATCATGTATATTATTTTGTAGTTAAAATCGTGATTTGTAAATGTTATATCGTTATAAACATTATAATATATATATACTTAGGCAAAAATATTTATTTTTTACTCGACGAAATTTCGACAGCCTTTCGGCATAAATTTTAATTTACCAAAATTTATCTTAACAAATTTTCCTACACGATTTCTAACGAAAATTCGGCAGCCTTTCGGCGTCACATAAAAAATTTACCATTTTTAGTAAGTACTCAAATCTCGTCCTAAAACCCCTATTTTCAACACTTTCTCAATCGTCAATATTTCAACAAGTCATTTTCCGCAATAGTATCAATTTCCACTTCCAACGTTCAAACTTTTAACGGTACACCAAGTAATCACATTTCGCGCTAATACACTTTTACAAAACAAGTCCAACATTTATACACAACTTTTAGTAACCATTTCGACACTTAAAACATCTCCGTTTGACTCGAAAACGTCGTTTCGACCATTTTAAAAATCTAGACAGCAAACACTTATAATGTTTTTCACAAAAATTATGTTTTCCGTCAACGAAATTTAAACGACCATATCTTACTCATTTTAGCTCCGTTTTTAGCCCATAATATATCGAAACGAAGGTATTAACTTATATTTTCATAATATCGTAGTAAACTAGTGTCAAAACAATTTTTACGACTCTCTACGCCTCTTACAAAAGTCGGACAGATTGTACGTTTTCCGTAAAAACTCGTTTTCGACCGTTTTCAAGCGTAACCACTAGTAGTAACACTACTAGTTTCTTCTAATTTTTCATAAACATCAACAAAATCAAAGATTTTTCTTCAAGTTTACAAATCCAAAATATACATACTTATATTTTTCACAAATCTTTCAATTAACCAATTTTCATGTATGGATCTAATAGATCCACACTTAATTTCCACAAATCTTAAAATATTTCATGACCAAAAATAATTTTTATCATTTTATTTCATAAAAATACTTGATGAGTAACATGCATGCATAGATCTACAAAGATCATGCATGAAAAAAATGAAAAGATGAAAAAGGTTTAAGAAATGACCTTGTGTAACGATTCTACGTAACCACAACGACCCGATCTACAATATTACCCACTAATAATCAACAAGAACTCTACCCTAAATCTTCAACCCAAAAACTACTCAAATCGTCAAACCAAGAAAGTCCATTCTTCTTTATGCTTATACAAGCTCTAGGGTGTATCTGTTTTGTGTTAAATCTTGGTAAAATGAAGCTTTTTAGAAATCAACAATGGTGGAATGTGGTTTGTGTTTGTGACGTGTGTTTAGAGAGAGAGAGGAAGAGATGTGTGTGTTTTTGTTTGAGGTGAAGTGAAGTGAATAAGTGTGAAGTGAGGTTAAGTTAAGGTGGTAATAAGTTAAGAGAAGGTGTAAGGGTGGTGTAAGTTAAGCTCAAAATGGTAATGTGTAAAAATGTGGTGTATCTTGCATGTGGGTGGGTTTTTGGCCGGTTATGGGGGTCCCAATGGGGGTAAATTATTCAAAATTTTTACTATGGTAATTAGTTAAAAGGTTTAAGGTAAAAAGGTTAGTTAGTTTTAGGTAAATATCAAAAAGTATATAGTTAAGTTACAAATTACGTAAAACTTAAAAATTTGACGAAATATATTTAATTTACGATTTTTCGACGAAAACTGACATTTTATGATTGGTAAAGTGTTTTATGCACGCTAACGACGGGTAAACGTAAAAACGACGTAAAATACGAAAACGCGTTACGTTAATTAAATATTCACAGTAAATACGATTTATTACTATAAATAGCAAAAATACTAAAATACAGGCATATATAAACACATACAAAAATATTTAAATACGCTGCTCATGAAAATACGATCACACTTTTAAAAACTAAACAGTTAAGCACATAATTCACAGATAACGAATAATCTCATGGATTATCGTCAATTCATTGACCGTCTCAGCACTTTGGTCAGGTTCACAGAAAATGTTCAGATTAATGACTGAGCTCAGAGTCAGGCCATTACTCGTCAGCAAACAGTTTTTCAGAAGACGCGGGATAACTTCCCGGTTCCAACACAGTTAAATCACATAGTTGACTAAATAAAAAGTCAAAGGGTAAAATAGTCATTTTATAAAGCAGGAAAAATTACCAGGTGTTACATATATTTTGGTAGTTCGAGGCTCAGATAAGTGAGCAATCGGATATGTCGATATATACGGTCTGGCTGCAAACCTACCAAGTTTGCCATGCCAGGAGACGCGTAATTCTAATTCTGATCGAATCCGGTGGGAGAGGCTAAAATATTATCGTCATTGCCTTTCATAACATTCCAAAAGATACATGACCACATACTCAGATATGTTCGATAAATCATATCCCGTCACATTTGTTTCTTTTATACACCATACGTGTAAGCGCAAAAAGTATACAAATTGGTTCATTACTCAGACCGCTCCCAAACACCCCCTATCATGCGTGTCAGCTTACAATGGATTAAAACGGTAGATGTCCCGCCATGGCTGCAAGTAGGGGTGTCATTCGGGTTGACCCGGTCGGGTTCGGGTCAACTCGGGTCGGGTCAAGTCGGGTCAAGGGTAAAAAATATATAACCCGAACCCGAGCCTAATTAGAACTCGGGTCACTCGGGTTCGGGTCAATTCGGGTCGGGTCAAGTCGGGTCGGGTCAACTCGGGTTCGGGTCAACCCGAGTTTAAGGAAAAAGTGTAATTAGTGGCTTAATTAAGTACTAATATAATGTAAAAAGTGTAATTTTAGTCGGGTCAAGTCGGGTTAGTCGGGTTCGGGTCAAGTCGGGTCGGGTCAAGTCTGGTCAAGGGTAAAAAATATATAACCCGAACCCGAGCCTAATTAGAACTCGGGTCAATTCGGGTCAACCCGAATTGACCCGAATACGCTTTTGGACCCGAGTGACCCGACCCAAATGTGATTATTCGGGTTCGGGTTCGGTTCGGGTTCGGGTCGGGTCAACTTTTCCGACACCCCTAGCTGCAAGCACGCCGGCGTGCTGCCCCGCCAAGATACGGGTCAATGACACCCACCATGACCAGACCATGTATTGTAGGAAAACAATATTACACACATCCGCACAATTGCAACTTCACGGCCCAAATAGGGCAACAGTCAGGGACATAGGCTGCTTTGAGATCCATCATAGCTTTCTAAAATGGATATCGTCGCGAATCTCATGAAATGCAAACCGAAACCAAGATCACACAACCAGAAAAACTTATTGCAGCGTATTGTACAACCTAACATTAATATGGAACACGGATTCCACAAACGTGTTTCAGTCATTACAAAACCCCTCCTTTTCTTTTATGCCATCAGGCGTGGTATTTTGCAGCCAATAAGCCTAGTACCATCGTCACCCAACCGACGCAACGCCGCACGCTATGGATGGCGGCAACGAAGAGAACGGTGGCATCGAAGGAGCCTAAGGCGCAACTTTTAACATAAACAACAAAGATGATGAAATCAAAGGGGAAATCATATTACAGTTATAATAAATCTAATAATAGAGGGGATCTCGGTTTCTAAGGTATAGTGAAACCTTTCGCAATAAACCCACAAAGCAATAAAAAATTTGTCCCATAGCATACCGAAACAACAGAGATGATGAAATCAAAAGGGAAATCACATACCTAAATATTTGGAAGATTAAACAAAATCAAACGAAACAAAAAAACCTAAATTTCGTGTTCATCCAATGAAAACAAATATTATAAACTTAACTTACATCAATATCTTGCTTTTTAAACCGTGAACAGTGTGAACAAACTCAATAAATCCATAGCAAAATAACTCCAATGTGTAATGAAGTTAAGGACAATATGAGATAGAAAAAAGTAGCGTACCATTTGAGAATCAACCCTAAGTCAATGAATGAAATCACCCGCAAAAGGAAACACTCATCTAACCTCAGGGACGCCGCCTACCGACCATCAATGCCGCGTACCATAAATGGCGGCATCGAAGAAGTTGGTGGCAACGAACCCCATTAAAAATTTCCAGCAAAACCCCAAAAGTTTCGATCGCACATGATAACAACCGCAATAAAACAAAACACACAAACCCCCTCGATAATATTTCAAGATTTGAGTTTTTTATTTTTGTGAGAGAAAGAGCGAGAGGGGTGAGTGATTGTGTGATTAATAAACAATGATCATTATAACACCTTTAAGGTTCTTGTAGCCAATCAATCACCAAGAGGCATATTCTTGTAGCCTCATCAATGCACACACGGATCTTAATGGTAAAAGGGACAAATTCCTGTAGCCTCATCAATGCATACACGGATTTTAATCGGGTTTGGATTCAAACCGTGTGTGTTTTGTGTGTGTAAACATTGTGAGAGAAGCGAGTGTTTGTGAGGGAAAAGGAAAAGAGTTATTTATTAAGTATGTGAGGGGATCACTGTTTCTATGGAAACGTGATTCCCCTCTATAATATATAGGGTAATGTAACAATGTGTATGATTCGGAAAACGAAACCAAAACTTAATGAAATCAACATTAAGATGCAACTGTTGCATCAATTACTTCGATGTGATTGCAAGTTTGCAATAAGCAAATATAGTCTCATCTGGGTTGGAAGATCCGGACTCAAAATATTCTTGCTAATTCATATAACTTTTTGTAAATATCGGTTATCTACCACTAACGAGGCTTAAACGAACGCTTCGTACATCTTGGCTCAACTATGTCCGCGTCCATATTTCTTGTTCTATTTTGTCGCTCTTGCGATCTAAAAGTACAGGACCAAGTTATATGTACAAAAAGATCGAATATGTTCTCTTCGTGACACTCGCTCATCCGGCGTGTCTAAAGTGATGTTTTTCATAGACGGGTTGTGTGAGCTTGTCATGTGTGTGGTGTGGTTCTTTTGTTGATTATATTTGTGTTTGAATGTGGTGGTATCTCACGATTACACAAGGTTAAACGACTACTAAGATAGTGATAATATACAATCTCACGATTAAACCTGACCGCAAATAGAATTAAATGGTTTGTTTGTGGCGCATTTCAGAGACAGCTACAAGCAAATCCACCTGTCAGTGTTACGGACACAAAACCCATTGGACCCAACGGGCTACACTTCACGTGGCATTCAATGGTAACCCATCTTACGCATCCAGATGGCACATTAAACTATCCAACACGTGTCAGTTGCTTTATATCATCAAAAAACGGGACCACAGTAAACAATGCATCATACAAGCAAACCCAAACAGGTTAATCCCCCCACGCACCTTCGAGTCACGACAAAAGTGTCCCATTTTACCCCTAGCCGAAATCTAAAAAGTGTGACACGTGTTTGGTAAAGTAATTTGGATAAGTTATGGTAACTAAATGAGATGGAACTAAGGTAAAAAAACAATTACCTTTCGCCACAATTACCTAGAAATTACGTGGGTGAAATTTCGGCAAAATTTGTAGGAGATTATAGATTCATTTCCTTCAATAGTTATTGCATAACGCGTTCTTTTAATGGAGTTAAAATAAATAAAAGCTAAATATACTTTGTTTACTTTTTCATCATATCTCCTTATTTTTAATCTAGTTTTTATTATAGAGTTATCTTTACAAAACATGCTTTAATTGAATTGTACATGCATTAAAAACTTATGTCTTAAAAAACTATATAATTTATAAAGTTTCATTGAATATATATAAAATTATCCTTTTATTGTGAACAGTTAAACAAAAGATATATAACAAATTATATAAATTTTAAGGAGTTAAATATAACTCTATCGTACAAATGATAAAAGAGTAAAATTCACAGAAAAATATTTTAAATAGTTCATCCGTCACAAAATTATTGGTTATTGGTTATAGAAAAATAAATCACAGAGTCTTAAAATAAATATAATTATTATGAAATATATCTTTTTCTCTAATACTTTTACTAAAATAATAATTTTACTCTCGATTAATTAAAAGATTTTTTATCCTTTATTATAAAAAGAAATATTTCATATCAATATGATAAAATCCAATCCAGCTTTTTATTTGTTTTGATATTAAATAATTATTTTAAAATAATCTAAAATAAATTAATATATAAAAAATTTAAAACAAACATAATACCAAATTATTCATTGCAAACAAAATTAAAAATGCTTAACAAATTTTCCACTGTACTTAAAATGGACGTGATTCTAAATGTTGCGTGTTTAAGTATCATTTCATAAATTAAAATAAAATAAAAATACACACGTAATTACTCAACTTAAATTAACACGTAAAGAAAACCACAGTTAATTTCCCCCAAAGAGAGAGAAAAAACAACCTTATCCATTTTACAAACCCCATTATAAATACAAACCAAAACACCACCATTTGGTTCATCACAACATTAACATAACCTCTCTTCACAAATCTTTTTCATTCACAAAGACTACACATGGCAGCCTCAAAAACATACTACGCTAGGCCAAACTACCGTTACTTCGAACCAACCGGTCCAACATCAAACTCGTCTTTTGAACTAGACGAGTCTGACATCTGGACCGTTTCCGTGTCTCCAGATGAGACACGGAAAACAATACCTTCTTCACGTTTTTCGAAAAAATCTTTTGAGAAACGTGAAGTCACAGCGAGGACATCTGCGTCCTCGCTGCCGGTCAGTGTTCCTGACTGGTCTAAGATACTAAAACAAGATTATACGGAAAATAGGTATAGTAGTGATGAGGATGATTATGAGATTGATGACGATGAAGATCGTATCCCGCCACATGAGTTTTTAGCCAGGACGAGAAATGCGTCGTTTTCAGTGCATGAAGGGATCGGTAGGACTTTGAAAGGAAGAGATTTGAATCGTGTTCGTGATGCCATTTGGGCTAAAACCGGATTTGAAGACTAACGTGAACATTTATTTTGAGACGAAACGAGACATATGTTAGTTTAGTATGGTGAGATCCACAATTTTAAGGATGGTGAATTGGTAGTTGAGAATTAAGAGAATGTAAATTCTGGCTTTTGATGATTTGAAATGGAATTACAGTACTTTTTTTATTTTACTTATGTTGTTTAACTTTAAAAGTTGTTTGCTTTTTAAGATTTGTTTTTGTGAAAACACGGTAGTGTAGTTTGGGAATAATTGGTAATGGTATAAAGTTGAATAGTAGGAAGCATCTAGGCAATAATGGTTTAAGTTTTGGTTGTTTGAATGTATTTGGTCTTGGTTTTGGAGCATATTCGGATCTAAGGTAAGTGTCCAAAATAATGTTCGAAACTTCGAATGCACCAAAACATCTCCTCCTTTTCAGAACTAGAGATATGAAATCTTAATACTTTATAAAACATTTAGAACATTTTTTAAAAATAGTAGTCTTAAAATTTCAGCCTTAAACATTTCCTTATAAGGAAATAATACAATATAAAATTGTAACATCTCAATAACTTGTAACAAATGAAACAATTGAAAAATTTATAACTCAATAAATATGTAATAAAAGAAAAAAAGTAACAGTAGCATCAATGAAAATTAAATACAGAGTAAAAAATAAAACAATTAAAAAATTTGTAACAACTCAATAAAGGTGTAATAAAAGAAAAAAAAAAATAATAGTAGCATCAATGAAAATTAAATAGAGTTATAACCTCCTATCACAATACATATATATACCTACCGTCTTCGTTCTCAGAATTATAGCACGCAACAAGTTGTTACAACAACCACTGTTACGAGACCACCACCCGAACTCATAACCTCCACACCAAGCATACATCCCAAAACCCGCACCACCACCCGACCACACGACGACCGAGACTAATGCCCACTAAATAAACTCCGACAAGATCAAAACTCTACCACTACTAAGGAACCCTCTACTACTACAACACTATCCTCACCACCATCATCAGATCCTCTGTGCCGCCACAACATCATCATTTGTCGCCACAGTACGCTGAAACTGTTACTTTTTATGATTTCAGTTATATGTCATATCGGTGGTAGATCTTGTGGTTTCGATGGTAGATCGGGATATAAAAACTCAAACACAACACAAAAACACATCCAAGCCATTTAACCAGACCCTCCCTAAACCAAAAACAAGCAAGTAGCCACCCCATCGTATTATCCCCCGTCACCACCACCACTTAAATCCGACATAACCACAACAAAGACCCTTTTCTCTAAACCGGTATTGATTTTGTTGCGGTTATTGGTGCATGTATCGAACCGAAAGTGATTGTTGGTGTTTTGATGACGGTTTTGTGGTTTTACACGAATCTAATAGAAAAGATAAATTAATGTAGTGTGTTTGGTTTGAGAATAGAAATGTGTAGGCCTACATTAAAGTCACACAAATTTTGTGATTGACAAATTAAGGTTTGAGATGTTATATTACTTGGGTTATATTAATTAGGTTGGGCTGATTTTTGAAGTTACATTTACAAGATATAATTGGGCTGATATTTTTTTTATAGTTATAAGGTTTTAAAGTTTAGACTGAAATTCGTTTGGTTATATGTAGTACTATATAATTATAAAAAATGGACAACAAAACCCTGTTTGTCTCACCACCAAACTGAAAATATAAACAACTACGTTAACTTTTATTGTGGCGTGGTTAATTATTAATAAAATGCATAACTTAATATAGTCATAGTTGCCAAAGTTGTTGCTAACATTGTTGCAATCTTGCAACTGCATCAAATATCAAGCTACTAAAACTTTGATAAAAATGAAACTTTACTAATGATCGTCGCCACAGAGGAGTAAATATCGTGCAATTAATAATTACAAAGATAAACAAATTGTATCAAATGTTCGCTTCCATATCACTTTGTTAATACGATGAATTTAGATAGCAATGCAAAAGTGATCCGAATGTCGTTGAAGTTAAAGATGAAGACATCATGAACAATATTGTTTCAGGTTTCGAGGTAAATTTGTTACATATTTTGATATTACTTTGTCACAACTAATAAAAATAAAATCATATAAACAAAGGTTATGAAAAAAAAATTGTTCGCCATGAAATTAGTTATCGGGTACCCGCCGCCACATTGCGCGGGTACTCGGCTAGTATAATTAAGAAGGGCTATAGATGTTCGCTTAGAGCCCTGGTAAGCAATGGACGAAATTGCGAAATTACACCATACCGTCGCTGCCTCGCTGGCGTCTAGAGCCACTGTAGCTAGCTTAAAATAGTGCTCATAACGTGAGGCCACGACGTGAGACACAATACTGTATCTCGTGTTATGAATTCATCTTTTCATTTTGTGGGTGTTTGAGATTGCGTACAATACTGTATCTCGTGTTATGAATTCATCTTTTTACTTTGTGGGTGTTTGAGATTGCGTTTGGAACTAGATTATTTACTTATTTTATTTTCGAATTTTCGAAATGGAGATAAGTTAAAATGAGTGTTTGGATAATAAAAGAAAAAATTGATTATTTGCTTTTATAAACTTCTAAAATGGAGTTTGAAAAAGTAAATGAGAAGTTACTTATTTCATTTTCAAAATGGAGAAAAGCTAAAATAAATTTATTTTAGTCATTTTACTTAATAAATAAACAAATAATCTGATTTGTCAAACACTAAAAAAATTGATAATCTGATTATTACCATTTCAAACAACATAATTAAATCAAAACACTATTTTTCAAACCACATATTCTAATTATTGATTATTTGATTATTTATTTTTAAAACGAATAATATATTTTTAATAAACAATCTCAAACACCCCTTTGTATCTCGTGTTATAGCTGTGTTATGATTTTCTTTTTTCACTTTTTTAAAGTGAGACTTTAATAATGTCAGAAATTGTGATGTTAACTAGAGATACGATTTTCGTGTTACCGTGAATTTTTATGTTTTGACAAGAACTATGACATGTATTTTTTATAACAGAATTCATGACGTGAGAAGTGTCATGCGCTCTTAATAAGTTCGATTTTTACGACTCATCTTAGTTTCACGTGTTAATCTTTCGTTCTTTTGCGAGAAGTTGTAAAAGTGTATTTTTATCATAAACTAGCTTAAGACCCGTGTAATACACGGGCGGTCTAAACATTCTTTTTATTTTAGTAAAATTACCAGTATAATCAATGTGTAATGCAAGGATGTTATACATATATAAACACATAATAGTTTTTGTGCAAGTCTTTAATACTTGCTGCGATTAAGAATTTGCCGCGAGTATGTTTGATCCAATACCATGTTTTTGTAAGATAAGCATTACAACAATAATATGGCATATCCTGCAACAAAGTCAACAAAAAAAAGTTTCTTCTTCCTTATTCATCATCTTGATACCTGCAAAAAAAAACAGAAAAGCAATTAAGAAGAAAGAAAGACAGAAAAGAAGGAAAAAACATCACATATATTGGGAGAAAGAAAGAAAAAAAAGAAACATGTTCTACCACTCGTTCGTGACCTCGACCATTTGGCCCTTCCAGCGACCGACGACCGAGTCCGACCGATACTATAGCGAGTGGTCTAAGTTAGCAGAAACTACTACTCCGTACTAAACAATGTTTATGTGTGTGTCTAAAACCTTTTCGTGTAGCATAAACTTGAGTTATAGATAAAACGTAAACAACTTAAAATCACGATAGAGTATTAACCAATGTTTTCAAATAGCATAAACCTGATGTACTGATAAAACATGAACCATTTAAAATCATGAAGAGTATTGAAGACAATGAGAAACATCGACTATCGACACCAATGCTCATGAGACCAGGCTGCTTACACTCCCACTTGTTCCAATTGTCATCCTAAAGTAAAGAAGTCACAAACCCCTCAGTCATAGCTACTACCAAACATCGATAGTGGCATCGTCTAACTAATATCTCACCTAGTACAATTTACGCATAACCTGTAAAAGCTCAATTGATTATAGCCATATCAGCAGATTCAAGAAGCCTTTTCTGGTGTGGTTAAGCACCACACTTTAACCAAACTTTTAAGTTTTCGCTATCCTAATACAGTGTTTAAACAAAATTTAAGCTTTCGATATAATTTTGCTATATGCCTCAGTTCTGCTCAGCTGTGGAGCTTCAACCAAGACGTCTACAAAAAATCATAAGCTTATAATATTAACTCACATCAGATATATGTTCAAAAGCATGATATAAAATCGAATATCCAATTCGGCCAGTGAGGTGTTTGGCACTCAGTTTTGAGAAGGGGTAGGAAACATATTCAAGACATTTGAGACTCATTAAGAATATCATCTATATTGGCTTATTGTGTATCAAGTAGAATGTACCGAATTTCAATCACTTCCAGCATTTTTTAAGGTGTGCTCATCAAGGCTCGTATCTACAGGGATTTGATTATGGGAAGCAACATGTAAGCGTTATTTATGTGCTAAAAGCACATCTTGACCTCCAAAATCATTATCTTAGTGGCTTAATCTAAATTGTAAGAGCGATATCAGAAAGTCCTTTTTTCAAATAAAAACTCACATCCCTAAAAGCCACAGGTTAAATACATGTGTAACTGATGCCCGCAAAATAATACATAATACCTATACAACATTCTAAAATAAGGCGTATAACTGTGTTAAGAGTCCAGCTTCATATCGCAAACTATAAAAAACATGATCTTTAAAACTATAACAAAACATCCAATAATCTTTTTTACTATTAGTCACTTAAAAATTTCATAGCAGCCATAACTTTTTCCTTCTCTTTAGGCAACCACAGACCCAATCTATTCAAATAAAATAACTAAACTTTTTAATATTTACGTTCTTCACATAATCATAACGTTTAGATGTTATCATGAAATTCTAAATCAAAAATACCCAAGTAGTGAGTTGAAAACATTAAATAAGCCCCAACCTTATTTTTGTTGAAAATCTAACCGAGCATCTACTGCCAGAATCCACCCTGCAACAAAAACATAAAAACAAAAAATAACCATAATCAAAACGTGTTTGTTTATAAAAATAAACCCGAGTGTCAAATTTCGAAAGATTAAAGGGTGTTTGGGCTATTTAGGATTAGCTACTTAGACTGAAGCTTATGGGCCTGTTTGGAGTTGCTTACTAAAACTGCTTATAGGAGATTAATGCACGACACACTTTATCTTGCAATATTCATCTACTCCATGTGTGCTTGTCATTAAACAACACAACAATAACATCTTTTAAAGATTCTGTCCGTATCTTATACAATCTTGAATGACACCACTAAACCATAACCGATGACACATATAATAAAGCGATTCATAAAAATGATCCGCCCAGGCTAAATTTTATATCAGATTCCATTTGACCCATAATGCCCACAAAGAAACAAATACATGAGGCTTAAAAGACAACATAGGCTTATATCCATGCTTCTGGAATGAAATGAACGAAATAATGCCAATGGTGATCTTTTTAAACCCCAATTAATATACATGTATGTAATGTACAAATACCTTCAAGTGATCATTTCAGAAGCCTTTGATGCCATCTACACCTGCGAAACATGTAGAGCACATCATGTAGTGCTAGTACTAAGAGGTATCGACTATTAAACTTGAAAAGACAAAGCTACATCAAACAAAATAAATCTTAAACTAAGAGGCTTAGAATTTAAAAAGAGAAGTTTTGAAACAAACTTTAGATATATAAAAATGAAAAAAAAGTCACACAAATTCAATTGTTACTTTTAACTCTTCAGAGCTCATTTTGCAAAAAATAATTACCAATCTCTCCAATCTGATATGCTTAGCAAAACCTTGTTTCTTTAACACTAAAGGAGACCCAAAAGTTATATGAAAGTATGATGTTCTTACTTTGGTTTTTAAAAGATGTCAAACACTCAAATTTGTATTTTGCTAAAACATCTAGAGGTGTTGAAAAAGCTAAAACATAATAACGTTCATGTCTTAACACTAAAAGGAAGTTCAAATTCTGGAAATACAATGTGTATCAATTTCTAGTTTTAAAATTAGAACAAAAAAAATTGAGCTTTCATATGGTTTTTCGAGTTTAAGCAACCATGTATCCCATGCCAAAGAAACACAAGCGACATATATCCCATGTCAAACACACATAAGCAAAATCAATATAGTTTCACTAAATTTCTTTTCGCAAATAGAAAAGTCAATTGTTGATTAAGCATTTTATCAAACATATGGCATGCTTATTCCTTTAAGAACTGATAACAACAAATTTTAGTTTCAGAAGCACATAACACCTTTAGATTAAAGCGAGGCATGTAAAAAAACTTTATCAGAAGTGTTTTTTCTGCTTACTCATTCTATTAAACACTATCAATATAACCTATAAATTAGTCAACTTTCTTTTTCCATAAGCACCATAATAAAAGAATTTGTGCATACTAACACATATAGATACAAATAATTCATATTATTCAATAAGTTTTGAAACTGAAGAAAACATTATGAATGATAAGGAAATAAGAAATACCTCAACAATCTTAGCAGCGCCAACATACTTGTCCTATTGGCTTTTAACCAAAATGAAAAAAAGAGATTAAAATTTGGTTTAAATCATTAAAAGTCATAAAATGGTTACGTAGTATAATCTATCAACATACCTCTTTTCATTGAAATCAAAATAAAGAAAGAAAGTGTCACGAATGTGATACACTGGATAGAATCCTAGGTTGTGTTTTTGAAATGTAGTTGAGGTATTCAAATTTCAAATTCTTGATTAGAGAGCTCTAACATCTTTTCAGAAAGCACCAAGTATTGGGAATTGAAAAAAGAAGACAGGATGGAGATGTATTTTACTGTACTAATTTTATTTTAGAAAACAGTTCTACTATTATATACAGTAGCAGCAAAATATCAAATAAAGATAATTATGACATTATGGAACCGAATATTATATAGCAGCAAAAATCAAGAGCATGACACATAAGCAGAAATGACCTCAGCCAAAACTCTGTTTTAATAGAATTTATAGATGTATAAAACTTTTTCAAACACATTTTTTTCTTAGAAGTACTGGGTGACAGTATACAGTATGGCTTCATATATAAAGCCATATTCAGCGATTATAAATTGGTTTCCAATAAATCTAATACTTTTCAACGATACAAGAAAACCCATCGATATTATTATAGTGCTTAATCGTCAATAAGTTTATACGGAGTAAATTTTATAATAATGAATCATGATTGTGATTGTGAGTTGTGACTTATTAAGAAGTCACGCTCTCATCGAAACGAGCCCCACACTCAACTCCCATCATCCTTTACCTTCTTTATCCTGAATGTCGACATATCTCACAATCTCAAAAATGAAAAGAAATAGTGACATTCGAATAAAACAAAATATGGGTCACTTGTCAATCGGTAAGCAAGAATGGATTGTAGTGACCATAAAATAATTAGTAAGACTAGGGGGACCCGTAATTATTTTACTTCATATACACATCATTAATGCCTCAACCATTTAAATGTTTTCGTCATAAAAAATTATATTTATAACAAGATTTAAGTTCATTTGGATATCAAACTTTATTTGGATACTAAGGGACTAATCTCCACCACTTATCTCCATCTTAATCTAATGGATAAGATTAAACATAAAACCAATTTCCTCTTTTTTTTCAAACATTAATATCTTTTAAACCGTCAATCGTTATACGAAAAAAAATATACCATTACGACGGGCATTTAATTATCTTTCTACAGATATGCTATATGATATACTTTCGACAAATTTTTTTTTTTTGTTTTTTCCGTAATTTATCATATATAATACTGAATATCATATATGATAGTAACACTGGTATCATATAATCATATATGATATAACTTATCATATATGATATAAACCAATATCATATGATATAAACCAATATCATATGATATAAACCAATATCATATATGATTCTGTAATAATTTGTAACTTAACACTAATATCATATATGATAAAACACTATTATCATATATGATATTTTACGCAAATTTAAAAAAAAGCGATTTTTTTTCTTCTTCAAAAGTATATCATATTGCATATCTGTAGAAAGCTAATTAAATGCTCGTCGCGATGGTATATTTTTTTCCGTTTAACACTTAACGGTTTAAAAGATATTTAAGTTTTAAAAATAATTGAAATAATTAAATACTTTTAATCTCAACCATTAGATATGATGAGGATGGATGGTGGGGATGAGTCCCTTAGTATCCATGATAGATATGGTATCCAAAATAACTTGACTCCCCTACCTACAGGGATAGTTTGAGTCTATTTTGATAACTTAACTTAACGAATGTCATGTGTTAACCGTATGGTTTAATCAAAAGAAAAAATTATCTTTTTTATTTAATTTACAATCACAGATAATTTATGCCCGCCTACTTTGTAAAGTCCAATCCATAACAAATATATTTAATTTACAGTCACAGATAATTTTACAATTCCTAAACTGCATGAAGCTGAACTCAGTTTAAAACTTTGAGCAACAAAATGTAAAGGGATCATTCTTTATGCTTTTTCATCATGATAGCATATTAGTATGCTTTGATTTTTAATAGGATGCTCTTGTAATCTTGTTTTATACGTGAGGTTAATAGGTGCAGGTTGAAACCCACCCTTTGAACCATTCTCACCATGGTAGGAGTGGTTGAAACAGGCTTTCTAGTTATTGTAAATCTCAAAATTGTATGACATCGATAGTTAAACTGAAGTTCTTTTCACATAGAATCATAATCATTTGTTTATTGATAGGTGTTCCTTCATCGCCATCTGTGGATCAGGCTGTGATTCTTAAAAAAACAAAAAAAAAGATAATTTTATCCTTTTGTTAAATCATGGTAACGGTCAAAACCTATGTTTCGTTAGATCAAGGTATAAAAATAATCTCAAACTATTCTCACAGGTATAACGACTGCAGTTTTAAAACATCAAGTAGGATATATGCAAAAATGACATACCATAGTGACTATATCTGCATTTTACTCTACAATAGTATGATAACCTTCCATTAAGCCAACCTAGCCTCCACATTTGTTTGTTGAATTCGGCAGCGTTGAGTTTATTATCAAACGGTCTTGTTGCAACAACCAAACGACCTAGTAATCTGAAATTTGCACAATTTAAAAATGAGCGTTTGAAGAACTATGATTGCTACATGGTCTAAAAACCATGAAAAAGTCCAATATAACGATTTAGTAAAACATTTTAATATGAGAAGCATTATCAGAAACATTTTATTTTAACGCGTCAAATGACATGTGTAATATTCAAGTCATATAGTAAGATGCCAAACAAATTTACACCAAGACCAAGAGACATGTCGTTACAAACTTTAAATTAGATATGTCCATAATAGTAGACTATAACATATGTAGAACGGCCCAAATTCATTAAAAAAAACTTCAACACTTTGTTCGTCTCGGCCATGTCTATTTTAATCATATAAAAATCCGCATATTTCACCACAACGTGTTACCCAACCGAAATCAATGTTCATGCTTTATATGCTTAAAAATCTAAGGAAATGTGTGAGCAACTTATCTATATGCTTTATAAGTTAGTTAGTAGCCCAAACAAAGTATTACTACATATTACGCTTCCTCTGTTTCACTTCATATCAACCAACGATATATATATCCATTACACATAGGAACTTTCAAAAACAAAATCACCTCGACCGTGACATCCAACAACTTTTTCCTTAGTGACCTCTTTTTAAAAGAATGTGGACCGAAAGCAACCTGTGTACGCAAAGCAGTTTAAACTAGGTTCCTCACAGCAGGTATAACGCCCTGGGCAACTGTTTATCGTTACTGCATCCAAGATAAAAAGAATGATTGAGCAACCGCTTATTACTTTAGTAAACTTTTACTGCCCAATTACTCTCCAGCCTGTAAAAATGACAAATGACAAAAGGAATAATAATGAAATTAGCAAAACGGGGAGAGACTAAGGTGTATGTTTCTAGATAAGAAAAACGACTAATAATGTAATGGAAAGGGATGAATCATATTTAAAGCCACCCTCGATTTTGCATAATTATTACATAGTTGGTTAATGAAAATATCAGATTTGATTGTCGCAATCCTCACAATGACTCTACAGAGAGTAACTTGGACTATATGTCCTGCTTCTCTTGCATGTAACCGTCACGACTCATTTGAATATCGCCTGGTATCCTCCAACCTAATCAAATTAACGATAATTTTCACACAATCAGGTATATAACTCAAGTCATCTTAGACTTTTGGAATGATGTACACTAATATGATGCAAAAGATCCGTTTTAAGGTCAAAATATCACACATAAATCCTCTTCAATTTTTACTATTCTATGTGAGTCATACCTTTATTTGATTTTACACAGATATAAATATCATAGTTGAAGAAATGTACATGACAATTTTGTATAAACTGAAATTGCCGTTTAAGTACCATGATTGTAAGTATCATTTTGAAAATCTCATAATTTTGTATATATGTATACAAATAGCTAAGTGAATAGTATACTGTTTAGATTAAAATATGATAATATTTGTCAAAATAGCTCTTATGTTATTGTATGGCAAAATGTATACATCATCTCAATTCATTGGTGCCCTGATTCTTTAGAAGCCTATTTAATGTTTCTGAGCAAAAGAAGGTCCAAAAATGTACCTTAACTATTGTTGTGAAAAACCCTCATGGTCACAATAAGGGTAACAAGTCTATAGTCTCTGCAACAACACCTTCGTTGTTTCACATGCAACAAAAGAAATGCCGAAATAAGATCCCTTGATTATGTTGCCCATAACTTATAGGAAAAAAGAATTAAATATATCTCTCAATGTTGTGGGATGATTATAAGCATACATAGTAATTTATTATACGCATGAAAAGATCATGGCAGTCTTAACGGCTTACTTTACCAAACAATACAAAAACCTAGCCGCAAAGCAAAATTTCACCTATCGAGGCTATAAATAAACTATGGAGTGCATTATCATTAGCAATAACATTTACCTCTACTTAATCGCATGACACTTGAGATATTACTTCTTCAACGACTAAAGATTTCAGTACCAGGTTTAACCCTATAATAGACTTTCTAAGCTTGATGTAAAGCATTAAATCGTATGGTTTTTCAACCTTAAAATCCTTTACTTTCATCTATCAGAAACCCACATCCTAACACCAAACTCTAATAGTTAATTGCTTCTTTATCAGGTATTACATTATTTATGTTCTTACCTGTAAAACCGACTTTGTTATAGTTAGTTGATAGGTTCTTATTGACACATAACTAATTGGCCAAGCTGATCAGTATATTAAATTTACTTTGCTAATAATACAAATTAAATCACACCTAAATTTGTCATCTACATTGTGGGTGGGACACTTTTAATAGAAAAATATGTTTACACTAACCATAACAGAAATAGTTATACCTGAATATCAAAATTTACTTACGCTGAAAACTTTTCCACGTTTACCCAGAAGGTGTTTTATAAGTGCCCAAAGAAAATCTCCACAAATATAGAAAATAAAAATGTATAACAAACATGATATGTATAAAATTACCTTGAGTGGCATATAGGCCAATTACCTAATCACATTGCACCCAAATCAGGAATCAAGCCTACACATAACACTAACGTGATAAAGCATCCAACTTTTTAGAAAAAGACAGTATCAAGTGTTTATGAGTTATTGCATTCTTTGGATCAACATGTAGTCATAGTCTTGATAGTTTGGTTAAATACAAATAAAAATAAATATTGGGCATATTAAGTATTGGTAGAAAATTAGAAATTGATCAAGAGCCTTGCAACATGAACATTCCTAAAACTATTGTATTCAACATTTTCAGGTAATTGAAATTTATGACTTAGACATGGTCTATGGTTTATGCTTGTACGACTAGCTTTAGCCTAAATAGCAACTTAATAATATGTACGATTTTACCTGCTATTTCTTTCATATCATGTTACTAAGCTTGGGTAGTTAATTTTTATGCCACTTCCTGGCAATTGACATGTAGGCTATAATTTTATTTTTTCTAAATATCAATATGGCATCATTACCAACAGGTATACGACATGGAAAGTAATGTGATTATGAAGGAAAAGAATCCCTATGGATCCTGAATTAAGTAAAGCAAAATTACCAAATTTTCTCAATTAACATACGCAATTCAATCCAGCGACAGAAGTAAATTCACTCAATCTAACCGCCTTTTACGCGGTACGTCTAACCAAATAGCGACCACAGGTCTAGTTAGATTATGCTTTATTGACAACAGGTAAGTGTACCACTATTTATTCTTGTGACATGTCCTATATCATTACCAATTCTGATAAATTTGAATAACATAGCTATTTAGGAACAAATTTTTAAAAATAACAAAGGGTCGGTAGCTTTATTATGTACACAAACTTTGAAATTTTTTATGCAATAATATTACATCACTATGTTTGTAACATCCCATTTTGGTAAATGGAATGTCACGCGTGATTATGGCGTGTCATCAAAACATACAGGGTAAATGTCTTAAAAACATTAAATGACCATGAATGGAAATACCGAAAACAAACATCGGTAGTCCAAGTATAAGCTCATAACACACAAACATAAGTACTGAAATGGAAAAGGACTAAACAATGTCCAAAGAAATAAGTAGCAAAATGTATGATGAAATGCATAAAGTAGAGAAGGCTAGATAGCTTCCAATCCATATGCACGTACGCTTAAAGTCTACGAGCGCCCTTGAGTACCTGCCGTTTGGGAACATGAAAGGA
Organism: Glebionis coronaria; assembly: GCA_025667525.1. NCBI lineage: Eukaryota > Viridiplantae > Streptophyta > Magnoliopsida > Asterales > Asteraceae > Glebionis > Glebionis coronaria. The sequence goes on along the minus strand of CM046881.1, from coordinate 146,866,239 downwards.
AAACGGCTGAGCATAACGCTCAGTGCACGGATATACAAGTATATCATGGAATAACATAAGCATAAAAGACTAATAGCAGCAGAAATGTATAAGTCCTAAGTAACCTGAACATGTTCATAAAACTGGTTTTATTGTTTGAAAAGACTTATGTTTTTAAGTAAAATCTGTATTAATTAGCCAATAGCCCATATAGGTCATGAGGTTCCACCATGCATGAATACTTGGAGGGGAGACCTCGTCATGTAATTAGAGGGGTTGTCTCTAATTAAATAGTTTGGGTAGGAGGGATCAACTCCTAGTGAAGGATGCAAGGCACACATCGCATTCACTCTGGTATTACTGGTAAACATGTAACTAGGATGCACCCATACACCCCACATGATATTATAATATAATGGCCAAAACTGTAAAGGGACGCCACGAGCAATCACTTCGCCGTGGGGAGGTCATAACACTGGTGCCTCCAGTGTTATGGTTATGGTACCTCCATAACTAGGTGACACTGGTCAGGCATGTATATGGCTCAGCCTCTTAAATTAACATAAGCAATCAAACATATAAAACAAATAGTAGAAAAACAGTTGGCTAGAAACAGGAAATCCTAATAAGGAAAGAATGTCCATACTGAAGGGACGGGAAATCCGTACCTTATGTCCAGTGAATGAAGAAGACGAAAGAATGAATGTCCTACTCCGATCTCACTAATGCTACATAAATAAGGGACATGTATAAGTATATGTTTACTGAGTACGTAACTGATTATATCATGTCCTAACTTGTTTTATATGTTCTTGTCTTGTTTTACTGATTTTAATGTTATGCTGTGTTTATCATGTATTTTAAGTATTCTGATTAAGTATAACTTGTATTTCTTGTATTGTTATACTTGTTATGTAATAATAAGTAACTTTCTAAAAATAGCAGGTTTCCTAAAATAGAAAGTTTCCAAAAATAGAAAGTTTCCAAAAATAGATTAACTTCTGAAAATAGATCAATTCCTAAAAATAGAAAGTATCCAAAAATAGTAAGTTTCCTGAATTAGAAAGTTTCCATATTTAGAAATAAGCTGAATTAATAAGCTTATAATATGAGCATGAGTTTACTGGTTAAATATCATAAGTCATGTAATTATTAGTATAGTTTATTAATAATATCATGTCGATTAAATAAACTATAGGCTATATGATTTAATTAAATATAAGCACGATTTAATTAAAATAAAGGTGTATAAAATAATTAGGCTAAGCATGTATTAATATTTTATTAATTATAACCTAAGTCATGATTATTAATTAATTATAGTCCATGTTTTAAATAATTAATTAATAATATAGTCTAAGTTAAATAAATTAAATACTTAGGTTAAAAATGTATTACTTCATAAAATAATATTAACCTAAGTCCATGATTAATTAAATTATTATTAGTCTTGTTTAATTAATTTAATTTCTTGTTAAATAATATAACTTGTAAAAGTTAATACTTGTAAAACTTAGTCAAGAACCAGACCCGTGTTTAATTTAGACATATCGTAAACTGGACCGGATTCCCCATGAACCGGACCAAACAAACACCCCTTTAACAGTGGCTAACCGGTTCAACCGGTTGCCACTGTTCTTGTAAACTCACCACCGACTGCAGCCGGTGATTCCCCCTGGTTAGCCACGGCTAGCCGCTGCCTCAACAAGGTTCCCACCGGCAGTTAGCCGGTGGTTCCCCCAGCCAAGCATGCGTCCCCCCTGCTTAACCCAAAACAGCCACCGGCAATTAGCCGGTGGTGTTGTTGTTGCTGCCGAGACCCCATACAAACCAAACGGTACCCTGACTCGCGTCGGGTTCCCTTGGTTCCTTGCTGCCGAGACCACACAGCCCACACCGAGACCATGGGGTCTCGGTTGGTGGTGATTCGAAGACCACCGAGAGCTTCGGCTCTTGGTTTCCTTGCGTCGACCGAACCAAACCAACCTAAACACCTTTTACTTTTATACCCCATGATTAATTAACATGTTAAAATCCTTATTTTAATAAAACCCCATGATTACATAATCTTGATTTAATAAAAATAATAAAAGGAAAAAGGATAACGGATTACCGAATGCGTGTAATGAATGGAATACAATAACACGAACAAGCACTTGATTTTTAATCACCAAAAATCAACAAACACCTCCTTGTGGTGGTGTTGTATCCGGCGGCCAAGGAGAGCAAAAGGGAGGCTAGGGTTTTGTAATTTTTAGAAAACTCTATAAAAGTGAATGCACAAAATCCTTTTTTGTTTATTTAGTCAAAACCAAAAATGGGCTTGGCCCTCTTGTCTTTTTGTGTCCGCGGCATGTGGGGCCCACAAGGGGAAACCCGAAGTTTTCCCGTGTCTAATATTTTACGTGAACATACGTTCGTGTTTCCGTGTTATATTATAATTAAATGTTCGTGTTATACATAAATACTTGTACGTAACGATAGTAATCGTATTATATTAAATAAGTATGTAATTACATGTTCGTGATTTTTACGTTCATGATTTCATGTTCGTGATTATAATTATTATTGTTAATAACTATCGTGTACTATCACGTACTTAATACTTACCGTGTAATAACACGTACGTAATTTCTGTAATTAATAATTGTAAAACCCGCATGCTTTTACCATGCATAGTACCCTTAGGATCGTACGTACTAGTTAAAAACTTTCCTAATATAGCATGATTACGATTACGCGTTAGGAGTTTACGTATTACGTACGTGTTAGAACACGATAAGTATTTTATATGAACGATCACGTAATAATTATTTAGCAATAATTAATCACGAACACGCGATCACGAAATCACGAGCATAATTAAAACACGAGCTATTATTAATTACGTATATATATTTGTTACGAGCGTAATTAAATATATTAGATTATGGTATTTACGTAACGAGAACATTTAAAACACGAACATAATTAAACACAAACGACTAACTAAATAACAAGACACGAAAAGAGGTACGGGAACCCCACGGGGGGGGGGGGGGGGGGGGGGTCTCTACCCGCGGCCAAAACAAGGGTAATGGGCCAAACCCATTACCAATTTTACTAAAAGGAGGGTTAATTAAATTTTACTACTCAAAATCACTTTACAGAAGATTTCAAGAAAAAAACCTAAACCCTCTCTTTCTCCTCTCTTTGTGCCGCCACCCATAATCACCATACAAGGTGATTCCTTGATCTTGGATCTTGAAGATTTGTTGTTTGTTCGTAATTGTTCTTCATTCCCTTGATCCACGAATACGGTAAAACCTTTTTAAACCTTTTCTTTTAATTTAATCTTTTTATTAATTATGAACATGTGATGTTTTTATAAAAACACATTAATTAAACATAGATCTAACATGTTTTGATGATTAATTAAATCAAAAGGGTCGATTAAGGGGTGTTTTGTTTTGGGCCGCAGGCTGCAACCGACCCCAAGGGGGTTTCGGTTTGCTTAGCCGACACCACCAAGACCTTATGGTCTTGGTTGGTGCGTGTGGGTCCCACGGCAGCAAGGGGTACCCCGATTTGGTTCGGGGTACGGTGTCGATTCATGTCCGGTTCATGTTTCTAAGCTTAGATCCGGTTCATGGTTATGTTAGTTTTTTTTATGTTATGAACTTATGTTAAAAATTAAATTAATAAATGATGTAATTAATTTAATAACATGACTTAGGTTAATTAATTATAAATGATCATGAAATTATTTTAACCTAAGTATTTATATTATTAAGACTTATAATTAATTAATTATTTTAAAAACCATGGATATAATTAATTAATTAACATGATTTTGGTTATATTATTAATATTTAATAATACATATTTTAACCTAAGTATTTAGTATATTTAATTAAAAACATGTTATACTTTAATTAAATATTATAACCTATAGTTTAATTAAATTACATGAAATAATTATTAAACTATACAATATATCATATGACTTAGAAAATAATCATGAAAACACTTAGGCTTATATACTTAGCTTATTTAACCAGCTTATTTCTAATTATGGAAACTTTCTATTTTTAGAAACTTAATTAAATAAGGCAGCTGATTTATTTATGGAAACCAGCTATTTTTAGAAACTTATTTATTTAAGGCAGCTAATCTATTTATGGAAACTTATTTAATTAAGGCAGCTAATCTATTTATGGAAACTTTCTATTTTTAGAAACTTATCTATTTTAAGCAGTAAATCTATTTTGGAAACTTTCTATTTTTGGTAACTTTCTATTTTTGGAAACTTTCTATTTTTGGAAACTTTCTAATTTTTTAAACTTTCTATTTTAGGAAACCTGCTATTTTTGGAAAGTTACTTATTATTACACAGTAAGTATAATAACACATGAAATATCAGAAATTCTTAATCAGAATGAACAGAATATAAGATTTAACACAGTTTAAGGCTTTAAACAGTAAAACATAGTAAGAACATATAAAATAAGCTAAGACATGACATAAAACCAGCTATGTATTTAGTAAGCAGATACTTATTTCATGTACGTATTTATGTAGCACTAGTGTTTCGGAAGTAGGATTCTCGCAGTTCATCGTTCTCGTTCACTGGACATAAGGTACGGATTCCCGTCCTTTCAGTATGGACACTATTTCCTTATTAGGATTTCCCCGTATGCAACCAACTTTTTTCCCGTAGTATGAGTATGAGTTTGATTGCTTATGTTTAAATATGATTACCTATAGCCATATACATGCATGACCAGTTTCACCTAGTTATGAAGGTACCATAACCATAACATTAGAGGCACTGATGTTATGACTTCACCACGGCGGAGTGATTGCTCGTGGCGTCCCTTCAGCTTTTGTCCATTTATTTATATTTATCATGTGGGGCGTATGGATGCATCCTAGTTACACGTTTTTATTCAGGATTACATGGTGAATGTGGTGTGTGCCTTGCATCCTTCACAAGGAGCTGATCCCTCCTACCCATAAAACCAGTATATTAAATTAGAGGCAGCCCCTCTAATTTGCATGATGAGGTTACCCCTCCAAATTCATGCACGGTGGATTTTCATGACCTATATTGGCTAACGGTAAAATATGACAAACAGTTTTTATAAGATAAACATAAGACTTTCAAACTATAAAACCAGTTTTATTAAGACTTAACCAGGTTACTCGGGACTTAGTTTCTTCCGCTGTTATTATGTTATATGCTTATCCTATTCATGCTTTATTGTACATCCGTGCACTGAGCGTATTGCTCAGCCGTTTTCCTTTTCTATGTTCCCAAAACGGCAGGTACTCAAGGACGCTCGTAGACACTAAGAGTACGTGCATATGGACTGGAAGATGTCTAGCCTTCTTTACATTATGCATTTCCTTTCTTTATGATACTTATGCTTTGGACATTGTTTAGTCCTTTTCCTTTACTATACTATGTTTGTGTGTGATGAGCTTTACTTTTGGACTACCGATGTTTGATTCTGGTATTTTCCTTTATATGGTCAAGTAATGTTTAGACATTTTACCTTGTATGCTTTGATGACACGCCATAATTACTGTGATATTTCCATTTCCAAAATAGGGTGTTACAATTATGGTATCAGAGCCAAGGCTTCGACCTGTAGGCTCTCAAATATGACCTGTGATTAGTGGGTAGTCACTACGGTCTTCCTAGAACTGACAGTTGTTTTCATGCATTCATCATTTTTAAGCATACATATACATGTCATTGTTGCAGGGTTTTTGACTAAGTAATGGTTGGTACAGGACTGACCCTATTTAGTCGCATGTGTTTTATCGAAACTTTTAGATTTGGGACCGACCCATAGGCGTCCCCTCGCAATATCTTTTGTTTTGGGTGAACTGACCAGAGGCGTTCACTCTCGAGCATACAAAGTTTTCATAAAACTGCATCATGCATTCATACACAAAATTTTCTTGCATAAAATTTTTCTCGTGAAATTTTTACTATAAATTTTTTTTTCATGTATATATTTATATTTTATGTTTTGATCTGTTTAATCATATGTTTTATGTCATACTGTCAGATGGTTCTCACACGCGAACATGAGCAGCTCAATGCTGCAATTCAGGCTGCCATGCAAGCCTTGCTTCCTCAACTGAGGAATGACATCCGGGCTGAAGTTCAAGCTACCAACAATCAGCAACACAATCAGCCACCTCCTCCTCCTCCAGTGATATTAGCAGTATGGCTGGAGAGATTCAACAAGCTCCGCCCTCGAGCTTTTGAGAAGATAGATAGCCCCAGCGATGCTGAAAGCTGGTTGGCTCACATCAAGAAGACTTTCAACGCTATGGGCTGTGACCCCGCATACAAGGCGAGGTTGGCATGCTATCGGTTCGAAGGCGATGTACTCAATTGGTGGTTAGCTTTGATGCAATCTGAAGGTGGTGATGAGTGGGTTGCTGGTTTGACTTGGGCTCAGTTCAAGGACAGGGTAATGGAGCAGTTCTTTCCCAAGGCTGAGCAGAACAAGCTCAAGAGAGAGTACCATGGGATCCGTCAGAGAGCTGGGGAGAATAACAATGAGTTTATGCAGCGCTTTCTTCGCTTGGCTGGTTTCCTTGGTGCGGCAGCAGGTACTCCTAAAGAGCAGGCACATCACTTCAGATGGGCTCTTCGCACATCGGTCGTAAACAATCTGGTGTGTGCTACGTTCAATACTGTAGCAGAAGTGGTCGATGCAGCACGGAAACTGGAGATGTTGCAGGAGAGGGATGAGTTCGGGGAAGCTGAAAGACCCGACAAGAGGTAAACCTTCGTATTCAAGCGGTGACCAATCCGTATAATTTCCATATGTCAATTATTCATCTCTTTAAATGTATCTTCCAGGCAGAAAACTGGGGACCGGTCTCAGCCAGCTACTCAGCAGCAACCTCATCAGCCCAAGGGAAACGGTCAGACTAACGACCGTTCTGCTACGGATAGGCATGGCGGTAATGACAATTACCATAACAACGCCGGGCAATCCAGCAACAACAGGTCATAGTACTTACGAAATTCCTTATGTTTTATGTTATAACTCATATTCTGACACTTTAGCAAACTTCTACCAGGAACCATGGAAACGGTAGGGACCAGAACCATAGAGGTTCGCAGCCTAGCCGTCCAGCTATCACTGGTATTCAATCTTACGATTATCCGCTTCGTTCTTTGTACCCAACTATTATGTCTCATGTAAAATGTTTTATCAGGTCCTCAGCCAGCCAGAGCACCTGCTGGAGGATACACTCATCCTCTTTGCTCTACTTGCCATCGTAGGCACCCAGGACCATGTCGCCGTAATACTGATGCATGCTTCAAGTGTGGTCTTCCTGGCCATACTATGAAGGATTGCCGTAAGGGCGAGATGGAGGGTACATCGGGACATGCTGATACCAAGCCGCCTCCTACTGCCGGGCGTGTCTACATGACATCTCGAGACCAGGCCAATAAGTCTACAGGTACCATCACTGGAATCTTGTATATGTATGGTCGCGCTGCATGTGTTCTTTTTGATACGGGTGCTACTCACTCGGTTATTTCTACTGCTTATGCTAAGAACATTAGGATGCCTCCCTTGCCACTAGAAAATAGGCTTAATATTTCCACGCCTTTGAGGGACTCTGTATTAATCACCCATGTATACAAGAGTCTTCCCCTAGAATTTGATGATAAGGTTCGACCTGTCGACGCACTTCCGCTGGACATGAATGACTTCGACATGATTTTGGGCATGGATTGGCTATCCAAGTATCATGATACCATAGACTGCCATTCATATCGAGTTATCTTCGGTGATGTAAATGCACCAGAGTACATTCATAATGGGTTCATACCCGGGCGGTCTGTACAAGTCATATCCACCCTACAAGCCCGTGCACTACTGTCACATGGCTGCGAGGGTTATCTAGCTACGGTTCACGACATGGATGCTGAATCTCCATCGATTCAGGATCAACCAATAGTGTCGGAATTCCAAGACGTGTTTCCAGCATAACTTCCGGGCATACCACCTGCACGAGAAGTGGAATTCAGTATCGAGCTGGTTCCAGGAGCTGAACCAATCTCCAAGGCTCCTTATCGCATGGCTCCCATAGAGCTGAAGGAGCTGAAGGATCAACTGCAAGAACTTCTTGAACGAGGTTTCATTCGACCGAGCGCATCTCCATGGGGCGTACCGGTCTTGTTTGTTAAGAAGAAGGACGGCAGTATGCGTCTTTGCATAGACTATCGCGAGCTCAACAAGATTACCATTCGAAATAGGTATCCACTGCCACGCATTGACGATCTGTTTGACCAACTCCAAGGGGCCAAACACTTCTCCAAGATTGATCTTAGGTCAGGCTATTATCAACTACGGGTCAAGGAGCAGGACATCGCTAAGACTGCCTTTCGTACCCGTTATAGCCACTACGAGTTTGTAGTTATGCCATTTGGCCTGAAAAATGCTCCAGCAGTGTTCATGGATCTGATGAACAGAATCTTCCATGAATTTCTGGACAAGTTCGTCATTGTTTTCATCGATGACATCCTGATTTTCTCAAAGTCCAAGGAGGAGCACAAAGACCATCTTCGTACAGTACTACAGATTCTTCGCCAGAAGTAGTTGTATGCTAAATTCTCCAAGTGTGAGTTCTGGTTAGACAAGGTGGCATTCTTAGGTCACATTGTATCAGCAGAAGGAATCACTATGGATCCAGCGAAGGTTGAGGCCATTACTAAGTGGCCGAGGCCGACATCGGCGACGGAAGTCTGTAGTTTCTTAGGCTTAGCTGGCTATTACCGTAGGTTCATGGAGAACTTTTCCCGCCAAGCACTACCATTGACCAAACTGATGCGGAAAGGGGAGAAATTCGTCTGGACTGAAGATCGAGGGAAGAGCTTTGAAGACCTGAAGCAGAAGCTAGTATCTGCACCTATTCTTACTCTACCATCTGGTACGGGTGGATTTCAAATCTACAGCGATGCATCGGGGAAGGGACTTGGCTGTGTTCTCATGCAACATGGGAAAGTGATCGCGTACGCTTCACGGCAGCTTAAGCCTTATGAAGAGAATTACCCCACGCACGATCTGGAACTTGCTGCAGTCGTGTTTGCATTGAAGATATGGAGACACTACTTATATGGAGAATCATGTGACATTTTCACGGACCACAAGAGCTTGAAGTATATCTTCACTCAGCGTGAATTGAACATGAGGCAGAGGAGATGGTTAGAGCTGTTGAAGGATTATGACATTAATATACAGTATCATCCCGGAAAGGCAAATGTAGTAGCAGATGCCCTTAGCAGGAAGTCCGGAATGATCAACGACATTAGAATCGAAGAGGAAATCATAAGAGACTTAGAACGACTAGACATCGAGTACATGGTACGTGGACAGCACGGTTACTGGTCTAATCTTAGAGTAGAACCCGAGTTGCTATCTAAGATCAAGGAAGCTCAGAAAGATGACGGAGAAATCTGGGCGATAGTACAGAATTTGGAGAAGCAGACAGAATTCAGAGTAGATGCAGATGGTATCGTATGGCAGGGCACGAGACTTTGTGTTCCTGATGACCAAGAACTCCGGGAAGCTTTGTTAGCTGAAGCTCATAGCTCCCCATTCTCTATACATCCTGGTTCGACTAAGATGTACCATGACATCAAACAGTACTTTTGGTGGAGTGGTATGAAACAGGATGTGGCCACTTACGTCTCCAAATGTCTTACCTGCCAGCAGGTTAAGATCGAGCATCAGCGATCTGGCGGTCTCCTTCAACCGCTAGACATTCCAGAGTGGAAGTGGGATAAAATCACCATGGATTTTGTTACCGGTTTTCCGCCTACCAAAAGGAAGCACGATGCAATTTGGGTTATCGTAGATCGACTTACCAAATCAGCTCATTTCTTACCAATCCGCAAGGAAGATCCGGTAAGTAAACTCGCAGATACGTATAGACGAGAGATCATGAGACTCCACGGTGCACCATCCAGCATCGTCTCAGACAGAGATCCTCGATTCACTTCGCGCTTTTGGAAAAGTCTGCAGAAAGCTTGGGGTACACAACTTAAGCTTAGCACGGCTTTTCATCCTCAAACGGACGGACAGTCGGAACAAACCATTCAGACGTTGGAGGATATGTTGAGGTCATGTGCGTTGGAATGGACGGGTGATTGGGACGAATACATCTGTTTGGTGGAGTTTGCATACAACAACAGTTGGCACGCAAGCATCAAGTGTGCTCCATTTGAAATGTTGTATGGCAGAAAGTACCGCACCCCAATCTGCTGGGATCAGGTTGGCGAGCGAACACTCGAAGGACCAGAAATCATAGAGATGACTGATAGGTGTGAAAACACCCATCCTTTTACCACTTAATTCTGGCTAAAACAAGACCAAAACACGTATTTAATATCATTTGTTTGGAATTATGCGTGTTTTTTGTGTTTATTGTGTTTTCAGAGGCAACCGGATGAATATTGAAGAAAACATGGGATTGCACGGGTTTTATCAAGGAAAAAGACTCAAGACGAAGTCTATTGTCCAAGAGATGTAAAAGTTTTGAAGTCATTGTGCTTATTTAAGGATTTATCGAAGAATAGAGCCAAAGATGGAAGATTCATATATGTCGAAGAACTCGATTCTATTAAATAAAAGATTAAAAGACGAGTTGGAATTATTCACCGACACTTCTCAAATCCAAGTCGGAAACGTTTATTTAAAGACGCATGAAGACTTAAGAAGAAAGAAGAAAAAGAAGCCCAAATCGAAGCCCAATCAAAAGCCCATCACCACCATTACACACGCCTATATAAAGGCCTTACCTCACAAATTTTCACACACTTAGCTTAGCTTAGTTTTCATTTTTCTCTAGTTTTAGAGAGAGAAAGTTTAGAACTTTCTCTCACTAGATTTCATCTTTTTCTCTTTCAAATTCAAACTTTTGTATTATCTTTCATTAATCAAGTTCAAGTTTTTATCTTTTAATCTTTAATCTCATCCTTCCTTTCTTTTACTTTCATTGATTTTGGTACAAATCTCGTATGATCCGTGTTGTTCATCTATGATTTGTGCTTAAAAAGTTGTTTACTTTTTATGTTTCCTTAAGTTTTTACATAAATAAGCTTTGAGATCCTTGTTCTTATTGGCTTATTTGTCGTTTTGCTTATTTATTTTATAAAGTTTTTATAAAAAGTTCATTTCTTTATTGAGTAGATTAATAAGTTTGCTTATTAAAAGTTAGATAAGTTGATTTTATTGCTTATTCGATCAGCTTATTGTTAGATTCGAGTTTGTTTTGGGTTTTAGCTTATTTCAATAGCTTAATACCTTTCCTTTTCACTCGAAATTGCACTATTTTCGGAAAGGGAAAGCCCTTTTCCGATTGAGTTTTCCGACCAAGCACACCCCCTCTTTCCGATCTACCGATCGGAAAAGGGTTTCGAGTTTCCGATTGAGCATCATAACATTCCGACAGTAGCACACCTTGATATTCCGATTGGTAGGTTTTGCGAGTATTCCGATTGAGCAAGTATTAATATTCCGATTGCTTCATTTCGCCCAACATTCCGATCAGCATCATATTTTGGTTATTCCGATTGTTCTTTGGCTCACATTCCGATTACACCCAATCGGAATACATTCCGATTGGTGCACTTTTTCCCATTATTCCGATTTAGCCTAATTTGCTTTACTCCGTTCTTACTTTCTTTTAGTAAATTCCAATTTAGTTCTTATTTTTCACAAAGTTCCCAAGTGTTAGTTTTTATTGAGTGTTCATTTATTTTATATTAAAATCTTTAAGTTTTCAACATTTATTTTTTAAACTCGTCTCTTACTTTAATCTTTCAAGTCTTTAATTTTACTCTTCGACACTTAAATTCTTGTCATTAGTTTAAAATAGATAAACAAACCAACCACTTTTTATTAACCAAGAACAAATCATTCCACTTAAGACCGAGATCAATTCGAGAGGATTCCGAGAATCGAACTTTCAACATAGAAAAACGCTAGTATCAAATGGCGCCGCTGCCGGCTCTTCTCGTTAAGATCAAAAGTTTTTTGTGAGAACTTGAATTTTGGGATCCGTTCCCTGTGAACGTTACTTTTTCATAAAATTTTTCAAAAAATACAAAAAAATATAAAATTTTCAAAAATACAAAAAAATTAAAAAACATAAAAACCAAAAATATTTTTGCTTTGTTTTTCTTTGTTTGTTCTTTTGCAGGTGTATGCGCACTCGATCCACGTCTTATCAAGAGCCCGAGCCTCTCGATCACTTAGACATGGCCGGTGTACCACCTCCAAACAATAATAATAACAACAACCCGCCTTTCAACAACATGAACAATAACAACAACAATGAGCCCCTTCCGGATAATCACCCGATGATTGAACTGCTGCAAGCTCATGTCGATGGCAACACGGATCCAATTGTCATACCTCCAATTGCCGCCAACAACTTCGAGCTAAAATCAGGCTTTATCCAGATGGTCTCCGCTCAACCATTCTTGGGACGAACCATTGATGATCCACACGACCACATCAAGAGATTCTTGCAACTCACCAACACGGTCAAGTTCAATGGTGTTCCACAAGAGGTTATAAGGTTACAACTTTTTCCCTTTTCTTTAGAGGGACAAGCCCGACATTGGCTTGCTAAGGAACCGCCACAGAGTATTCTCTCGTGGACGAATTTGGAAACAAAGTTTATCAATTACTTTTTTCCACCCTCTCGTACTACCGTTTTGCGGAATGAAATCATAAATTTTGAACAAAAGTACGATGAGTCGTTCAGTGAATCTTGGGATCGTTTTAAAGATCTATTAAGAAAATGCCCACAACATGGTTTTACCAAAGTACATCAAATTAATACTTTTTACAATGGTTTAAGCATGAGTGACCAAGATTCACTGAACAGTGCCTCGGGGGGTAATCTATTGGCTAAGACTTCCAATGCTGCTTGGGATATCATTGAGAATAAGTCTCGTGTGCAAAACAAGAGTGTTAGGACCAATGTCGCTAGTGCTAGCACTAATGACAGCGACAAGCGACTCGATAAAATCACTACGCTTCTTGAATCGCTTGTCACCCACACCGTCAGCAACAACAACAGCAACAACGCTAAAAATGCCCAAGTTAACGCTGTCAGCCAACCTTGCGAGATATGCGGTGGTCCTCATTCTTACACCACTTGTACCGCCACCCAAGATTACCCTGCAGAGAATGTGAATGCAGCATATGTCACCTATACTCAACCTGCTTATCAAGCAAAACCTCAAGGTGACCGCAACTTGCTTAGCTACCGTTCCAACAACTATCTCTCACCACCTGGTTTTAATCCTAACAACCAAAACCAACAACAAAACCTCAACCGCCCTCCTCAACAACAAACTCGTACACCATACATCCCTCCTCACAAGCAGCAACAACCACCTCACCGTAACAACCAAGTTTACCAGCAACCTGCTTATCAACCACCCGCATACACTGCTCCTCCCAACCAAACCCCCGCATCACATCAAGACATTGGAACCTACATGAGGACTAACGATGTGATCGTGGATAATCTCCAACAGGAAGTGCGCAACCTAAAAGCAGACCTGATGAAACAAGGGAATGATCTGAGAGCTGATATGAAGAACACTATGGATAGTCAAATGAATGACTTGAGGAACACGATGGCTAGTTTCTTCCAAGGTAATCAACCCTCTTCTTCGGGTACTCTTCCGAGTAACACCGTTGCGAACCCAAGAGGGGAGATGAAAGCAATCACTACTCGAAGTGGTAAAGGTACCAAGGAACCCGAGCTTCCTATACCTCCACCGGTGATTGTGACTAAGGAGAACGAGTCACCTGCTCCTACTCCTCATCCTTCTCCTTCCCCAATTTCTTCACCTCTTCCTTCTACCCCTCCTCCACCCGTGGTTGTGAGTGATCCTATTCCCCTAAAGCCTTCCTCTTCTTCCAATATACCTTATCCATCTAGGTTGAGGAAAGAGAAGCTCAAAAGCAAGGACGATATTCAGGTTTCTAACTTTCTTAAAATGTTTAAACAACTGAATTTCAATATCTCCTTCGCTGAGGCTCTCGCTCACATGCCTAAATATGCAAAAATGTTTAAAGATCTTCTGAGCGACAAGGAAAAGCTTCTCGATATTGCCAACACCCAACTTAATGAGAATTGCTCTGCAGTACTCTTAAGGAAATTGCCAACCAAGCTTGGTGATCCGGGTCGTTTTCTTATCCCTTGCAATTTCCCGGGAGTAGAGAATTGCATGGCCCTAGCCGATCTAGGTGCCAGTATTAATTTAATGCCTCTAAGCGTTTGGAAGCAATTATCTCTCCCAGAGCTAGTCCCCACCAAAATGACTTTGGAATTAGCTAATCGTACGGTTGCTTATCCATTGGGGATAGCCGAAGAGGTCATTGTAGGAGTCGACAAATTCACCTTCCATGCTGATTTTGTTGTCGTCGACTACGAGATGGACCCCCGTGTGCCACTCATTGTTGGTCGTCCTTTCTTGAGGACCGGTCGCACTCTCATTGATGTTGAAGCCGGTGAGCTTATCATGAGAGTGGGTGACGATAAAGTAGTCTTCAACATGGGAAAGTTGTCTAAACAGCCTTATTCATATGAGAGCGTTAATTGTATTGATGTTCTTGATGAGGCTTGTGAAGAACACTTTAATGATGCTTGCAAAAGTATTCCTACCTCTCTTCCCAATGTTGAGACCGTGTCCTCTATTGATTCATCGTTGTCTCTATTTGGAGATAGTGATTTATTTTGGAACAATCTTGAAGATACCATGGGAGATGCGAACTTATCTACTAATGATTCTCCCACCGATGGGGATGAAGACATGAATTTCTTTGACAATCTTCTCACTGAAGACAATCCTTCTCCTCCATCTCCCACGGTCATTGCTATCGATACTCCGACTTTGAAAACGCCTCCCGTCGAAAATCCTCCGGATTTAGAACTTAAGGAGTTGCCGCCCCATCACGAGTATGTATTCCTTGATGAAGAGAAGAAGTCGCCAGTCATCATTGCTAAGGACTTAAAGGACGAAGAGAAAGCCCGACTTGTCGCTGTGTTGAAAGATCATAAGAAGGCTATTGCTTGGAAGATTTCGGATATTCGTGGAATTGATCCTCACTTCAGCAGACTTGAGGATCCTTACCAGGGGGATCATCCGAACAAAGACATTAATGATTCTTTTCCCCAGGAGACCTTAATGTCTATCAACTCGACTGCTGACGAAACCCCGTGGTTTGCGGACATTGCAAACTACTTGGCGGGTGGAATCCTCGTTGACGGGTTAACATCCCAGCAAAAGAAGAAGTTCTTCAAAGACATCAAGACTTACTTTTGGGATGACCCGTATCTTTTCAAACAATGTGCCGACTTGATTATTCGCCGATGTGTTGATGGACCGGCAGCTTTCGAAATCCTTGATGCTTGCCACAAAGGACCCACTGGTGGTCACTTTGGTCCCAACTACATCGCCAAAAAAGTGTTTGATTCGGGATTTTATTGGCCCACCATCTATCGTGATGCTCACGAGATGGTTAAACGATGTGATGCTTGCCAAAAACAAGGCACGATCACACATAAAGACGAGATGCCTCAGAATTTCATTCAAGAGTGTGAAATGTTTGATGTTTGGGGTATCGACTTTATGAGGCCATTCCCTTCATCTAAAGGAAAAAAATACATCCTTGTAGCCGTTGACTACATTTCAAAGTGGGTTGAAGCCAAAGCTTTACCTACTAATGATGCAAGGGTGGTTTGTAACTTTTTGAAATCGCTGTTCGCTCGATTCAGCGTCCCTCGTGCTATTATCAGTGACCGCGGGACTCATTTTTGCAACGATCAATTTGCAAGAGTCATGGCAAAGTATGGTGTCAATCACCGTCTTTCCACCGCTTATCATCCCCAAACCAATGGAAAAGCCGAGGTATCCAACCGTGGATTGAAGCGAATTTTGGAGCGTACTGTGGGAGAGCATCGTGCCGCGTGGGCCGATAAGTTAGATGATGCTCTGTGGGCTTTCCGTACTGCTTACAAGACCCCGATCGGTTGTACACCTTATCGTCTTGTGTACGGGAAAGCATGCCACCTTCCCATCGAGCTGGAGCATAAGGCGCATTGGGCCTTAAAGTGGGCTAACTTCGACATCAACAAAGCCGGTGATCATCGCAAGATTCAACTCAACGAGCTCAACGAACTGAGGAATGAAGCTTATGAGAACTCGCTGATCTACAAAGAGAAGACGAAGATCCTTCATGACGCAAAAATCAAGAACCGAGAGTTCCACGTTGGTGATCAAGTCTTACTTTTTAACTCTCGGTTGAAGATCTTCTCTGGCAAGTTGAAGAGCCGCTGGTCTGGTCCATTCACCGTCGCCAACGTCTTTCCTTATGGGACCATTGAGCTTTCTCAGCCAAATGGGCCCAATTTCAAGGTGAATGGCCAGCGTCTGAAGTTGTACTTTGGTGAGGACATCTCTCAGGAGATGATTCCATCCCTCACCACGTTCCCCATGAACTAATTTTGGGTCGAGTCAGGCTCGTGATTCGGTTATAAAAAACAAGCGCTCCTCGGGAGGCAGCCCGAGTATCTATCCTTTATGTTTTAACCTCCTAAGTGTAGGGGGACTTCTATACGTGTTTGTCTTTGTGTGGTGATGTGATTACAGGGATAAATGCACTCTTGGAATCTCTGAAGAACCGTTCTCCCGTGTTATCCGAAATCCGGTTCTATCTCTCAACTATCGTGATTCAATTTTCTTCATATTCATATTTGAAATTGATCACGTTAGTCGTCTCTTCCTTAATTTGAGTTAACCAACGTGCACAATGTCATAAGTGTAGGGGAGACTTTTCCCACATGCTTAAACATTGAGGACAATGTTTATCTTAAGTGTAGGGGAGACTTCTATCGAAGTTTTAAGTGGACTTTTCCATGAAAATGCCTTCATTTAACCGGAAAATCCTATTTTTCAACATTTTTCAAATTTTTTATTAACTTTGGCCATTTAGTCGTAATTTTTAAATTTTTATCGTTGCTTTCATATGTATATATCCCGCAATAAAGTCAAAAATATTAATAAAGTGGTGTAGCTAGTTTAGAAATCTTTAACATATTAGGCCCGTTGCGTTTATTTTGACTCAACCCGAATAGACTTATCCAAGTTTATTCTAGCTAGTATCCTTAACCATGTAGACCTTAATTGGTTTATTAGGCTAAGTGTCCACGAGTCTCATTACTTGAGATTTTAAATTGTGGAGGACGAGAAATGATAGAGTCAATTATAAGTCGGTATTCTTGCGCAAGCTCACTTGGTGTAATTACTTGCCTATTCTCCCATCACTTGCTAATAATTTATCTGCAATAAGTAAGGTCGTACGATTTGAAAGGTTACTTAGCTTCTAGCCCAAGATCGTTTAAAAGTTGCTCGGTAATGATAAGAGTTCATAGCCAAGGCATAACTTATGAAGCGGGGTGCGAAGATTGGCGAGTCCGAAAAGGCCCTAACAAGGCATGAGGATTCCATTTTATTGCTGAAGATCCAAAAGTGATGTGAAGAACATTATTCCTAAAATCAATATGAAGGATCAAGACTCACGACGAAAAGCAATCAACTCCCATAAAGATCATGGAGAAGTCTATCCGAAAAGACCCTAACAAGGTATGAGGATAAATAGATCCAAGTTCGAAAAGGAGGCGGATCGTTGTATCTCAAAATCCCAATTAGAGATTGAAGAAATAATCATGAAGTCGTGGTCAACAAAGTTGGAGTACCCCTCAAAAGTCTCCAAGTGAAGAAACTCTATTACGATGAGAAGACCATTATCTAAAGAACGTCTCTCAAGATATGAAGTATGAAGTACATGCCAAATATCGGCCCGAGAAAGGTCTCAAATCGCGAACCAAGTTATGCCAAGATATGAACTTTTTGATATCCCGAGAAGCAGTTTTAAAAGATTTTGTCCTTTAGCTAACTATTGATCAAATCGTCCTACTTTGCTTTCAGCCCTAATAAACTATCGAAATAAGTCCAAAAATGCATCTTCATGATCATTCTAAGACAAAAATAAAATATAAAGAGATACACCTAGGAATAAGGGAGTTTAAGCATTTAATTTAGCCATGTGTGTAAGTGTTTGAATTGCTAACTTATAATAACAATGATCTCGTTTTTAAGCTTAGTTTGGGGAACGTGAAACTTGAGGGTGATAAATCTTTGCAGCACCAAAGCCCTAATGTAAGTCCTCGATCTCTTTACAAGTTATTTCCACGAAAGTTATTTTCATTCCTCTTGTTTACATTAAAATTTTAATTTCTCTTAGTACTTTAAATTTTTGTTTAGTAGTATTTTAATAAGGCCAAGGTTGATTGATAATGAGAAAAGTGTAATTGTGCTTTGTCACTAAGCATTGCATGAGGGCATGGCAATGGTTAAGTGTAGGGGATTTGATAGGTGTGAAAACACCCATCCTTTTACCACTTAATTCTGGCTAAAACAAGACCAAAACACGTATTTAATATCATTTGTTTGGAATTATGCGTGGTTTTTGTGTTTATTGTGTTTTCAGAGGCAACCGGATGAATATTGAAGAAAACATGGGATTGCACGGGTTTTATCAAGGAAAAAGACTCAAGACGAAGTCTATTGTCCAAGAGATGTAAAAGTTTTGAAGTCATTGTGCTTATTTAAGGATTTATCGAAGAATAGAGCCAAAGATGGAAGATTCATATATGTCGAAGAACTCGATTCTATTAAATAAAAGATTAAAAGACGAGTTGGAATTATTCAACGACACTTCTCAAATCCAAGTCGGAAACGTTTATTTAAAGACGCATGAAGACTTAAGAAGAAAGAAGAAAAAGAAGCCCAAATCGAAGCCCAATCAAAAGCCCATCACCACCATTACACACGCCTATATAAAGGCCTTACCTCACAAATTTTCACACACTTAGCTTAGTTTTCATTTTTCTCTAGTTTTAGAGAGAGAAAGTTTAGAACTTTATCTCACTAGATTTCATCTTTTTCTCTTTCAAATTCAAACTTTTGTATTATCTTTCATTAATCAAGTTCAAGTTTTTTATCTTTTAATCTTTAATCTCATCCTTCCTTTCTTTTACTTTCATTGATTTTGGTACAAATCTCGTATGATCCGTGTTGTTCATCTATGATTTGTGCTTAAAAAGTTGTTTACTTTTTATGTTTCCTTAAGTTTTTACATAAATAAGCTTTGAGATCCTTGTTCTTATTGGCTTATTTGTCGTTTTGCTTATTTATTTTATAAAGTTTTTATAAAAAGTTCATTTCTTTATTGAGTAGATTAATAAGTTTGCTTATTAAAAGTTAGATAAGTTGATTTTATTGCTTATTCGATCAGCTTATTGTTAGATTCGAGTTTGTTTTGGGTTTTAGCTTATTTCAATAGCTTAATACCTTTCCTTTTCACTCGAAATTGCACTATTTTCGGAAAGGGAAAGCCCTTTTCCGATTGAGTTTTCCGACCAAGCACACCCCCTCTTTCCGATCTACCGATCGGAAAAGGGTTTCGAGTTTCCGATTGAGCATCATAACATTCCGACAGTAGCACACCTTGATATTCCGATTGGTAGGTTTTGCGAGTATTCCGATTGAGCAAGTATTAATATTCCGATTGCTTCATTTCGCCCAACATTCCGATCAGCATCATATTTTGGTTATTCCGATTGTTCTTTGGCTCACATTCCGATTACACCCAATCGAAATACATTCCGATTGGTGCACTTTTTCCCATTATTCCGATTTAGCCTAATTTGCTTTACTCCGTTCTTACTTTCTTTTAGTAAATTCCAATTTAGTTCTTATTTTTCACAAAGTTCCCAAGTGTTAGTTTTTATTGAGTGTTCATTTATTTTATATTAAAATCTTTAAGTTTTCAACATTTATTTTTTAAACTCGTCTCTTACTTTAATCTTTCAAGTCTTTAATTTTACTCTTCGACACTTAAATTCTTGTCATTAGTTTAAAATAGATAAACAAACCAACCACTTTTTATTAACCAAGAACAAATCATTCCACTTAAGACCGAGATCAATTCGAGAGGATTCCGAGAATCGAACTTTCAACATAGAAAAACGCTAGTATCAAAGACAAATGAGAAGATCGTAGTAGCTAGGCAGAAAATTCAGGAGGCACGGTCACGTCAAAAGAGTTACTCCGATAAGCATCGTAGGGATTTACACTTTAACGTAGGAGATCACGTCTTCCTTAAGGTTTCGCCGGCACGTGGTGTTAGACGCTTCGGGATTAAAGGAAAGCTCAGTCCTCGTTTGATCGGACCGTTTGATATCATTGAACGAGTCGGTGAAGTATCTTACCGATTGGCGTTACCTCCACAGCTTTCGCATGTGCACAGTGTGTTTCATGTGTCCTTACTCAGAGGGTACCAATATCATCCCCTTCACATGGTTCAGTATCCACTGGAACAGATACGTGAAGATCTCACTTTTATAGAAGAACCCGAACGAGTTCTTGACAGACAAGAACGAGTCATGAGAAAGAAGACGATTCCATTCGTCAAAATTCTATGGAGGGATCATACCGAGCGGGAAGCCACTTGGGAAACGGAGGAGTTTATCCGGGCTTCTTACCCTCATTTCATATTTTGAATTTGGGTATGTTCTTCTTTTCCAGTTTACTTTATCTATAATTCGGGGACGAATTATTCTTTTTAGGGGGGAAGAGTTGTAAAACCCGCATGCTTTTACCATGCATAGTACCCTTAGGATCGTACGTACTAGTTAAAAACTTTCCTAATATAGCATGATTACGATTACGCGTTAGGAGTTTATGTATTACGTACGTGTTAGAACACGATAAGTATTTTATATGAACGATCACGTAATAATTATTTAGCAATAACTAATCACGAACATGCGATCACGAAATCACGAGCATAATTAAAACACGAGCTATTATTAATTACGTATATATATTTGTTACGAGCGTAATTAAATATATTAGATTATGGTATTTACGTAACGAGAACATTTAAAATACGAACATAATTAAACACAAACGACTAACTAAATAACAAGACACGAAAAGAGGTACGGGAACCCCACGGGGGGGTCCCTACCCGCGGCCAAAACAAGGGTAATGGGCCAAACCCATTACCAATTTTACTAAAAGGAGGGTTAATTAAATTTTACTACACAAAATCATTTTATAGAAGATTTCAAGAAAAAAAACCTAAACCCTCTCTTTCTCCTCTCTTTGTGCCGCCACCCATAATCACCATACAAGGTGATTCCTTGATCTTGGATCTTGAAGATTTGTTGTTTGTTCGTGTTTGTTCTTCATTCCCTTGATCCACGAATACGGTAAAACCTTTTTAAACCTTTTTTTTTAATTTAATCTTTTTATTAATTATGAACATGTGATGTTTTTATAAAAACACATTAATTAAACATAGATCTAACATGTTTTGATGATTAATTAAATCAAAGGGTCGATTAAGGGGTGTTTTGTTTTGGGCCGCAGGCTGCAACCGACCCCAAGGGGGTTTCGGTTTGCTTAGCCGACACCACCAAGACCTTATGGTCTTGGTTGGTGCGTGTGGGTCCCACGGCAGCAAGGGGTACCCCGATTTGGTTCGGGGTACGGTGTCGATTCATGTCCGGTTCATGTTTTTAAGCTTAGATCCGGTTCATGGTTATGTTAGTTTTTTTTATGTTATGAACTTATGTTAAAAATTAAATTAATAAATGATGTAATTAATTTAATAACATGACTTAGGTTAATTAGTTATAAATGATCATAAAATTATTTTAACCTAAGTATTTATATTATTAAGACTTATAATTAATTAATTATTTTAAAAATCATGGATATAATTAATTAATTAACATGACCTAGGTTATATTATTAATATTTAATAATACATATTTTAACCTAAGTATTTAGTATATTTAATTAAAAACATGTTATACTTTAGTTAAATTTATAACCTATAGTTTAATTAAATTACATGAAATAATTATTAAACTATACAATATATCATATGACTTAGAAAATAATCATGAAAACACTTAGGCTTATATACTTAGCTTATTTAACCAGCTTATTTCTAATTATGGAAACTTTCTATTTTTAGAAACTTAATTAAATAAGGCAGCTAACTTATTTATGGAAACCAGCTATTTTTAGAAACTTATTTATTTAAGGCAGCTAATCTATTTATGGAAACTTATTTAATTAAGGCATCTAATCTATTTATGGAAACTTTCTATTTTTAGAAACTTATCTATTTTAAGCAGTAAATCTATTTTTGTAAACTTTCTATTTTTGAAAACTTTCTATTTTTGGAAACTTTCTATTTTTGGAAACTTTCTATTTTTGGTAACTTTCTATTTTTGGAAACTTTCTATTTTTGGAAACTTTCTATTTTTGGAAACTTTTTATTTTAGGAAAGTTACTTATTATTACACAGTAAGTATAATAACACATGAAATATCAGAAATACTTAATCAGAATGAACAGAATATAAGATTTAACACAGTTTAAGGCTTTAAACAGTAAAACATAGTAAGAACATATAAAATAATCTAAGACATGACATAAAACCAGCTATGTATTTAGTAAGCAGATACTTATTTCATGTACGTATTTATGTAGCACTAGTGTTTCGGAAGTAGGATTCTCGCAGTTCATCGTTCTCGTTCACTGGACATAAGGTACGGATTCCCGTCCTTTCAGTATGGACATTCTTTCCTTATTAGGATTTCCCCGTATGCAGCCAACTGTTTTCCCGTAGTATAAGTATGAGTTTGATTGCTTATGTTTAAATATGATTACCTATAGCCATATACATGCATGACCAGTTTCACCTAGTTATGGAGGTACCATAACCATAACATTAGAGACACTGATGTTATGACTTTCACCACGGCGGAGTGATTGCTCGTGGCGTCCCTTCAGCTTTTGGCCATTTATTTATATTTATCATGTGGGGCGTATGGGTGCATCCTAGTTACACGTTTTTATTCAGGATTACATGGTGAATGTGTTGTTTGCCTTGCATCCTTCACAAGGAGCTGATCCCTCCTACCCATAAAACCAGTATATTAAATTAGAGGCAGCCCCTCTAATTTGCATGATGAGGTCACCCCTCCAATTATTCATACACAGTGGATTTTCATGACCTATATTGGCTAACGGTAAAATATGACAAACAGTTTTTATAAGATAAACATAAGACTTACAAACTATAAAACCAGTTTTATTAAGACTTAACCAGGTTACTCGGGACTTAGTTTCTTCCGCTGTTATTATGTTATATGCTTATCCTATTCATGCTTTATTGTACATCCGTGCACTGAGCGTATTGCTCAGTCGTTTTCCTTTTCTATGTTCCCAAAACGGCAGGTACTCAGGGACGCTCGTAGACACTAAGAGTACGTGCATATGGACTGGAAGCTGTCTAGCCTTCTTTACATTATGCATTTCCTTTCTTTATGATACTTATGCTTTGGACATTGTTTAGTCCTTTTCCTTTACTATACTATGTTTGTGTGTGATGAGCTTTACTTTTGGACTAGCGATGTTTGATTCCGGTATTTTCCTTTATATGGTCAAGTAATGTTTAGACATTTTACCTTGTATGCTTTGATGACACGCCATAATTACTGTGATATTTCCATTTCCAAAATGAGGTGTTACAATAATCGTGACACGTGTTCGTGCTATAAAAATAAAGTTTTAATATGTACGTACGTTTACTATGTGTACTGTTCATGGTAAAAGCATGCGGGTTTTACAACTCTTCCTCCCTAAAAAGAATAATTTGTCCCCGAATTATAGATAAAGTAAACTGAAAGAGCAACATACCCGAATTCAAAACTTGAAATGAGGGTAAGAAGCCCAGATAGACTCCTCTGTTTCCCAAGTGGCTTCCCGCTCGGTACGATCCCTCCAAAGGATTTTGACGAATGGAATCGTCTTCTTCCTAATGACACGTTCGTGTCTGTCAAGAACTCGCTCGGGTTCCTCTATGAAGGTAATATCTTCACGAATCTATTCTAGTGGTTACTGAACCGTGTGAAGAGGATGATAATTGTACCCTCTAAGTAAGGATACATGGAAACGTCTCGAACGTGATAAAGCTGCGGAGGTAACGCTAAGCGATAAGATACTTCACCGACTCGCTCGATGATGTCAAACGGTCCGATGAATCGAGGACTGAGTTTCCCCTTGATTCCAAAACGTCTAACACCACGTGTCGGTGACACCTTAAGAAAGACATGATCTCCGACGTTGAAATGTAAGTCCCTACGATGCTTATCGGCATAACTCTTCTTACGTGCGCGAGCTTCCTGTAATTTCTGCTTAGCTACATCGACCTTCTCGTTGGTCTACTCTATCATCTCTGGTCCTTCAAGTGTTCGCTCACCAACCTGACCCCAGCAGATTGGGGCGCGACACTTTCTGCCATACAACATCTCGAACGGTGCACACTTAATGCTGGCGTGCCAACTGTTGTTGTACGCAAACTCTACCAAACAGATATAATCATCCCAATATCCTGTCCACTCCAATGCACATGCTCGAAGCATGTCTTCCAATGTCTGAATAGTTCGCTCTGACTGTCCGTCTGTTTGAGGATGAAAAGCCGTGCTAAGCTTAAGTTTTGTACCCCAAGCTTTCTGCAGACTTCTCCAAAATCGCGAAGTGAACCGAGGATCTCTATCCGAGACGATATTGGATGGAGCACCATGAAGTCTCATGATCTCCTTCTTGTAAGTATCGGCGAGTTTGCTAACCGGATCTTTCTTGCGCATCGGTAAGAAATGAGCTGACTTAGTAAGTCGATCAACGATAACCCAAATCCCATCATGCTTCCTCTTTGTCTGCGGAAGACCGGTAACAAAATCCATGGTGATCTTGTCCCACTTCCACTCTGGAATGTCTAACGGTTGTAGTAGACCACTAGACCTCTGATGCTCGATCTTAACCTGCTGGTAGGTAAGACATTTGGAAATATACGTAGCAACATCCTGTTTCATACCACTCCACCAAAAGTACTGTTTGATGTCGTGGTACATCTTGGTCGAACCGGGATGAATGGAGAATAGGGAGCTATGAGATTCAGCCAATAATGCTTCCCTGAGTGTAAGATCATCAGGAACACAAAGTCTGGTGCCGTTCCATAAGATACCGTCGTCATCTAACCGAAACTCCGTTTTCTGTTCCAAATTCTGATTTATTGCCCAAATTTCACCATCATCCTTCCGAGCTTCTTTGATCCTAGAGAGTAATTCAGGTCCCGCTCTAAGATTAGCCCAGTAACCATGCTGTCCACGTACCATGATCTCAATGTCTAGTAGTTCCAAGTCTCTTATAATCTCTTCCTCTATCTTGATGCCGTTGATCATACCTGACTTCCTACTAAGAGCATCTGCTACTACATTCGCCTTGCGGGGATGATACTGGAGATTAATGTCATAATCCTTCAACAACTCTAACCATCTTCTCTGTCTCATGTTTATTTCACGTTGAGTGAAGAAGTATTTCAGGCTCTGTGATCTGTGAAGATATCACATGATTCTCCATACAAGTAGTGCCTCTATATCTTTAATACAAACACGACTGCTGCAAGTTCCAAGTCAGCGTAGGGTAGTTCTCCTCATAAGGCTTAAGCTGCCGTGATGCGTAAGCAATCACTTTCCCATGTTTCATGAAAACACAGCCAAATCCCTTCCCTGAAGCATCACTATAGATTTGAAATCCACCTGTACCAGATGGGAGAGTAAGTGTTGGGCCAATGATAGTTTTAACTATGGCCCGGTCTAGATTTGTTTAATTAGACTAAGTGTTACTGATCGCTGAGAGGACCAGACCAGCGGAAGGCAAAGCCTCAGCTGGCACACCAGGAACATTCAAGTCAAAGACAACGTCAGAGAAGTCGAAGACAACTTGAAGTCATACTTACCAGCGATTATGAATAGCTGGGATGTAGAAGGAATGTGTTGGTGTTCAAGCAATCAGAGTTGACAATACTCAGAGATCACTTAAGAACCCTAGAAGTCTGATACAAGCAAAGCTTTTCTAATCCTTCATAGTTTAGGTGGGAGAATCTACAAAGTGTTTTGAGCGAGACAAAACAAGAGAGTCAAGATAAAGCCTAGTACGACCTACTAGGACAAAAGGTGAACAGTTGGCAGAACTGTTCACCTAAAGTTGTTTAAAGGTATGTCTCGATTTGGACATGCATTTAATATGTTGTACTCTTCCACTCAGAAGATAACACGTATCAACTACTCCTACTAAGGAAGGAACCTCGTACCACTATAAATAGGAGTGAGAAAGAAGAGTTAAATTAACCCTTGTGCTTGGATAAATTATCTAAGTTCTTTCTCCCTTTGGAACCTTTGAGCCCTCAGCTGTCTACCAGCGACTCATAGGTTCTCTTGTAAACTTGAGTCTCGAATCGAGTTTACTTGTTCTAGGGTTCATTTCTTATTGTCATTCAACGGGTGTATTCATAGCACTTTGTAATACTTTGTTTATAATAGTTAATAAAGCATTACGCGTTTGAAAAGTATTTCATTGTGTATTTGTGTTTATACAAGTAATAGTTTCGAAAATTGTTATATTTAGGGACTTTAAATTGGTATCAGAGTGGTTTGATTTATAAAACTGTTTATAAACCGTTATTGTTTTTAAAATCAAGATCCTAATATGACTGATATGACTGAAACTATGCCTCCTATACCACCACCCTTTGGTCAAACCAGTCAAGGTAACACTTCGACCAACGTACCGACCACCAAATCTACTACCATGCCTACACCGGTTGTAAGCACTGGTAATAATGATGATGACCTTCCCCAACTTCTTGATGTTCGTGGGGGGTCACATGTTTCCAATGTTCCAGCGTTTGATGAAGAAGATTTTTCAAGTTGGAAGAGTGAATTTCTTATATATTTAGATGGCTTAGAACCCTTCTTGATAGAAATCTTAGAAAATGGTCCCTATGTACCACTGGCTGTTTCCTCTACCCCTGAGAGACCCATTAAGAAGACTGTTAAGCAATGGTCTCTAGCAGATAGACGTCTTGCTAACCAGGACAAAAGACTCAAAAGTATCATAGTCTCTTGCCTACCCAAGAACATTATGAAGTCCATAATCAAATGCAACTCTGCTAAAGAGATGTGGATTGAATTCGTTCTAGGGTATGAAGGTCTAAATGAAACAAAAGAAACCAAAATCCAAGCCCTTAGACTTAAGTTTAATGCTTTTAAAGCTTTGGAAACATAAACTGTTGCTCAAACTTATACTAATCTTAAGATTTTGTTGAATGATTTGGGAAACAATGGAGTTGTTCTACCTAAGGCTGAGGTTAATGCTACATTTGTCAATAGTTTACCTAGAAAATGGCTTAGCCTAAACCAGACCTTAAGAGAAAATAATGCTATCAAGAATGATACTTTGGCCCAAATATTTGGTAGATATAACTATGAAGAAGGGCTAATTGACTCCATCTACAAATCAAAGACTGATAGGTTTACCACCAATATCACTGGTTCAAAAGCTCTTGTTGCTAACCATTCTTTTCAGGACAGTAACTCTGATATAGAAGAGGATACCAAAAGCAGTCAAGAATTTCTTGATGAATTGAATGATGAGTTCCATGACAGAGCTCTTCTAGCTGACCAAAAGAGGTACTACAAGAGATCAGGTAGAGTTGGAGCTGCCAAGGTTGACAAATCCAAGGTGTCATGCTACACTTGTGGAAAGACTGGTCATTTTTAGAAATATTGATGGTCAAACAAAACCTCCTCTCCAAGCTTTCCATCATCCAGCAACAACCACAACAGCAAGAAGAAGTTCTCTACCTCACATTTCAAGCAAACTTCCCACTCTGACTCAGAGGGAAATAAGGACTACAAAGTCAAGTACAAAGCCTTGAAAGCTGAGCTGCTGAAACTCAACCAAAAGGCTGAAGACACAGCAAAGAGAAAGGACAACAAAGAGACTGAAAAAGGTCCGATTGCTGCTTCATTTGACTGGGATGATGAACCTCTTACATTAGAGGATGAAGGAACCACTACTATCAGAGCTTTTATGATTGTCCCTGATGAAGAACCTGATGTAGGAAAGAGTGAAGCTAGATCATGTCAATGGGTGGACATCACCATGAAAAAGGTACAAAGATTGCTTTCTATGCCTGAAGGTCCTGATAGAGACCATGTCAGTGACTACACCCTAGTTGACCTCCACTTTGTGGAAGAGCAAAGAAAAAACCTGTTAAACAAGTTCCATAGTCTTAAAAATGAGTTAATCTTTTTCAATCTGAGTTAACAAATCTCAAACATTTTATGAATCTTGCCAATCAACTTCAAAATGAGGTAAGCAAACTTTCCATTAAAAATGAGTCTTTAACTAATGAAAACGCTGAACTCAGAAGAACCATAGAAAAATGGAACCTGGCTCAATCCACTGTGGAGGAAATAGTTGTTGAAGCCATTCCAAGTGATGTGGTTCAGGCTATAGGGGGAAGGGTAGGTTCAAAAATCACATACCTGTGCCCAATGTTAAATTTGTCCCTTCAGATGTTTCTTCTCCGTATTCCACTTCTGTGGATGAGAAAAACTCTGACAAGAAATCGGACGCACCAGCACTACCGAAACTCGCTGGTGCTAACCCATCTGATTCCTTCCTTGGCCCAAAACTGGTGAAAATATCAGCGAGCTGGTATTCAGTGGGTATAAAATGAAGCTCAATATCACCTTTTAAAATATGGTCTCTGATAAAGTGATACCTGATGTCAATATGCTTGGTTCTGGAATGAAGTACCGGATTATTGGAGATGGTTATAACACTTGTGTTGTAACAGAATATGGGAACCTTTTCATAATTGATCCCATAATTAGCCAGCTGACTTTTCATCCAGAGAACTTGAGTACAACAACCAACGACAGCTACATATTCAGCTTCTGCTGATGACATGGCCACTGAGTTTTGTTTCTTTGCACTCCAGCATACCAACTTTCCTCCAAGGATTTGACAACTCCCAGAGGTGCTCTTTCTATCAAGGCAGCACCCAACGTAATCTGAGTCAGAGTAGGCTTTGAGGTCGAAGCCTGATCCATTTGGATACCAGAGACCCAGTGTGGGAGATCCTTTTAAGTACCTGAAAATTCTTTTGACAGCTACAAGGTGGGATTCCTTGGGGTTAGTTTGGTACCTAGCACAAAGACATATGGCAAATTGTATGTCTGGTCTGCTTGCTGTGAGATACATCAGTTACCCAATCATGCCTCGGTATAAGGTCTCATTAACAGAGACCCCTGAGTCATCAGCTCCTAAGTTGTTGGGAGGAAGCATGGGGAATTTCACTAATGCACAATCAAACAGATCATACTTCTTGAACAAATCCTTAACATATTTTTCTTGACAAATAGAAATTCCTTTTGAATTTTGTTTGATTTGAAAACCTAAGCAAAAAGTTAGTTCCCCCATCATGCTCATTTCATACTTTTTGGTCATAAGTTTAGCAAACTGTTTGCTCAAGGTAATGTTGGTTGAACCAAAAATTATGTCATTCACATAAATCTTTACTAAAATGACATCACCCTTGGACATATAAGTGAACAGGGTTTGGTCAATGGTACCTCTGACAAATTTATTTTCAAGTAGAAATTTTGACAGAGTTTCATACCAGGTTCTAGGCGCTTGTTTCAGCCCATAGAGTGCTTTGTGAAGTCTGCAGACGTGATCAGGATAGTCACTGCTTTCGAACCCTAGGGGTTGATAGACATATACTTCCTCTGCCAGCATACCATTTAGAAAGGCACTCTTTACATCCATCTGGTATACAGTGAACCCCATATAAGCTGCAAAGGCTAGGAAGATTCTGATAGCTTCCAATTTGGCCACTAGTGCAAACGTTTCATCATAATTAATACCCTCAGATTGATTGTATCCCAGCACCCCAAGCCTAGCCTTGTTTTTAACTATCATGCCAGCTTCACCCCTCTTGTTTCTATAGACCCATTTAGTTCCAACTACTTGTTTTCCAGCTGGAGCTTTTACCAGAGTCCACACCTTGTTTCTCTTGATCTGATTCAATTCATCTTGCATGGCAACAACCCAACCTTCATCCAGAAGAGCAGCAGCCACATTCTTGGGTTCATCTTCAGAGAGAAAGTCGGCAAAAAGGCATTCATTCGCTAAGGCGGTTCCTAGAGATCTCAACTTTCCTGTGGTGGTGACTCCCTTAGAGGGTTCACCAAGAATATTCACCAGAAGAATATCTTGGTTCCTACTCCATTTGGATTGAGGAGCAGGAGTCTCTGTGGGTTTAGGAGTCATAGCAGGTTCAATGAATGATGGAGGTTCACCACATATTATTTCTTCATCCATAATCTCTTCATCTGAGTGAGAGATTGGTGCGATAAGATCAACATTTTCTTCTATGGGTGGTGGAGTGACAGATTCAACAATTGCAACCTCTGGAGTGATGTTAGAGATTGAGTGAGGATCAAAAGCATGAACATATGGGAAGACCTTTTGACATACTTGAGGTGATTCCTTGGGATTTGAGAAATCATCCTTTGGATATGATTTGACTTCATTGAAATCAATGTCACATTCTTCTGAGTTGGTGTGAGTAATGACAACATCTGCTTCATTAAAGGTAACATAAATGGATTCTTCAAGTTCTTGCCTGCGAATATTAAATACTCTAAAAGCTTTAGAGGTAGGAGAGTATCCAAGAAAGAATCCATCATCTGACTTTTCATCAAATTTTCCCAGATGATCTCTGTAGTTGTGAATGAAAACAGGGCAACCAAAGAAATGGAAGTAGCTTACATAAAGGGCTCTCTTCCTATACACTTCATAAACGGTCTTGCCGTGTCTCTTCACAATAATGGATCTATTCTGTGTGTAACATGCTGTGTTCTCAGCTTCACCCCAAAACTATTTTGGAAGTCTTGATTCGCTGAGCATAGTTCTGGTAGCCTCTATGAGAGTTCTGTTTCTTCTTTCAGCGACACCATTTTGTTCAGGGGTGCCTGGGTTTGAAAAGTTCTGTGAGATTCCCTTATCATAAAAAAAGGCTTCCATGGCATGGTTCTTGAATTCAGTGCAATTATCACTTCTGACAACCTTAACTCTGCAGTCATTGAAGTTCTCTATTTCTCTGATGAAAGACATTATTCTTTCAGCTGCATCACTCTTTCTTTTGAGAAAGAATACCCATGTGAATCTAGAGAATTCATCCACAATGACTAGTGTATACTTGTTGTGATTGAGGGATTGTGGTTTTACTGGCCCAAATAAGTCTGTGGTGCTTCCCTTTCTCACAGACTGAGCAGGGTCTGTCTTTGGTGAAGGTCAGAGAAAGAAGCCCAACAACTAAATCATTCTTGGCCAGTTTGTTGATGTTCTTGAAGTTAAGGTGGGAAAGTCTCCTATGCCAGATCCAATTTTCACTATCAGATGCTTTGGCAAAGAGACAGGTGTTCTTTCCTTCTGGGCATGATGTCATGTCAATAACATACACATCCCTTCTTCTAGGTGTAATTAGGACAACATCATCATTCTGATTGAAGATTGTTCCTTGGGTCTTGGTGAATAAAACTTTGAAACCAGCATCGCAGAGTTGACTGATGCTGATTAAGTTGTGCTTTAGTCCATTGACATAAGCGACCCTTGTGAAGGTTATACCATTGAAATCCACTAAGCCATAACCCTCAGTAGCCCCTGAGGAGTCATCTCCAAAGACTACTTTCAGACCAGACTCCTTCTTATATCTATGCAGATATTGTTTAACCCATGTCATGTGTCTGGAGCACCCACTATCCAGATACCAAACAGATTTCTTCAAGTATGCCTGCATAGATATAACAGATCCAGATTAGTTTCGATGATGAACCCACTTTCCAGTGGGTCCATGCTGTCGCTGACCAGTGACATTGGGTCTTATCTGGTTCCTTTCTCCCCCTCTTTGGTTGCAGTCTCTGGTTTTATGACGCATGCTTCCACAGATGTCACATCCAGGATAATGTTCACACTCATCAGAGTGATGGTCATAGAAACCACAGTACTTGTAGGGGGAATTTGGTCTATAACCCTGAGAGTTATCTTTGGGTTTGGGCTCAGGTCTCCTAGAGGGCATGTGAGGAGTTTTTGACCTTATTTGGGTTCTTGTTCTTTAAACAACAACGGTCTCCTCATGCTCTCTGGAGGTGTGTTCAGTAGACTCACATGTGATACATTTAGGTTTCTTAGTGCAGTCCTTAGAGGAATGATTTTTGAAACCACAATGTTTGCAAGGTCTGAATAACGCTCTCCCATTTGAGCTGCTTGATCCTTCACCAAGAGAGTTGACAGATGGACTGTTAACTCTGGTATTGATCTGTTCTTTCAAACCCTTTACTTCTTCCATCAGGGTGAGGAGAAGTTTCTTGGTGGGTGAAAGCTCTTCAGGGGGAGGAGTGGGTTTGTTGGAGTCTTTGGCCATAAAACCTTTTTGTGTGCTTTATCAGCGACTTTGAGAATTGAAGTCCCAGAGGTTTTGGTGGGAGGTTTTGGGCCAAGAAAGGAATCAGATGGGTTAGCACCAGCGAGTTTGGGTAGTGCTGGTGCGTCCGATTTCTTGTCAGAGTTTTTCTCATCCACAGAAGTGGAAGACGGAGAAGCACCCATCCCCTACTCAGGTGGATGAGGATAGAGAGCCCATCGCTAATGAACAACCTGTGTCTAGCGTGTCCAAGTCAACAGAGACTTCTAAGAACCTTATTGACACTGATATCTCATAGGTATTAGTCTGCCCTTCCTTTTTTTCGAGGTTCACAAGCTCACTCTCAAATATTTGTAGGAGAGGGTGACGAAGTTTAGGGTTTTCCTCAACCCATAGAGTGTCCGTGTCAGCACCTAGATCTCTTAGGATTATCTGTACACTCTGTCTTGGCACTAGGAAATGATTCATTTGTGCTCATAACGCACCCCGATGATCCTTTACCCTCTGGACTGTGCTCTTGCCTATAACAACTTGAGCACACTATAGGTCCCGACCTAGAGTCTCTGCACTTCACGTGGACTCTGGGTCCCCTCATATTAAAAGAGACCCAAAGAATTTATTCTTTTAGGGGGAATGAATAATTACCCTCAGTCTTCCTAGGGGCAGCGATAAAAGGCGACCTTCACCTTCAAATACTTCACAACTAAAAGAGTCCCAAGGAGAAATCCTTCAGGGGGAGCTGGATAATCACACCCAACTATCCTAGGGGCAGAGAAAGGCGACCATTCCCATATCATGTTTCACAACTAAAAGAGTCCCAAGGATCAATTCTTTAGGGGAGCTGGATAATCACACCCATCTATCTTAGGGGCAGCGAACAACGACCATTCACCTTATAGTATTCACAAATCAAAAGAGTCCCAAGGAGTAATCCTTATGGGGGAGCTGGATAATCACACCCAGCTATCCAAGGGGCAGCGAATGGCGACCCTTCAACATATTTGCTTCATAATAAAAGAGTCCCAAGGAGAAATACTTAGGGGGGATGAATAATCACACCCAGCTTTCCTAGGGGCAGCGAATTGCGATCTATAACTTCATTTTATTTCACACTGGTTACTAACAAATGTCATAACAGGCTCACAGAACAACAGAACGATGAAGCTTATTCCATTGCTGGTGACGATAATGCTGAAGCCTACAACATTGATCTAGATGCCATGTCAGATATTGACACCATGCCTGAAGATTAAGTTTTTATCATTGAAGATGATCTTACCATTTCAGACTATGCAGACATGGATGCTGATGATGACCAAGTCACATCTGAGTTGAAGCCCATTCCCTTCCCATCAATGGTTAATGTTCAGGAACTTGCTGCCAAGCAGCTATGGGACCAGCGACTCAGTACACCAACCCCAGTCCCCTTCCCAACTTTTCCAAATGTCATGGAACTGGGGGCAAAGCAACACTTAGAAGATTTACAAAACCTCAAGCCTATCCCTATTCCAAGAATGAAAGATGTTCAAGAACTGGCCGCTGAGGAGCTATGGGTTAAGAGGGGAGACATCAGTATCATAAAGCCCAAAGTCACAAATGATGTTATCCTTTCTGAAATACAAACTCTCACACATGCTGCTGAAGAACTCACAACAAACTTAGAGACTTCCCTACTCTTATCTGTGAAATCCTCTCTAACTTGATTACTTCCGCAACTGCTGGGAAATGCTTTGAAAACTCAACTCCCAGTGGTTATAGACTAGAGTATACAATAGTACATGCCATTAGTCCTCACAACAGCTGTCAAGGCTAATGTCGCTGCTATTGCCAAGGCATCTGAACCTTCCAGGCAACTTCTTCAAGAACTCTTACAGGAAGAACATAAAGAAATATGTCTCTTTGTACATCAAGAATTCGTTAAGTTCCATAGAGCAGGAACAGGCACAGCTACTACTGGCGCTATGCCTGAGGGGGAGAATTCTTCTACTTCCACCTCTGAAGAAGAAGAAGATGATGCTCCACCTCAGGGGGAGCAATCACTTAAACAACCTGCACCCACAACAGAGATCCCCACACCAAAACCCATCAGATATTTCAAACCCATCACTGAGGTGGCAAAGGATAAGGGAAAAGGTATTGCCACTGAGGTGCCATAAACAACCCTGCACTCCCTCCAAGAAGAAGGTGGATCCACTACCAGACACTCTGATCTAAACAAGTTTAAAAGCACAGATGAACCACCACAAACCTCAGAGTAGGCAAAGGCTCAAATCATGGAACAAAAGAGGTTAGCTGACATTAGAGTTGCTAAAATCAAGAGCAAAGAGGCTTTGAACAAACTACTCTCTCCAGCTGTAAAGGAAGCTCAGCTAAATAAGCTCAAAGAATTTGAAGTCAAAAGGAGCAACCTTCAAAAGGAATATGAGAGAATAGTGGACCAAAGAGCAGAGCCCGGACAAATCACCAAGTACACTTGTTACACTGATAAAGACAAGAAAGTAGTGATGACCTTATACAAAGATAATCAAATAACCAACTACAAAGTCTTTAGTGATTTTAAACTGAGAGATCTGGGCCTCTCTAAATAGTTGGAAGTGCTGTCTCTTGCCCAAAAGAAGACTGGGCCTGGTGCTGCCCAAATGATGAAAAACATACAAGCTAAGCTTAATTGGGTAAGAGACACTGCTAAGAAGCTGAAGCTACCTCTGCCTCCCCAACTATCACAACAACAACTAACTCAAGGACAAAGGAAAAGGAAAACCCCAATGGGGCCTCTAGTAAAGAAGATAGTCACTGAGAACATTGTGGTAGATGGAATGTACAGAAACCTTGTACTTCCTAAAGAGATTGCTAAGCCAGTGGGTGGCCAAGTTTACTCAGAACCAGAGATAGGATTGGTATTCATGAATGGGAACTGTAAATACTGCTTCCAGAGAAAAGGTGAGTTACACTTGGCCTCAACCATACAACTCATCATACTCAAACAAGGCATGCTTAGAAACTACAAGGAAGCCAGTGACTTTGAATTCGAGATGGAGTTAATCATCAACTCCAGGGCTGATAAAGTTGAGGCTCAAAGAACTGTGGACCAAGGCCTTGATTGCTAAAGAACCTTTTGTTTTTTATATTTACACCACTGGGTGTTCATGTAATAGGTTAGGTTTTTTATGATGAATAAAACTCTGAGGCATGTTTGTTAAAATTATGTGTAAGATAAAGCTGTGTACTCACTTATAATAATTCTAGACTTAGTATAATTTGTAAACAAATAGGGGGAGATTGTTGGGCCAATGAAAGTTTTAACTATGACCCAGTCTAGATTTGTTTAATTAGACTAAGTGTTATTGATCGCTGAGAGGACCTGCGACAGAGACCAGACCAGCGGAAGGCAAAGCCTCAGCTGGCACACCAGGAACATTCAAGTCAAAGACAATGTCAGAGAAGTCGAAGACAATCTGAAGTCATACTTACCAACGATTATGAATAGCTGGGATGTAGAAGGAATGTGCTGGTGTTCAAGGATCTCTGAGTTGACAATACTCAGAGATCACTTAAGAACCCTAGAAGTCTGATACAAGCAAAGCTTGTCTAATCCTTTATAGTTTATGCGAGAGAATCTACAAAGTGTTTTGAGCGGGACAAAACAAGAAATTCAAGATAAAGCCTAGTACGACCTAGTGGGACAAAAGGTAAACAGTTGGCAGGACTGTTCACCTAAAGTTGTTTAAAGGTATGTCTCGATTTGGACATGCATTTAATACGTTGTACTCTTCCACTCAGAAGATGACACATATCAACTACTCCCACTAAGGAAGCAACCTCGTACCACTATAAATAGGAGTGAGAAAGAAGAGTTAAATTAACCCTTGTGCTTGGATAAATTATCTAAGTTCTTTCTCCCTTTGGAACCTCTGAGCCCCCAGCTATCTACCAGCGACTCATAGGTTCTCTTGTAAACTTGAGTCTCGAATCGAGTTTACTTGTTCTAGGGTTCATTTCTTATTGTCATTCAACGGGTGTATTCATAGCACTTTGTAATACTTTGTTTATAATAGTTAATAAAGCATTACGCGTTTGAAAAGTATTTCGTTGTGTATTTGTGTTTATACGAGTAATAGTTTCGACAATTGTTATATTTAGGGACTTTTAATTGGTATCATAGCGGTTTGATTTATAAAACTTTTTATAAACCGTTATTGTTTTTAAAATCAAGATCCTAATATGACTGAAACTATGCCTCCTATACCACCACCCTTTGGTCAAACCAGTCAAGGTAACACTTCGACCAACGCACCGGCCACCACATCTACTACCATGCCTACACAGGTTGTAAGAACTGGTAATAATGATGATGACCTTCCCCAACTTATTGATGTTCGTGGGGGGTCACATGTGTCCAATGTTCCAGCGTTTGATGAAGAAGATTTTTCAAGTTGGAAGAGTGAATTTCTTATATATTTAGATAGCTTAGAACCCTTCTTGATAGAAATCTTAGAAAATTGTCCCTATGTACCACTGGCCGTTTCCTCTACCCCTGAGAGACCCATTAAGAAGCCTGTTAAGCAATGGTCTCCATCGGATAGACGTTTGGCTAACCAGGACAAGAGACTCAAAAGTATCATAGTCTCTTGCCTACCCAAGAACATTATGAAGTCCATAATCAAATGCAACTCTGCTAAAGAGATGTGGACTGAATTAGTTCTAGGGTATGAAGGTCCAAAGGAAACAAAAGAAACCAAAATCCAAGCCCTTAGACTGAAGTTTAATGCTTCTAAAGCTTTGGAAATAGAAACTGTTGCTCAAACTTATACTAGGCTTAAGATTTTGTTGAATGATTTGGGAAACAATGGAGTTGTTCTACCTAAGGCTGAGGTTAATGCTACATTTGTCAATAGTTTACCCAGACCTTAAGAGCAAATAATGCTATCAACAATGATACTTTGGCCCAACTATTTGTTAGATATAACTATGAAGAAGGGATAATTGACTCCATTTACAAATCAGAGACTGATAGGTTTACCACCAATATCACTGGTTCAAAAGCTCTTGTTGCTAACCATTCTTTTCAGGATAGTGACTGTGACATAGAAGAGGATACCAGAAGCAGTCAAGAATTTCTTGATGAATTGCATGCTGAGTTCCATGACAGAGCTCTTCTAGCTGACCAAAAGAGGTACTACAAGAGATCAGGTAGAGATGGAGCTGCTAAGGTTGACAAATCCAAGGTGTCATGCTACACTTGTGGAAAGACTGGTCATTTTCAGAAATATTGATGGTCAAACAAAACCTCCTCTCCAAGCTTTCCATCATCCAGCAACAACCACAGCAGCAAGAAGAAGTTCTCTACCTCACCTTTCAAGCAAACTTCCCACTCTGACTTAGAGGGAAAGAAGGACTACAAAGTCAAGTACAAAGCCTTGAAAGCTGAGCTGATGAAACTCAACCAAAAGGCTGAAGACGCAGCAAAGAAAAAGGACAACAAAAAGACTAAAAAAGGTCTGATTGCTGCTTCATTTGACTGGGGATGATGAACCTCTTACATCAGAGGATGAAGGAACCACTACCGTCAGAGCTTTTATGGCTGTCGCTGATGAAGAACCTTATGTGGGAAAGAGTGAAGCTAGATCAGGTCAATGAGTGGACATCACCGTGAAAAAGGTACAAAGATTGCTTTCTATGCCTGAAGGTCCTGATAGAGACCATGTCAGTGACTACACCCTAGTTGACCTTTACTTTGTGGAAGAGTGATACTTGGATTTTTACTCGTTTTGAAAGTTCGTTTTCTCGGAATCTCCTCGAATTGATCTCAGTTAAAAGTGGAAGGTTTTGTTCTTGGTGACAAAAAGGGGTTTTGGTTTTCTATTCTATTGAAAAGATAAATGACTAACGTAAATTAAAATTTAAACTTAAAACAATTAAAAAGTAAAACTAGGATTAAAAATTTAAATAAAAAAGCAACTAAAAACTGAGCTAACTGAAAATGCTCTAATCGGAATAAAATCCTACTCGGAAAAATAGTCTATTCGGAATAATAATGTCCTATGCTGAATATTGCTATTCGGAAAAACAAGCCATTCGGAAAACAAGTTCTATGCGGAATAAATTCTTCTATGCGGAAAATATGCTCAATTCGGAATAACAGGGCCTATGCGGAATAATGGCCCTATTTGGAATATATAAAATATTCCGAATAAGGAAAAAGTAAAAATGCTATTTGGAATAATAAGAATGTTCCGAATAAGGGAAAAATCAAGCAGACTATGCGGAATGTAGGTCCTATTCGGAATATTTAAAACATTCCGAATAAAGGTAAAATAAAATGGCTAATCGGAAAGTCTGAACATTTCGAGTAAGAAATCAAGCTGAAGCCTATTCGGAAAGTTCTGGGAACCGAAGAACAGTAGCAGTAGCAGCAAAAACGTTTTTCAATCAAATCACCAAAATACTCAAAAAGGTTTTGCCAAATTAACCAATAATCATTTAAATACCATAACCAACAAATCCCAACAATAAAAACACAAAATCAATCACTTTAAAAAGATCAAAATCAATCAAACAAGAACTTGAAAACTTTGAATAAAAATGAGATGAACAAGATGAATGAAAAGATGGAATTGAAAGATTAATGTAAAGGTAAACAAGAGTAATGATTAAACACTTACAATATTCAAGGAAAAATGAAAAATCACCAAACACCCTAATGGTGTTGGTGAAGCTACGAACAAAGAAAACCTGTAAAGAAACTAAAAAAACTAACTCTCTAATTGTGTGAAGGAAAAAATCCTTTTATAGTTCCTAGTGGTTGGTTGGTGAGTGGGCTATTCTCCCTTTCTTCGTGTCTTCTTGTCTTTTCAGAAAAGTTGACGTTTTCGATTCTGATCCGAGATTTGTCGACGATTAAATTCAACTCGTCTTTTAATTTCTTCGTTTAATAGACTTGAGTTTCTTCGACATATGTAAATCTTCCATCTTTGGTCCTTTTCTTCGATAAATCTTCAAATAGGCCCATTGACTTCAAATCTTTTGCATCTCTTGGACAATAGACTTCGTCTTTAGTCTTTTTCCTTGGTAAAAACCCGTGCAATCCCATGTTTTCTTTAATATTTATCCGGTTAGCTCTGAAAACACAATAAACACAAAAACCACGCATAATTCCAAACAAATGATATTAAATACGTGTTTTGGTCTTGTTTTAGCCAGAATTAAGTGGTAAAAGGATGGGTGTTTACACACCTATCAAATCCCCTACACTTAACCATTGCCATGCCCTCATGCAATGCTTAGTGATAAAGCAAATTTACACTTTTCTCATAATCAATCAACCTTGGCCTTATTAACATACTACTAAACAAAAATTAAAGTACTAAGAGGAATCAAAACTTTAAAGTAGACAAAAGGATAGAAAACCATTTTAACTTGAAAATAGCTATATGGAAATAACTTGCCAAGAGATCAAGGACTTACATTAGGGCTTTGGTGCTGCGAAGATTTATCACCCTCAAGTTTCACTTTCCCCAAACTAAGCTTGAAAATGATATCATTGTTATTATAAGTTAGCAAATCAAACACTTACACACATGGCTTAATTATATGCGTAAACTCCCTTATTCCTAGGTGTATCTCTTATATTTTATTTTTGTCTTAGAATGATCATGAAGATGCATTTTTGGACTTATTTCGATAGTTTATTTAGGTTGAAAGCAAAGTGGGACGATTTGATCAATAGTTAGCTAAAGGACAAAATCTCTTAAAACTGCTTCTTGGGATATCAAAAAGTTCATATCTTGGCATAACTTGGTTCGCGATTTGAGACCTTTCTCGGGCCGATATTTGGCATGTACTTCATACTTCATATCTTGAGAGACGTTCTTGAGATAATGGTCTTCTCAACGTAATAGAGTTTCTTCACTTGGAGACTTTTGAGGGGTACTCCAACTTTGTTGACCACGACTTCATGATTATTTCTTCAATCTCTAATTGGGATTTCGAGATACAACGATCCGCCTCCTTTTCGGACTTGGATCTATTTATCCTCATACCTTGTTAGGGTCTTTTTGGATAGACTTCTCCATGATCTTTATGGGAGTTGATTGCTTTTCGTCGTGAGTCTTGATCCTTCATATTGATTTTTAGGAATAATGCTTTTCACATCACTTTGGATCTTCAGCAATAAAATTGAATCCTCATGCCTTGTTAGGGCCTTTTCAGACTCACCAATCTTCGCGCCCCGCTTCATAAGTTATGCCTTGGCTATGAACTCTTATCATTACCGAGCAACTTTTAAACGATCTTGGGCTAGAAGCTAAGTAACTTTTCAAATCGTACGACCTTACTTATTGCAGATAATTTATTAGCAAGTGATGGGAGAATAGGCAAATAATTACACCAAGTGAGCTTGTGCGAGAATACCGACTTATAATTGACTCTATCATTTCTCGTCCTCCACAATTTAAAATCTCATGTAATGAGACTCGTGGATACTTAGCCTAATAAACTAATTAAGGTCTACATGGTTAAGGATACTAGCTAGAATAAACTTGGATAAGTCTATTCGGGTTGAGTCAAAATAAACGCAACGGGCCTAATATGTCAAAGATTTCAAAACTAGCTACACCACTTTATTAATATTTTTGACTTTATTGCGGGATATATACATATGAAAGAAAAGATAAAAATTTAAAAATTACGACAAAATGGCCAAAGTTAATTAAAAATTTGAAAAATGTTGAAAAAGATGATTTTCCGGTTAAATGAAGGCATTTTCATGGAAAAGTCCACTTAAAACTTCGATAGAAATCCCCCCTACACTTAAGATAAACATTGTCCTCAATGTTTAAGCATGTGGGAAAAGTCTCCCCTACACTTATGACATTGTGCACGTTGGTTAACTCGAGTTAAGGAAGAGACGACTAAAGTGATCAATTTCAAATATGAGTATGAAGAAAATTGAATCACGATAGTTGAGAGATAGAACCGGATTTCGGATAACACGGGAGCACGGTTCTTCAAGGTTTCCAAGAGTGCATTCATCCCTGTAATCACATCACCACACAAATACAAACACCTATGTAGGTCCCCCTACACTTAGGAGGTTAAAACATAAAAAGATAGATACTCGGGCTACCTCCCGAGGAGCGGTTGTTTTTTATAACCGAGTCACGAGCCTGACTCGACCCAAAATTAGTTCATGGGAAACATGGTGAGGGATGGAATCACCTCCAGAGAGGTGTCCTCACCAAAGTACAACTTCACTCGTTGGCCATTCACCTTAAAATTAGGTCCATTAGGTTGAGCGAGCTCGAGAGTACCATATGGAAAAATTTGGGCAATGGTGAATGGGCCGGACCAACGAGATTTCAGCTTGCCCGAAAAGATTTTCAACCGAGAGTTAAAAAGTAAGACTTTGTCTCCAATATGGAACTCTCGGTTTTAATCTTAGAATCGTGAATGAGCTTTGTCCTTTCCTTATAGATCAAAGAATTTTCATAAGCCTCATTACGGAGTTCATTGAGCTCATTGAGTTGGATCTTGCGTAGGTCACCGGCTTTGTTGATATCAAAATTGGCCCACTTCAAGGCCCAGTAAGCCTTGTGCTCTAACTCAATGGGGAGGTGGCACGCTTTCCCGTACACAAGACGATAAGGCGTACAGCCGATCGAGGTCTTGTAAGCAGTACAGAAAGCCCACAAAGCATCATCAAGTTTATCAGCCCATGAGGCACGATGCTCTCCCACGGTCCTTTCCAGAATTCGCTTAAGTCCTCGGTTGGATATTTCAGCCTGGCCATTAGTTTGTGGGTGGTAGGCTGTGGAAAGACGATGGTTTACACCATACTTAGCCATGACTCTAGCAAATTGGTCATTGCAAAAATGAGTTCCACGGTCACTAATAATGGCGCGAGGCACACCGAATCTAGCGAATAGAGCTTTCAAAAAGTTACAAACCACCCTTGCGTCATTAGTGGGTAAAGCTTTAGCTTCAACCCATTTGGAGACGTAGTCAACGGCTACAAGGATGTATTTGTTTCCTTTAGAAGAAGGGAATGGCCCCATAAAGTCGATACCCCAAACATCAAAGATTTCACACTCTTGAATGAAATTCTGAGGCATCTCGTCTTTATGTGTGATCGTGCCTTGTTTCTGGCACACATCACATCGTTTAACCATATCGTGAGCGTCACGATATATGGAGGGCCAATAAAATCCCGAGTCAAACACTTTTTTGGCGGTGTAGTTGGGACCAAAGTGACCACCGGTGGGTCCTTTGTGGCAAGCATCAAGGATTTCTGAAGCTGCCGATCCGTCAACACATCGGCGGATAATCAGGTCGGCACATTGTTTGAATAGGTAAGGGTCGTCCCAAAAGTAAGTCTTAATGTCGGTGAAGAACTTTTTCTTTTGTTGAGACGTCAACCCTTCCTTGAGAATACCACCCGCCAAGTAGTTTGCAAAGTCCGCAAACCACGGGGTTTCATCAGATTTCGAATTTATAGACATTAAAGTCTCCAAGGGAAAAGAATCATTGATTTCTTTGTTTGGATGATCCCCTTGGTAAGGATCCTCAAGTCTACTGAGATGATCCGCGGCTAGGTTTTCTGCTCCTTTTTTATCGCGAATTTCGATTTTAAATTCCTGGAGCAGCAAAACCCAGCGAAGAAGTCTTGGTTTGGAATCTTGCTTTGTCAACAAGTACTTCAACG
Organism: Glebionis coronaria; assembly: GCA_025667525.1. Taxonomy (NCBI): domain Eukaryota; kingdom Viridiplantae; phylum Streptophyta; class Magnoliopsida; order Asterales; family Asteraceae; genus Glebionis; species Glebionis coronaria. The sequence goes on along the minus strand of CM046881.1, from coordinate 146,823,027 downwards.
CGGAATGATCGGTATACACGATTGTGGTGGAAAGGACAAGATAGGGGCGAAATTTTTCAAAAGCATAGACAACAACTAAAAGCGCTTTTTCGGTTGTCGTATAATGCAATTGTGCCCCCGTCATTGTCTTGCTAGCGTAATGGATTGGTTGGAAGTGTTTGTTCACTCTTTGTCCCAGAACCGCTCCAATAGCAAAATCACTAGCATCGCACATCAACTCAAAGGGAAGCTCCCAATTAGGGGTAACCAAGACGGGTGCCTTAGTTAGCTTATCCTTAAGCGAGTTGAAGGCTTCAAGACACTCTTTGGAAAAGATAAAAGGAGTATCTTTTTCCAAGAGGTGGGTCTTCGGGCGAGCGATTTGAGAAAAATATTTGATGAATCGTCGGTAGAAGCCCGCATGACCCAGAAAACTTCTCACACCCTTCACGGTTGAAGGTGGAGGCAACTTGGCGATAACATCGACTTTAGCACGGTCTACTTCAAGACCGGCTTTAGAAATCTTATGTCCCAGCACGATGCCTTCTTTTACCATAAAATGGCATTTTTCCCAATTCAGAACAAGGCGAGTGTCTTCGCACCGCTTAAGCATACGTTCCAAATTAGCAAGGCAAGAAGAGAAGGAATCCCCGAAGACCGAGAAATCATCCATGAAGACTTCCATGGTTTGTTCAACCATGTCATGGAAGATAGCTAACATGCACCGTTGGAAAGTCCCGGGCGCATTACATAAGCCAAAATGCATTCTTTTGTAAGCAAATGTGCCATAGGGACAAGTGAATGTCGTCTTCTCTTGATCTTGGGGATCGATGGGTATTTGGAAATAACCCGAGAAACCATCAAGAAAGTAGTAATATTCATTACCTGCTAAACGTTCAAGCATTTGGTCCATAAAAGGTAGAGGGAAATGATCCTTTCTCGTGGAATCATTGAGTTTGCGGTAGTCTATACAAACTCTCCACCCAGTAACGAGACGAGTGGAAATCAACTCGTTGTGTTCATTGGGAACAACGGTTATTCCGCCCTTCTTGGGCACACAATGGATTGGACTAACCCATGGTGAATCCGAAATAGGGTAAATCATACCCGCATCAAGAAGTTTGATAACCTCTGTTTTGATGACTTCATGGATTTTTGGATTCACCCTTCGTTGGCTTTGAATTGTGGGCTTGAAGTCGTCCTCCATGAGAATTTTGTGGGTGCAGAAGTGAGGATCAATTCCACGAATATCCGAGATTTTCCAAGCAATAGCCTTCTTATGATCTTTCAAGACGGTGATAAGTCGGGCTTTTTCGTCTTCCTTTAGGTCCTTAGCAATGATGACTGGCGACTTCTTCTCTTCTTCAAGGAATACATATTCAAGATGGGGCGGCAACTCCTTAAGCTCTAAATCTGGAGGATTTTCAACGGGAGGCGTATTCGAAGTCGGAGTATCGATAGCAATGACCGTGGGAGATGGAGGAGAAATAGTGTCTTCGTGGAGAAGATTGTCAAAGAAATGCATGTCTTCATCCCCATCGGTATGAGAATCATCAGTAGCTAAATTCACATCTCCCGTGGTGTCTTCAAGATTGTTCCAAAACAAATCACTATCTCCAAATAGAGACAATGATAAATCAATAGAGGACACGGTCTCAACATTGGGAAGAGAGGTAGGAATACTTTTGCAAGCATCATTAAAGTGTTCTTCACAAGCCTCATCGAGAACGTCAATACAATTAACACTCTCATATGAGTAAGGCTGTTTAGACAACTTTCCCATGTTGAAGACTACTTTATCGTCACCCACTCTCATGATAAGCTCACCGGCTTCAACATCAATGAGAGTGCGACCGGTCCTCAAGAATGGACGACCAACAATTAGTGGCACACGAGGGTCCATCTCATAGTCGACGACAACAAAATCAGCAAGAAAGGTGAATTTGTCGACTCGTACAATGACGTCTTCGGCTATCCCCACTGGATAAGCAACCGTACGGTTAGCTAATTCCAAAGTCATTTTGGTGGGGACTAGCTCTGGGAGAGATAATTGCTTCCAAACGCTTAGAGGCATAAGATTAATACTGGCACCTAGATCGGCTAGGGCCATGCAATTCTCTACTCCCGAGAAATTGCAAGGGATAAGAAAACGACCCGGATCACCAAGCTTGGTTGGAAATTTCCTTAAGAGCACTGCAGAGCAATTCTCATTAAGTTGGGTGTTGGCAATATCGAGGAGCTTTTCCTTGTCGCTCAGAAGATCTTTAAACATTTTCGCATATTTAGGCATGTGAGCGAGAGCCTTAGCGAAGGAGATATTGAAATTCAGTTGTTTGAACATTTTAAGGAAGTTCGAAACCTGAATATCATCCTTGCTTTTGAGCTTCTCCTTCCTCAACCTAGATGGATAAGGTATATTGGAAGAAGAGGAAGGCTTTGGAAGAATAGGATCACTCACATCCTTGGGTGGAGGAGGGGTAGAAGGAAGAGGTGGAGAATTTGGGGAAGGAGAAGGATGAGGAATAGGAGCAGGTGACTCGTTCTCCTTAGTCACAATCACCGGTGGAGGTATAGGAAGTTCGGGTTCCTTAGTACCTTTACCACTTCGAGTAGTGATTGCTTTCATCTCCCCTCTTGGATTCGCAACGGTGTTACTCGGAAGAGTACCCGAAGAAGAGGGTTGATTACCTTGGAAGAAACCAGCCATCATGTTCCTCAGATCATTAGTTTGGCTATCCAACGTATTTCTCATGTCGGCTCTCAAATCGTTTCCTTGCTTGACCAAGTCTGCTTTCAAGTTGCGCACTTCCTGTTGGAGATTTTCCATGATCACATCATTGGTCCTCATGTAGGTTGCAACCTCTTGGTGTAATGCAGTGGTTTGGTTTGGAGGAGCATTGTATGCGGGTGGTTGATAAGCAGGTTGTTGGTAAACGTGGTTGTTACGTTGAGGTGGTTGTTGCTGCTTGTGAGGAGGGATGTATGGTGTACGAGGCTGTTGTTGTTGTTGAGGAGGGCGGTTGAGGTTTTGTTGTTGGTTTGGGTTGGTAGGAGGAAAACCAGGTGGGGAAAGATAATTGTTAGAACGGTAGCTCAGCAAATTACGGTTACCTTGAGGTCTAGCTTGATAGGCGGGTTGAGGATAGGTGCCGCATTCACATTTTCAGCAGGGTAGTCTTGGGTGGCGGTACAATTGGTGTAAGAGTGAGGACCACCCCATATCTCACAAGGTTGGCTGACAGCGTTAACTTGAGAATTTTTAGCGTTGTTGCTGTTGTTGTTGCTGACGGTATGGGTGACAAGCGATTCAAGAAGCGTAGTGATTTTGTCCAATCGCTTGTCGCTGTCACTAGTGCTAGCACTAGCGACATTGGTCCGAACACTCTTGGTTTGCACACGAGACTTGTTCTCAATGATATCCTAAGCAGCATTGGAAGTCTTAGCCAAAAGATTACCCCCGAGGCACTGTTTAGTGAATCTTGGTCACTCATGCTTAAACCATTGTAAAAAATATTAATTTGATGTACTTTGGTAAAACCATGTTGTGGGCATTTTCTTAAAAGATCTTTAAAACGATCCCAAGATTCACTGAACGACTCATCGTACTTTTGTTCAAAACTTATGATCTCATTCCGCAAAGCGGTAGTACGAGAGGGTGGGAAAAAGTAATTGATAAACTTTGTTTCCAAATCCGTCCACGAGAGAATACTCTGTGGCGGTTCCTTAGCAAGCCAATGCCGGGCTTGTCCCTCTAAAGAAAAGGGAAAAAGTTGTAACCTGATAACCTCTTGTGGAACACCATTGAACTTGACCGTGTTAGTGAGTTGCAAGAATCTCTTGATGTGGTCGTGTGGATCATCAATGGTACGTCCCAAGAATGGTTGAGCGGAGACCATCTGGATAAAGCCTGATTTTAGCTCAAAGTTGTTGGCGGCAATTGGAGGTATGACAATTGGGTCAGTGTTGCCATCTACATGAGCTTGCAGCAATTCAATCATCGGCCGATTATCCGGAAGAGGCTCATTGTTGTTGTTATTATTCATGTTGTTGAAAGGCGGGTTGTTGTTGTTATTATTGTTGTTTGGAGGTGGTATGTTATTGTTGTTTTGTACACCAGCCATGTCTAAGTTATCGAGAGGCTCGGGCTCTTGATAAGACGTGGATCGAGTGCGCATACACCTGCAAAAGAACGAACAAAGAAAAGCAAAGCAAAAATATTTTTGGTTTTTATGTTTTTTAATTTTTTTGTATTTTTGAAAATTTTATATTTTTTTAAGGATTTTTGAAATTTTTTGTGAAAAAGTAACGTTCACGGGGAACGGATCCCAAAATCCAAGTTCTCGCAAAAAACTTTTGATCTTAACGAGAAGAGCCGGCAGCGGCGCCATTTGATACAAGCGTTTTCTATGGGTTCATGATTATTCTCGGAATCCTCTCGAATTGATCTCAGTTAAAAGTGGAAGGTTTTGTTCTTGGTGACAAAAAGGGGTTTTGGTTTTCTATTCTATTGAAAAGATAAATGACTAACGTAAATTAAAATTTAAACTTAAAACAATTAAAAAGTAAAACTAGGATTAAAAATTTAAATAAAACAGCAACTAAAAACTGACCTAACTGAAAATGCTCTAATCGGAATAAAATCCTACTCGGAAAAATAGTCTATTCGAAATAATAATGTCCTATGCTGAATATTGCTATTCGGAAAAACAAGCCATTCGGAAAACAAGTTCTATGCGGAATAAATTCTTCTATGCGGAAAATATGCTCAATTCGGAATAACAGGGCCTATGCGGAATAATGGCCCTATTCGGAATATATAAAATATTCCGAATAAGGAAAAAGTAAAAATGCTATTTGGAATAATAAGAATGTTCCGAATAAGGGAAAAATCAAGCAGACTATGTGGAATGTAGGTCCTATTCGGAATATTTAAAACATTCCGAATAAAGGTAAAATAAAATGGCTAATCGGAAAGTCTGAACATTCCGAGTAAGAAATCAAGCTGAAGCCTATTCGGAAAGTTCTGGGAACCGAAGAACAGTAGCAGTAGCAGCAAAAACGTTTTTCAATCAAATCACCAAAATACTCAAAAAGGTTTTGCCAAATTAACCAATAATCATTTAAATACCATAACCAACAAATCCCAACAATAAAAACACAAAATCAATCACTTTAAAAAGATCAAAATCAATCAAACAAGAACTTGAAAACTTTGAATAAAAATGAGATGAACAAGATGAATGAAAAGATGGAATTGAAAGATTAATGTAAAGGTAAACAAGAGTAATGATTAAACACTTACAATATTCAAGGAAAAAAGAAAAATCACCAAACACCCTAATGGTGTTGGTGAAGCTACGAACAAAGAAAACCTGGGGAAAAAGAAACTAAAAAAACTAACTCTCTAATTGTGTGAAGGAAAAATCCTTTTATAGTCCTAGTGGTTGGTTGGTGAGTGGGCTATCTCCCTTTCTTCTTGTCTTCTTGTCTTTTCAGAAAAGTTGACGTTTTCGATTCTGATCCAGGATTTGTCGACGATTAAATTCAACTCGTCTTTTAATTTCTTCGTTTAATAGACTTGAGTTTCTTCGACATATGTAAATCTTCCATCTTTGGTCCTTTTCTTCGATAAATCTTCAAATAGGACCATTGACTTCAAATCTTTTGCATCTCTTGGACAATAGACTTCGTCTTTAGTCTTTTTCCTTGGTAAAACCCGTGCAATCCCATGTTTTCTTTAATATTTATCCGGTTAGCTCTGAAAACACAATAAACACAAAAACCATGCATAATTCCAAACAAATGATATTAAATACGTGTTTTGGTCTTGTTTTAGCCAGAATTAAGTGGTAAAAGGATGGGTGTTTACACACCTATCAAAGAGCAAAGAAAAAACCTGTTAAACAATGGAGAAGCACTAGGTCAAATGAAACCGCATTCCAACAATTCCTGTAGTTGTTCCTTTAACTCCTTCAGCTCTATGGGAGCCATGCGATAAGGAGCCTTAGAAATTGGCCCAGCTCCTGGGATGAGCTCAATGTTAAAATCCACTTCACGAGCAGGTGGTATGCGTGGAAGTTCTTCTTGAAACACGTCTGGGAATTCTGACACGATCGGCTGATTTTGGATAGATGGAGATTCAGCCTCTAGATCATGAACTGTAGCAAGATAGCCCTCGCAACCATGTGACAGTAGTGTACGTGCTTGTAAGGTTGAAATTTTTTGTACAGACCTTCCGGGTACGAAACCGTTGTGAATGTACTCTGGTGCATATACATCACCGAAGATGACCCGATATGAATGGCAGTCAATGGTGGCGTGATGTTTGGATAACCAGACCATGCCCAATATCATGTCAAAATCGCACATGTCCAATGGAAGTGCGTCAACTGGACGAATCTTGTCGTCAAATTCTAGGGGAAGACGCTCGTACCCATGGGTTATGCGTACAGAGTCTCTCTAAGGCGTGGAAATGTTTAATACATTCTCTAATGGCATAGGGGATATCCTAACATTCTTGGCATAAGCAGTAGAAATGACCGAATGACTGGCACCCGTGTCAAATAAAACACATGCCGCTTGACCATACATATACAAGATTCTAGTGATGGTACTTGTAGACTTGTTGGCCTGATCACGCGAAGTCGTGTACACCCGCCCAGTAGTAGGAGGTGGCTTGGAGTCGGCATGTCCAGATGTGCCCTCTATCTCACCCTTGCGGCAGTCCTTCATGCGATGACTAGTCAGACCACACTTGAAGCAAGACATGGCCTTGGGTGCCTACGGTTACAGGTAGTGCAGAGAGGGTGAGTATACCCTCCAACAGGTGCCCTTGTTGGTTGGGAGCCTGTTCATAAAAGTACACATGAGACATGGTTTATGGGTACAAATAGGACAATGCAGAAAATTGTAAAACATAATACTAGTGATAGCTGTACGGTTGGGTTGTGAACCTCTGCGGTCCTGCTCCCTTCCGTTACCATGATTCCTGGTAGAAGATGCTGAAGTGTCAGAGTTATGAATTTTAAACATGTAACATAAGGAAAAATGAGTAAGTTAAGGGACCTGCTGCTGTTGAAGTTGCCAGCATTATTATGGTAATTATCATTACCGCCACGCCTATCCGTAGCAGAACGGTCTTGGGTCTGACCGTTACCCTTGTGCTGAGTAGGCTGTTTCTGAGTAGCCGGTTGAGACCGGTCCCCAGTCTTCTGCCTGAAAGATATAGTTTATAAAGAAAGATAAATATTTGGATAGTAATGAATGAATTGAAATGATCGCCGCTGAGTGACGAAAATATACCTCTTATCGGGTCTCTCTGCCTCACCGAATTCATCTCTCTCCTACAGCATCTCCAGCTTACGTGCTGCATCGGCTACTTGTGCCACCGTGTTGAAGGTAGCACACACTAAGTTATTGGCGACCGATGTACGAAGAGCCCAACGAAAGTGGTATGCTTGCTCTTCGGCAGTACCTACTGCTGCGCCAAGAAAAGCAGCCAAACGAAGAAAGTGCTGCATGAACTCGTTGTTGTTATCCCCAGCTCTCTTCCTGATCCCGTTGTACTCCCTCTTCAGCTTGTCCTGCTCAGCCTTGGGAAAGAACTGTCCCATCACCAACTCCCTGAACTAAGCCCAAGTCAAACCAGCTGCCCAATTGTCACCTCCCTCAGACCGCTTCACTGACTTCCACCATCCCAGCACGTCACCTTCGAACTTGTAACAGGCTAACCTTGCCTTGAAGACAGGGTCGCAGGCCATTGCATCAAATATCTTATCGATATGAGCTAGCCAGCTCTCAGCCTCATTGGGTTGTCAGTCTTCTCGAATGATCAAGGACGTTGCTTGTTGAATCGCTCCAGCCATGTGATCAGTGTTGCTGGAGGAGGAGGAGGATTAGGATGTTGGTGCTGATTGTTGGTAGCCTGCACCTCGGCCCTAATTTCGTTCCTCAGCTGAGGAAGCATGGCCTTCATCGCAGCTTGAACTGCTGGATTGAGTTGTTCCTGCTCGCGTGTGAGAACCATCTGACAGTATAAAACAAAATGCTTGATTAAACTGATTAAAACAAAATATATATATACATGAAAAAATAATTCTATGCCAATAAATCATGAGAAAATTTTTATGCATGAAAACAGTGTATGAATGCATGATGATAAGATCACATGGGTTTGGGTGAACGCCTTTGGGTCGGTTCACCTAAACAAAATGACATGGCGAAGATGAACGCCGATGGGTCGGTTCATCAAAACAACACGATACATAAAAAGCACATGCGACTAAATACGGCCAGTCCTGTACCAACCATTACTTAGTCAAAATTCCTGTGACAATGACATATGATATAAATGCATGAAAACAAACTGTTAGTTCTAGGAATACCATAGTGAGTACCCACTAATCACGTGTCATGTCTTGAGAGCCTACAGGTCGAAGCCTTGGCTTTGATACCATAATTGTAACACCCCATTTTGGTAAATGGAATGTCACGTGTGATTATGGCGTGTCATCAAGGCATACAAGATAAATGTCTTAAAAACATTAAATGACCATGAATGGAAATACCAGAAACAAACATCGGTATTCCAAGTATAAGCTCATCACACACAAACATAAGTACTGAAATGGAAAAGGACTAAAAAATGTCCAAAGAGATAAGTAGCAAAATGTATGATGAAATGCATCAAGTAGAGAATGCTAGATAGCTTCTAATCCAAATGCACGTACAATTAAAGTCTACGACCGCCCTTGAGTACCTACCGTTTGGGAACATGAAAGGAAAACGGCTGAGCATAACGCTCAGTGCACGAATATACAAGTATAGCATGGAATAACATAAGCATAATAGACTAATAACAGCAGAAATATATAAGTCATAGATTGAAAAGACTTATGTTTTTATGTAAAATCTGTATTAATTAGCCAATAGCCCATATAGGTCATGAGGTTCCACCGTGCATGAATAATTGGAGGGGAGACCTCGTCATGCAAGAGGGGTTGCCTCTAATTAAATAATCTGGGTAGGAGGGATCCACTCCTAGTGAAGGATGCAAGGCACACATCGCATTCACTCTAGTATTACTGGTAAACATATGCACCCATACGCCCCACATGATAATATAATATAATGGCTAAAACTGTAAAGGGACGCCACGAGCAATCACTTCGCCGTGGGGAAGTCATAACACTGGTGCCTCCAGTGTTATGGTTATGGTACCTCCATAACTAGGTGACACTGGTCATGCATGTATATGGCTCAGGCTCTTAAATAAACATAAGCAATCAAACATATAAAACAAATACTGGGAAAACAGTTGGTTACAAACGGGGAATCCTAATAAGGAAAGAATGTCCATACTTAAGGGACGGGAAATCCGTACCTTATGTCCAGTGAACGAAGAAGAGGAAAGAATGAAAGTCCTACTCCGATCTCACTAATGCTACATAAATAGGGGACATGTATAAGGATCTGTTTACTGAGTACGTAACTTATTATATCATGTCTTAACTTGTTTTATATGTTCTTGTCTTGTTTACTGATTTTAATGTTATGCTGTGTTTATCATGTATTTTAAGTATTCTGATTAAGTATTACTTGTATTTCTTGTATTATTATACTTGTTGTGTAATAATAAGTAACTTTCTAAATATAGCAGGTTTCCTAAAATAGAAAGTTTCCAAAATAGAAAGTTTCCAAAAATAGAAAGTTTCCAAAAATAGATTAACTTCTAAAAATAGATCAGTTTCTAAAAATAGAAAGTTTCCAAAAATAGTAAGTTTCCTGAATTAGAAAGTTTCAATATTTAAAAATAAGTTGAATTAATAAGCTAATAATATGAGCATGAGTTTACTGGTTAAATATCATAAGTCATGTAATTATTAGTATAGTTTATTAATAATATCATGTCGATTAAATAAACTATAGGTTATACGATTTAATTAAATATAAGCATGATTTAATTAAATTAAGGTGTATAAAATACTTAGGTTAAGCATGTATTAATATTTTATTAATTATAATCTAAGTCATGATTATTAATTAATTATAGTCCATGTTTTAAATAATTAATTAATACTATAGTCTAAATTAAATAAATAAAATACTTAGGCTAAAACATGTATTACTTCATAAATAATATTAACCTAACTCCATGTATAATTAAATTAATTATTAGTCATGTTTAATTAATTTAATTTCTTGTGAAATAATATAACTTGTAAAATTTAATACTTGTAAAAGTTAGTCAAGAACCGGACCCGTGTTTAATTTAGACATATCGTTAACCGGACCGAATTCCCCATGAACCAGACCAAACAAACACCCCTTTAATAGTGGCTAACCGGTTCAACCGGTTGCCACTGTTCTTGTAAACTCACCACCGGCTGTAGCCGGTGATTCCCCTGGTTAGCCTCGGCTAGCCGCTGCCTCAACAAGGTTCCCACCGACAGTTAGCCGGTGGTTCCCCCTGCCGAGCCTGCGTCCCCCCTGCTTAACCCAAAACAGCCACCGGCAGTTAGCCAGTGGTTTTGTTGCAGCTGCCGAGACCTCATACAAACTAAACGGTACCCCGACTCGCGTCGGGGTCCCTTGGTTCCTTGCTGCCGAGACCACACAGCCCACACCGAGACCATGGGGTCTCGATTGGTGGTGATTCGAAGGCCGAACCAAACCAACCCAACCCAAACACCTTTTAATTTTATACCCTATGATTAATTAATATGTTAAAATCCTTATTTTAATAAAACCCCATGATTACATGTTCTTGATTTAATAAAAATAATAAAAGGAAAAAGGATAACGGATTACCGAATGCGTGTAATGAATGGAACACAATAACACGAACAAGCACTTGATTTTTAATCACCAAAAATCAACAAACACCTCCTTGTGGTGGTGTTGATCCGGCGGCGAAGGAGAGCAAAAGGGAGGTTAGGGTTTTGTAATTTTTAGAAAACTCTGTAAAAGTGAATGCACAAAATCCTTTTTGTTTATTTAGTCAAAACCAAAAATGGGCTTGGCCCTCTTGTCCTTTTGTGTCCGCGGCATGTGGGGCCCACAAGGGGAAACCCGGAGTTTTCCCGTGTCTAATATTTTACGTGCACATACGTTCGTGTTTCCGTGTTATATTATAATTAAATGTTCGTGTTATACATAAATACTTGTACGTAACGATATTAATCGTATTATATTAAATATGTACATAATTACATGTTCGTGATTATTACGTTCATGATTTTATGTTCGTGATTATAATTATTATTGTTAATAATTATCGTGTACTATCACGTACTTAATACTTATCGTGTAATAACACATAGGTAAGTTTTGTAATTAATAATCGTGACACGTGTTCGTGCTATAAAAGGAAAGTTTTAATATGTACATACGTTTATTAAGTGTACTGTTCATGGTAAAAGCATGCGGGTTTTACAATGTTAACAAGGAAACTAACTAAGCTGAATCAACTCATAGTAAGACAAAATTTGGAAAATTGAAGGCAACATACCAATTTAGTTTGTTCGTCCCAGACTTGATTTAAAAAACAACCTATATGAATCAAACGCTCTCTCAGGGCCACCAAACACCCTTTGATAAAAGTCGCAAACACCCTACTAACAGCAGTGGCAAACACCCTGCAATGTCAAAATGGGCTAATTTCATTACTCGTACAACATTAGCAAAGATAAAGAAGTGTCTTTTCGCAATATATATGTAAGTACCCCAATTAGCTATAAAAACAAATCGCCTTTTTGTACAACTATAAAATCCTTAATGTAAATAGAAACTGATTAAGGTGGATGTTATGAATCGACTACAAAACATTTATAAAAAAAGTACTTATTAAAAAGTACCTTATGTAATTGATGCTCCTCACTGTCTAAAATCCACATCAACACGAGAATCATCATCGCAACTAAACAACCATTTTCAAGTCATAACCCTAACCCCGTCGCCACCAACCTAGTAATATCGTCACACGGTATATACAGCAGTAACGAAAAGGCTGGGGGAAACAACGATCATTAAGGGACTGACACAAAGAGAGATGCGACAGATCTGAGAAACCAATGAGATGCATCTCAGAGAAAGAGCCTATCAAAATTAGGTCAAAGTTATTGGCACAAAATTTTATATACCAGATTTGTTTATTCGGATCTACAGTGGCTAACCTTTGGTGGGATCGATCTATGGCTGAGATTAAAGATAGATTGGGATGTCTACCCAAAATCAACGGTTATTGGAAATCGGGAGTTCCTCCCAATGAATAAGGAGGTAACTGTTAGTTCATTTTAGTAAAAATAATTCAAAAACCCATTCAGTCAAGCTACTGACCATTGAAATCATAAACCGAAACAAAAGAAGATATAGCTTGTTTATATCAATAAACCCACACACAACAAGAAATCATATACTTCAAAACCAACAAATGCTTAAACCCAAATCAATAGATCGCTGCTTTAATATGCTTGATTTATCACTTCGATCATGCAAATAAGTAACAAATCGTAAGTTTAGAACTCAGGAAAGATGTGTGGTTTTAGATAAATGTGAGAGGAAGATATGGAAGTGACGAAATCTATGGTCGGGATACATAATAAGGGTAGGTTGGATCAACTAGGGGTGAGATACATGATGGTATGTAAAATACACGTTTTAGGAAAAACGCGTAAATACGGTAAGAATTAAATTCTACGTTTTAGGAAAAACACAAAATCGAATATTCAAGTTCGTTCTCGAAGGAGGTGTGTAACACCTCATTTTGATAAATGGAATAAAAGAATCTGGAAACAAACATCGGATCCACATAAGCTCCACACATGAAATGCATAAGTATAGAATGTAAGGAAAGGACTAAACAGTGTCCAGTGAAGCAAAAGTACGTAAACGCATTAAATAATGAAAGAAAGATGGCGCCTCATTCCATGCACGTACTCTTGGATTCCTAGCTTTGCCCTTTAGTACCTGCCGTATTGGGACACTGAAAGAGAAATACGGCTGAGCAATACGCTCAGAATGAGGATACATATACCATATAATGTAAAGCATAAACATAAGCAAGTAATGAATGAAATGAATAGCAACGGAATAAATGTATGTCCTTGAAAACCTGGTTTAAGTTCATAATACTGGTTTATATTTCTGAAAAGACTTATGTTTAGTTTATCTTGAGAATCTATATTTTAAATATGCCGAGAGCCCATATAGATCATGTTATATCCACATGCATGAATACTTGGAGGGGTGACCTCATCATGCAGTTAGAGGGAATGCGTCTAATTAGTATATAAAATGTGTAGAGGGATCAACTCTTGTAACGGATGCAAGGTACACACCACAATATCATGAATTCATACTACTTGTCCTAGGATACACCCATTCGCCCCACATGATGATATTAATACTGGACAAAACTGTAAAGGGACGCTGGGATCAATCACTCTCACCGTAGAAGAGTCATAACACCAGTGCCTCCAGTGCTATGGTTATGGAACCCCCATAACTAGGTGAAACTGGCATGCATGTATATAGCTCGGGAAATCTAAAATAATCATACATATACTGATGTGTTTAAGACACTTAAACTACTGGGGAAAACAGATGGCTGCAAATGGGGAAATCCTAATATAGGAAGAAAGATGTCCTTACTGAAGGACGGAATATCCGTACCTTATGTCCAGTAAATTAAGACGAAAACGAACGTAGACGATCACTCCGACTTCACAATAGATACATAATGAAGGGACATGAATAAGAGTCGATCTTACTTATACATACTTGTTATTTGGTTTACTTGACGTGTTCATACTTATTAGACTTGTTCTTATCTTGTCTTCTTATTTCATGTTTTAATCATGTATTTCTTATAGTTTCATGTGTTTTAGATTCATGTGTTTCATGTTTTACGTGTTATTATACTTGTTATAACATAATGAGTAACTTTCTAAAAATAGCAGGTTTCTATATATAGTAAGTTTCCAAAAATAGCAGGTTTACACATATAGTAACTTTCCAAAAAAAGAAAGTTTCCATATTTAGCATGTTTATATAAATAATATGTTACCATACTTAACGTATTACCATAAATAGCATGTTACCATAATGTTGCCATAAATAATATAATTCCATAATTAATATATTTCTATAGTTAATTATATGCTTATTTTATATCATGTATTATTATATTATAAAGTTTAATAATTAATACATACTTAGCTTATTATTAATTAATTATACCATGTCATGTTATTATAAGTTTAATATTAATTAATAATATTACATGTTCCATGTTATTAAACTTTATCACAAAAGATACTAATTAATCTAACCTAAGTTTTAATTAATTAAATCCATGTTCATGAATAATTAACTAATTAATTATTATAACCTAAGTTTATTTAAATAAATGTACATACCTATTTTATCATGGTTTTATTTAAATAAACATAACATAAGTTTTAATTTAATTAAACCAAAATTAATTAGTATCTAAATTAATTAAATCATAACATAACTTAATTTTCATAATTGGTTTAATTATATATATTCTGAAAAAGCCAAGTTCCCGAGCCCATAACCCGAAGAACAACCGAACCGGACCAACAAGCCAAACCATCGCCCTCCAACCGGCGGCTGGTGGCTCAGGCTGGCGGCTGGCAGCCTTGGCTTCAGCCATGGCTTGCCACTGGTCGGCTGTGGTTCACACCAGCCCTAGCCGGTTGCCATTGGTCGAGCAACACCATCCCGACCACAACCGGGTTCCCACTGTTCGAGCAAGATCCCCACCGTGGGGTCTTGGTCGCTTGCTGTCTGAGAACCACACACCACCGAACCCAAAAGGGTGTCGGCTGGTGGTTTGATTTAACCACCGAGAGTCGTGAGACTCTCGGTCTTGGTGTAACCCGAACCAAATCCCAACATAAATCCCGATCCCCATGTTTTTAATCTTTAATTACATGTTTCATGATTGTTTTTAATAACCTTGTATGATAAACATAATTATATAAAGATTAAAAAGGATTAAAAGATACCGTAAGCGCAAAAAGGTCAAGGATTTAGATCATACATATACCCCTAATAGAATTAGATCAAACCAAAAATCTTCCTTGTGTTTTCCTTTGGGGTGACGCGGCACAGAGAGAGAGACAGAGGGTTTTGATTTCTTGTAAAAGTGTTTTTATTAAACTATAATTGGTTAATGGGTATGGGCCAAGGCCCGGTTTTCCTTCCTTTCTTCCTAAACCGACGCCAACACACCTCCTTATACATTTTATGTTTGTTTTTCTTGCTTAACATTTACCGTGCATGTTCGTGTTTATTTATCGTACTTTCGTTACTTGAACGTTTTCTTAATATCGTACGTACATACTAATCGTATATTAATATTCGTGTTTACGTACATAATACTTATGATAAATAATTAATATACATAGTATTCGTATTAATTATTCGTGATGCTGTCGTATATTAATTAATTTAAAAGTTTAAATTTAACGGTAACTTCGTGCATTAAATGATCGTAGGATTTTTAAAGCGGGTTTTACAAGGTGTATGTGTTGTGTGCCAATATTAATAAACAATGTTTGGGTTAGTTCCTTTTTAGATGAAAAAGATATTGAAAAGTAAAGACGATTACGTTAAAAGTTAAACTACGACGTAAATAACGTAAAATCGTAAAATGCGACGAAAATTAAACTTTATCTAAAAATATTCAAAAAATTAAATTAAGTTCCTAAAAATATACCTAGGGTTTACAAAATCAAGAAAACTTTTTGAAACTTTTTAAATTAATTAATATTTAATTTTTAAATGCTAATTAAATCCCCAAAAAATCAAATAAATCAATAAAAAGCCCAATCCAAGATTTTAAAGTTTTTAAACCTAAAATATACTTTTCTAATACTAAAAAATATTTTTCCAAAATTTTAACTAACTAAATCTATTTTTAAATGGCTAAAAACTATTTTTAACTTAAAATAACCATAAAAAAATAAATGAACAGTGGGAAAAAAAATTCGAAACCAACTTTTAAAAATCTAAAACACTATAACAAAGCTTGGAAAAATGAAAAATTGCAAAATCAAGCACTGGATAAGCTAGAAAAGCCAAGAGAATAAGTTGATGGTGCTTATAACTAGCAGTGGCTACATCTGGGTGAAATCAATGGGAAGAGTGCTTCCCACTGATAGTGTATTTTACACTGTGACATAAAAGAGCCCTTATGAGAACGTTTTTAAGGCTTGTTGGGTGAGATTTTCTGGAACAAAAGGCGCCCTCACAAGCTTTGGCTTGTGGGAAGTCAAGATATACAGTAATGTTAGGACCTATGTAATAGGTGATTTGTAATAGGTGAACGGTATGTAGTTCCTCCTGGTCCTAGTAGTAGTAGGAGCAACACGTGCTCCTAGTCTGGTAGTAAAGTCAAACAGTAGTATTTGTAGTAGTTTATTAGGATATGCATGAGATATCTTAGGAAAGGATATGCATATCAACTGTTACACGTTTTGTGTTTAATGTAGTTAGGGTTTCCTTGTTGTTGAAGCATAGTTTGACTGGGCCGGTTCGACGACTCTCCTGGGCTGTTCGTCGTCTTTCGGGTCCTGAGTAATGCTGCAAACAAAGAAGAACCAGTTAGGAGTGGACCCGAGGCCAGAGCCCCGGGGTCCACCTCCGGCGGTCAAGTTAGTATCGGATCGATGCATAGTAAAAGAGGTGTAGTTGTGAGAGAAAACTCGATGTAGAATGAGACCCCTAGTCTTGTTTATATAGTTTTAGGGTTTATTGAAGGATAAGTTAGGTGTGTGTAGGCCGCGGGCCTGTCGTGCCGGGCCGACTCCAGACTATACGTCGACATGTCCCCCAGTCTAGTATGATATGGTCCATGATCATGTTATGCTAGACTTATTCATGTATCATGCTTACTAAACAACCGCATGCGGCTTGCTGCTAGGACATCCTCGTAGGTTGTCCGAATCATATAGCTCCACTCATAATATACTATCTTTAGCAAAAAGATGATGGGTTAGGGTTGCGAATAGTGAGCGTAGCCACTATACGTCATCATGTCCCCCAGTCTAGTATGCGAGGTTAGCATCAAGGTTACTAGACTTTTACACCATATCCGCTACATGTAAGCATATCTACGACGAAGGAAAATGGAGAACACGTATACGTAAGACGGGTGGTTGTGCTCAAATGCTTGGTTTCCCGTCACTTGACAGTAAAGACCCCATATATTTTCTACAGTCGGGGTAACATTGGCATTAGCAAGGTATAATTCTTGTTCATCGCTAACGTGAGGATGGTAAGAAGGTTATTGTGAAGGTGGAGGTGGAACCCGTATGCTTCATCGTGACACGTTGAAGGCGTACTCCTTATACCCACTAATGATGCAACATAATGCGAATATTTCATTCGACTGAAGGCCAACAGAGACGTACCTCTGTAGCAAGGTGATGCGGATATTACATCCGTCTTACGCCACGACATTTGATAATGAATGCCAAATTTATTATGGTTTTCCTGAACTAAACGTAGTTGATCAGGATCCGTCTAATTACGGCCAAACAATATAAACTTTAGAAAAATCACTCCAAGGTCGGGCAAAGTAATTCATCGCGGAAGGCGTACTTCCACATCAAAGATATGAGCCAACGGAAGGCGTACTTCCGCGACTTTAATAACGAGCCAACGAAAAATGTACTTCCGCGGCGAATACAGCGAGCCAATGGAAGGAGTACTTCCACGACAAAGGATAATGAACCAGCGGAAGGAGTACTTCCGTGGCGAAGGATAATGAGCCAGCAGAAAGAATACTTCCGTGACGAAATACAATGCACCAGTGGAAGGAGTACTTTCACGGCGAAGGATAATTAGCCAGTGGAAGGAGTACTTCCACGACGAAGACAATAAGCCAGCGTAAGGAGTACTTCCGCGACGAAGGATAATGAGCCAGCGGAAGGAGTACTTCTGCAACGAAGGATAATGAGCCAGCGGAAGGAGTACTTCCGCGACGAAGGATAATGCCCCAACGGAAGGAGTATTTCCGTGGTGAAACAACGTGCGACGTACCGCTACTACCATAAGGACGGTCAAAGTTTTGACAAAAATGTTGTTAGACGTGCACAGTGTGTCTTTTGCAAGTCCATCATGAGTCATGTGGTTTGCGTAACTTACAATAACGTTTTGATAGCAAGGTGTCTAACAAGGATACATGATCCGTGGTCGTTGGGGTTGCATCCTTCTTATACGACAAGTTAATTATTAGGTTCACTCAATCCTCTTATTTCATATGGAAACGTAAGTACATGTACGCCCGTAGGCATTAGATGTCCGAACGTGTGAACGAGTGCGGATAGACGTTCTATGACCGCAGATGATAAATAAAATATATTATTCAAATTAAAATAATATGTAATATCTCTTACGGATTTAAAAGATGTATGTAATATCTTTTATTAAAATATAAATAATCTAAAAAATAGAGATAATATCTGTGACTAATATTATGACGTCCATTTAAAAGATATTGAAAATATCTTTTTACTAAATAGATACGCATAGTAACAATATATTCAGACGTGCGGACTAACGCAAAAGGACGCGGCTCGTGACCGCAGTGAAAAAATAATTAAGTCCGGTCGTACGGACGAGCGCGGATGAAAGTACAATGATTGCGACATATACGAAAAATAAATAAACCAAATCAAAAGATATATCTAATATCTTTTTATCGATTTAAAAGATATACTTAATATCTTTTACTAATATGAAAAATATTGAACATATATCTTTTGAATTTAAACGATATAGGTAATATCTTATTACTTAAAAAAAATAAGATATTGAAGATATCTTGGTATAAATTTAGAAGATCACATAATATTTTGTTAATATAAACAACATCTCAGATTGTGCGAACTAACAGTGAAAGGCCGTGGTATGCGAGCGCAGTGAAAAAACAAATTATGCCCGAACGCTCAGACGTACGGACGATCGTGAAAGAACACGACTCATGACCGCGGATATCAAATACCAAAAATAGTAAAGATAATATATTTGGCAAATTTAATATATCGACAAATATGCTCATTAAATACTAAAAGAAAAATAAATAATGACAATACTTGTTACTAAATATATATATATATATATATATATATATATATATATATATATATATATATATATATATATATATATATATATATATATATATATATATATATATATATATATATATATATATATATATATATATATATATATATATATATATATATATATATATATATATATATATATATATATATATATATATATATATATATATATATATATATATATATTGGTTCTTTTAAACGGAACATCGACGTTGCGACGAGAATCAAACTAAACAGAGTTCCTGATTTTTATCCGTATTGTTTCACTGATTCAGTAATTTATAGTGACAGTCAACTATAGTAAAAGATATAGCATGACCATATTTGTAGGCTAATAATATGTGCAAAAGTATTGCTCTTAGAATATTTATACATAAAAAAGGCACCGGAGGCCATCACTACGGTTATTAAAAAAAAATTAGTCGTAGGTCCATCATATTTTTTCTTTTTTTAAAAGATAGTAGGTCCATCACTCCATCATATCAATTAAAGCGTATCCTGATACTTGATTAAATAATGAGTAAATTGGCAATAACTAGTCAACGCATATGACACAACATTCCACGATACTAGTCAGACTTAATGCCATGTGAAAATAATAATTAAAAGCGTTAGAATTACCAATTTTTCGTATTGTTTCTCGCTTTTTGGTAATATGAGACCACAAAACATAGTTTAGTCAGGGTCCCATGGATGGCGCCAACTTGTTGAAGCATAGTTTGGATGGGCCGGTTCGACGACTCTCTTAGGCCGTTCGTCGTCTTCCCGGGTCATGAGTAATGCTGCAAACAAAGAAGAACCGGTTAGGAATGGACCCGAGGCCGGAGCCCCGGGGTCCACTTCCGACGGTCAAGTTAGTATCGGATCGATGCATAGTAAAAGAGGTGTAGTTGTGAGAGAAAACATAATGTAGAATGACACCCCTAGCCCTGTTGATATAATGTTAGAGTTTCTTGAAGGATAAGTTAGGTGTGTGTGCGCCGCGGGCCTGTCGGGCCGGGCCGACCCAGACTATACGTCGACACTTGTAGTATAAAAGGAACCTATTGGCAGAATGGTTAGACACAACTTCACCAGTTTCATTTCATATCAATATAGTAGAAATCCTTAGAAAGGATCAAGTTAATTATCTACTTATTGTGTTTCTTCTTGTTCTTAGTATTTGTATTCCGCATAAATATTTGTGGACTTGTGATTACATAAGTCGTTCACCATCCTTAATAGGCTGAAAGATCTACAACTAAAGGACCCAACAAGTGGTATCAGAGCCTGGGAGAGTCTCTGTACAAGAAGAACCATTTTTTTCTAACATTTTCTTCTAATCATGTTTGCTTCTAGTTCCACTCAAACAGGACAACCAAGCACCAATACAACACAACAAACATAACAAATTGTTGCTACTGTCTCCAACACAAATGGGAAATTCCCACTCCTGAAGAAGGAAGAATATGACAGCTGGGCCATGAAGATAGAGTGTTGGATCACCAACACTGATCTAGACTTGTGGAAGATTGTTTAGAATGGCAACAACAAGAAGACTACTGGTAGAGACAAGAACGGTAATATCACCATCCTAGATCCTAAAACTCATGAAGAAACCACATATGTACAAAAGGAAATCAAAGCAAAAACTATTTTGCTTTAGTCTCTTCCTGATGATCATATGGGTGATTTCTATCACTTGGATGATGCTAGGGAAATTTAGAATGGCATCAAGGAAAGATTTGGAGGAAATGAGGAATCCAAGAAGATGCGAAGATCAATGCTGAGAGATGAATTTACAGAATTCAAGATCTCTGAGATAGAAGGTCTTCATCAAGGCTATGACAGGTTTCAAAAGATTCTCAAGCAATCGAATCAACTCAGGTCCAAACCAGAAAATGAAGACATTAGTGCCAGGTTTCTTTGATCTCTGCCTCATTCATGAAACCAAGTAGTCATATGTCTAAAAGTAAAAGGAGGACTTGAGTATCTCTCTTTTGATGACTTATTTTACAAACTCAAAACTTTTGAGTCTCATGTGAGAGGATACCCAAGTGATTCCTACTTTACTCCTGCTAATTATGCTTTTGTGAGTTCCATGGGTTCCAGTCCAATGCCATATACGAGTAGCCCAAGCTATACTTTGTCCTCACAACATCCTCCTACTCCTGAATCAAAAGTCAAGACCAGTAGCATGGTAGAAACTGTTCTTCACTCCTTTCTTGTTGATGTTGATCCACAACAGCAGCTAGCTTTTGATGACTTCAAACAGGTTGATAAGCTTAACTTGGATGACATGGACCTCAAGTGGCATATGACTATGCTTACTCTCCGAGTTCATAAGTTTGAGAAGAAGGCTGGTAGAAAATTCAGCTACAACCCAAAAGAGTCAGCCAGGTTTAATAGGAGCAAAGTCAAATGCTACAACTGTCATCAGTAAGGACATTTTGCTAGGGAATGCCCTAATAAAAATGACCAGGAGAAGAACAGGTATTCAACCTTCAAGGTTGAAGAGCTTCAGGAGGATAAGAAAGCTTTGGTATCTGTTGATACCATGGTAAATTGGAATGATCATGAGACTCCAACTTTGGATACAGCTAACTCTGCTACTGATGTGTTTGATATGATTGTTGTTCACATATATGAGACAGAGGAAGCAGAGGAATTTGATCTAATGGTAATATCTCCTCAGGTACAAAATTGCCCTCTTGGTTGTGATGATAAATATTCTGACCTCTTAACACAATGCAATGAACTAGATGCTCAAAATGACAAGTATTTTTTAGAAGTTCAAGCTTACAAGAGTTCTCTCAAAACTTTAGAACTGCAAAAGAAGTGGTTACAAACTGCTCAACTTGAGTATCATGATAGGATTAGGGTGTTAAGTATTGACTTAGAGAATACCACTAACTTACTTAAGTATAATTAAAAACTTAATACTGAGAGTATTCAGGCAAAACAAGAAATGCAAGTGAAATTTGATGCTACTTTATTAAAATTTGATAAATGGCAAAAAGCACCTAAGAATCTTTCCAAACTGATAGACAGCAGTATGTCTGGAAGAACTAAAAGGGGGTTATGATTGTATAGGCCCAAATGATGTTTTTGACTTATCTTTTTCTAGTGTCTTTGATCCTGACAAAGAGGAGGAGGAAAAACCTAGTTACAATAGGTTTACACCAGCTGTAGCAATGCATGTTGTTCCTCCACCTCTTACAGGAACATTTATGCCTACATCAATGCATAAAGACTTGGATGAATCACAGATGCATGAGTCTCCTAAAATTTCTACTTACACTAATGACTTTGTCTCTTGTACTTTCAGTGACAAGGCCACTGACTATGCATCGTGTGGTTCAAGTGAAGAGTCAAGTCCTTCGAGTCCCAAGCCAAATGGCATCACTGCTTCTAGTGCTAGGATGAGTGATGAGAGAGTTGCTACTGCATCTAATTCCATTGTTCTTGATTCTAGTCATATGTCTTCTAGGAGTGTTGTTTCTCCTAGAACTATTTGTAATAAGAATAGCAGTACAAAACAATGTCATTTGAATAAAAGGTCTTTTAAAACATGCTTTGTTTGTGGTAGTAGATGTTTGATTAAAGATTGTGATTTTTATGATCAAAAGCCTATTGGCTATCTTTCTTATGGTACTCTTGGTCCATCAGTAGCTGCTCCTACTAGTGTGGGTTTTGCTTCTAGAAGAATAAACCCAAGTGCTCAATCTTTTCATTCTTCTAGGAGGACCTCTCCTTCAGCTTCTACTAATTGGAGAAGCAATCCAAGCACCACTAACAGACCAACCAGCAAATATTTTCAAAATTTTCATAATTCTGTTAAACCTTATACTACTACTACTACAGACCAAATGTATTTTGGGTTGGGAAATTTGGGTTCTGCTGTTAAACCCTCAGCAGGTTGTTCTTGCACACAAAATAAATCCCTTGTGATGCCCAGGAAACACAAGAACAACAGTGGATCTCATCAATCTCCATGGCTATCTTATAATGATCCACAAGGCAGACTCAAGCCATGAATGGTTTAGGTTCCCTTAAGACACTAACTGTTACATACTTTTCTGTTGTTTTAGATTAATCCATATCAAGATTCATCTCTTGGAATAGTAGATAGTGGTTTCTCTAGGAGCATGACAGGCACCAAAGGACTTTTGACTAACTTTGTACCATTTCAAGGCGGGAAAGTGTACTTTGGTGGTGGTGAAGGAAGGATATCTGGAAAAGGAACTATTCAGACTCCTAACCTTAATTTTGAGCAGGTTTACTATGTGGAAGCACTCCAACACTTCAACTTGATCTCTGTCTCTCAGATTTGTGACAAGAAGCAGTTTGTCCTCTTTACGAATACTGATTGCTTGGTATTGTCCAAATATTTTAACTCCCGGATGACTCCCAAGTACTACTCAAAATTCCAAGAAGACATAATCTCTACAATATCAAGTTGAATGAAGTAAATCCTACTGGCCAACTAGCTTGCTTGGTTGCCAAAACATCAAAAGATGAAGCCACAAAATGGCATAGAAGGATGGGACATGTAAATTTCAAGACAATTCACAAGCTATCAAATATGAACCTAGTCTCTGGTTTACCTCCTAAAACTTTCAAGAATGACATCAATTGCCTTGCTTGCAACATCGACAAACAACACAAAACATCCTTCAAAGCCATCAATGCCCTTAGTCTAATAACTGAACCTTTTTAGCTACTCCATATGGATCTGTTTGGTCCTACCTCCATTAGGAGCATTGACCATAAACACTACTGCCTAGTGGTAACTGATGGTTATAGAAGGTTCTCATAGGTTTTCTTTCTGGTTGTTAAAAGTGAGACCTACCTAATTCTCAAAGACTTCATTGTCTTAATTGAAAATCAGCTGTCAAAGAAGGTAAAAAGTATTAGGTGTGACAATGGCACTAAGTTCAAGAATGCAGACCTCATAGCACTTTGCAATTCTAAAGGTATCAAAAGAGACTACAGTGCTGTCATGACTCCTCAACAAAATGGTGTTGTAGAAAGGAAAAACAAGACACTTATAAAAGCAGCAAGAACCATGCTTGTTGATTCCAAGCTTTCGACTATGTTGGAAAGAAGCGGTCAACACTATGTGTTATGTATTGAATAGGGTCTCCATAACCAATCCACATAGGAAGACTCCCAATGAGCTACTCACAGCCAAAGTCCCAAGTATTAATCATTTGAAACCTTTTGGTTGTCCTGTCACCATTCTCAACACTAGTGACTATTTGGGGAAATTTGATGGCAAGGCGGATGAAGGCTTCATTGTGGGATATTCAGCTCACTCTAGAGCCTATAGGGTCTACAATCTCACTGCCAAGCGTTTCATTGAAACTATTAACGTACGGTACTTAGAGGAGAAGACAAACATTCAAGGAAAAGGTCCTGAATGGTATTTTGATCTTGATTATCTCAGCGACTCATTGGGATATTTTCGTTTCAAAAATAAACAACATGCAGGTCCACAAGAATTTGTGTCTTCTAATGCAGGTACTACTTCTAGCTTTTCGGACTCAGAGGAGGATGATGACATTTTGTTATACCATCCTATTCCATAACAGTCGCTCCCGACACCTCTACTACTCCTGCTGGTGCTACTTCACCAGACATTAATGACTCACAAGGAGCTCTTGATACACTGTTTAAGCAACAACAAGATGCTACTACTGTAGCTACCCAAGGAGGCTTTGAGTTTCCTATGGATACTCTTGTTGTACCAGCTACTCCTAGTGAGCCTATTTTTACTCCTGGTTCAATTTCAACTCCTATTGGAAGTCCATTTAGTGATCCAGCTTCCACTTCTAGGTTCTCTAGTCCTTCTGACCTAGGAAACTATAATAAGAAGTCTACTGCTAAGCTGGATGATATTCATAAGCAACCAATAACAGGCATTTTCGACTCTGCTTCATATGATGATGGCATTGTTGGGGATCTTAATAACTTGGCACCAGAAGTAGAAGTAGCTCCTACTACTATTCAGCAGATCCATAAAATGCATCCTACATCTCAAATAACAGTAGATCCTGGTTCTACTGTCAAGACTCACGACATGCATAAGAAAGCAACTTCTGTTCATCATGCTCTTGTGAGCTACATTGAAGACCAAAAGTGAAATAACCACACAGATTTTCTTTATTGTTTGTTTGTTTGTTTTCAGTCACAGGTGGAACCTAGGTCTGTCTCACATGCTCTTGAGGATCAAAGTTGGGTAGAAGCTATGCAAGAATTCTTGTTTCAGAATGTATACATCCTAGTTGATTTACCGGATGGAAAGACAGCAATCGGTACCAAATGGATTCTCAAAAACAAGAAAGATGCTAGGGGTATTGTAGTGAGGAATAAAGCAAGACTAGTAGCACATGGCCACACTCAACTTGAAGGAATTGACTATGATTAAGTTTTTGCTCGTGTTGCAAGAATTGAGGCCATACGTCTATTTTTGGCTTTTGCTTCTTATATTGGTTTTACCGTATTTCAAATGGATGTCAAGAGTGCATTTATGTATGGAAAGATTGAAGAAGAATTTTATGTCACTCAACCTAAGGGCTTTTTTTATCCTCTTCATCCTAAGAAGGTCTACATGGTTGTCAAATCCCTTTATGGTCTTCATCAAGCTCCTATAGCCTGCTATGAGCGTCTATCTACTTTCTTGTTGAAGCATAGATACAGAAGAGGCACTATTAACAAAACATTGTTTCTTAAGAAGAATGCCAAAGACATCATCCTAGTTCAGGTGTATGTGGATGATATTATCTTTGGTTCTACTAAGAAAGAATGGTGTGATGAGTTTAAACAGCTGATGAAAGGTGAGTATTAGATGAGTGCCATAGGCGAACTAACATTTTTCCTTGGACTCCAAGTCAAGCAGCAGCATGATGGTATCTTCATTAGTCAAGATAAATATGTTCATGACATTATTTAGAAATTTTATGTGGATCCTCTTAGACCATCAACAACACCTTATGAGGTAACTAAAGTCAAACTCAAGAATGAGTTGGATCCTCCTGTTAATTTTCATTTGTACAGGTCTATGATAGGCTCACTCATGTATTTAACTGCTTCACGCCCAGACATTATGTTTGCTGTTAGTGCTTGTTCTAGACATCAGGTGGCACCTACTGTATCAAATTTGAATGCTGTCAATAAAATATTCAAGTATATTAAGGCACAACCCAAGCTAGGCTTATGGTATCCAAGGGAATCCCCTTTTGTTCTTGAAGCCTCTAGTGATAGTAACTATGCAGGAGCTAATAATGATAGAAAGACAACTACTGGTGGTTGTTAGTTTTTGGGATGTAGGCTTATCTCATGGCAATGTAAGAAACAAACCATAGTAGTTACTTTCTCAACATAAGTTGAATATGTAGCTGCTTCTAGTTGTTGTGGACAAGTCTTGTGGATACAAAGTCAAATGTTAGACTATGGGTTCAATTTTATGAACACCAAAATATTCATTGACAATCAAAGCACAATCTGGATTGTGAAGAATCCTGTGTTTCATCAAAGAACCAAGCATATAGAGATTCAGCACCATTTTATACGGGATGCGAATGAAAAGAAGCTGATACAGGTTCTTAAGGTACATACGGATGAAAATGTTGCTGGTCTGTTAACTAAAGCATTTGATGGACCACGATTTAATCACCTGGTGGTTTACATTGGTATGGTAAATCCTTAAGGTCTAGGATTGAGGGGAGGCAAAGCCTAAGGGGAGGCTTTTTGTACATTTATACTTGTACATTCTTACTTCTGGTAGCTTCTTTCGCCATTTTTCATGGGTTTTTGTTGTGTGTGCTACTTCTGGTGGAAGGATTTGGTTACTCCTAATGGCTCTCTCCTGCTCCTAGTGGGTCAATAGTCCTTCTTATACATATGTGTTTGGATCCTAGTATTTCTTCAGGTCACTGTTCATACTGTTGACTTTTGTTGACCACTCGCTGCTACTAGTGTTGACTTCTAGACGATTTGACTTTTAGTCAACATAAGTTACTTCTGGTGCCTCCATTTATCGACTCTTTTGGTAACTGGAATTGGCTATTAATGGAATAAAAGGCAAGTGATTACTCCCAATTAATGCCTTAACTTGAAAAGGGCAACCCCCATAATTAGGGGTCAATGAACAATTTCACTAAGCATTATTTATGCTCAATGGGATCATTTGACTCACTTATCAAACTTGAAAACACACACACACACACACTCCTACCCTCAACCATCTTTCTGCATTCTCCTATCAATCTTCATCCATCATCCATGGCTGCCCTACAATACAAGTCTGATCACAACAAGGTCGCCTACCTCAGTGAGGGCCCAAAGAGAGAGGAGTTTATAGACATCTTGGAGTTCATAGAGGCATCTCATATCAGGTATGCTCTAACTGTATGCCACATTGTTTATGACTCAGTCATACGACAGTTTTGGGCCACTGCTGATACTAAAGAAGTCTTGGGTCACCCATTGGAGATTCATGCCACCATTGATGGTCGTTCTTGTGTGGTGGCTGAAGCCTCCATTATGTCCACCCTTCATCTTCAAGATGTTGATGGCATTGTTTCCCTCACTAATTAGGAAGTTTTGGATGGGATGGCTGCCATTGGGTACAACCATGACGGAAAATTTAATTTTCAGAAAAATCGTTTTTCACCTCAATGGAAGCTTCTTGTTCACTTCTTGATTCAGTGCTTGAGTCCCAAATCTGGGAGTTGGGATGCATTTCCCATCTCCCTTGCTACTGGTTTGATTTGTTTAGCCCAAGGTCGTAGATTTAACTTCTCTCGTTATCTTTTAGATAGCAGGATAGGAAATCTTAGTGGTCTCAAAAAGAAATTTTTTATGTATCCTAGGTTTCTACAATAGATTCTCATGTGTCTGCCTAGGAATAGAAAAGAATTTGTGCCTTCTAAACTCACTCCTAAGGTGTATGCCAACATGAAGCTTGGATATCTTGTAACTGACATGCCTCTCACCCCAGCTATGTTGGGCATTGCCCAAGTGGATCCCAATGAGGTTCATCCGGCTGAAGAAGCCGAGGAGGAACCTTAATTAGTTAATGATTCAATGGAAGAGGAGGATCTTGCTTCTAGGGAATCTCATGTGGATGTAGAGGATCCTGCTCCAAAGGTGATGGTTGGCATACCGTCTACCTTGAAGGCTGCCTCTTCTATTATCCCACATGTGTCTCCCTTTCTTGAAGGCTGCCTCCCAACCCTGTCCACCCATAACATAAGGATCCTTCTAGCTCTTTTGTGATAGATTATCATAATCCTAATGTTGACCAGTCCTTTGCTTCTGGTCCCAATGATGCATCCTCAAAGCCAAGTTCTCTTGGTAGGGAGGCTGAGGAACCCGTTACTCTCACTTCTTTACTTGCTTTGGTGCACATGTACTATGCCAAGATCCTATCATTGGAAGAAGATCTCAACAAGCACCGCCAGCTAACTCGGGACTTTGTGATACCTTTGGCTGCTTGGGTAAAGACTTTGGAGAAACTTTTGATGCGCCAAAAGAATAAGATGGTGATGTCTGATTCTGATGAGGAAGAAGAAGACGGTCTTACTGTTCTGGCTAAAGCCGCCTTTGCAGCCAAGCCTAGTGAGGACATACCTACTCCTCCTAGTGCTTCTAGTGTTCCAACATCTGTTGTTGGTTCTATGCGAAGGACTGCCACTCCTGGTCCTTCTACTGCTGACAAGGGGAAAGCCCCTATGACTAATTCTCCCTCCCCTCCTAGAAAGCGAACCCGCAGGAAACTAGAGGAAGAAAGGTTGGGTGAGGAGGCTGCAAGGAGATTACATGAGGCGTATGAACAAGAGGCTGTAGTTGCGACTACGGCTGAGGCTGTAGTTGATGATGAAGCTCTAAAGAAGCAACACCATGACCAAGTGAAGCACAATGTTATGTTTTGGGAAAACACAGATTGGATGGATGTGGTTACCATCCTCACCTCCGATGTCTCTCAGTTAACTGACATCTTGGGTGCGGATGTGACTCAAGGGAATTGTGCTCGCAGGGCTATGTCTCTGGTTCAAAGGCAACGGGAAGATTTGGCTGCTCAGCTTCGTGAAATTTGCCGTAACAGACCACTTTCCTATGCTGAACAGAGTAAGATTATGCAACAGTATGTGAAGAATCAATCTGGGGCTTATTTCACTTATGGATGGCCTATAAAGAGGGTTAAGCAGCTGTCTGATGATGAGCTTAAGGTGTTGTACAACAAGATGATTCAACTGAAGCAAAAAGATGTGAAAATGCCTGTTAATGCCACATATCACCCACCTGCTCCTGTTGCTACTACCCCACTCCTAAGGCTGTCCTAAATGTTGATGAGGGTAATTCTGCTGTTCCACCTAGTCCCTCTCCACATGTTGCTACATCCCCTTCCTCCAATGTTGAAGCTACTACTACTCCTGTTGTTGATCCTACTGCTACAACTGTTCTTGCACCATCCCCTACACCTATTGTTGATGAAGCTGCTACCACTCCCATGCTTAGTGATTTGACCATTCAGGATGATGTTCAGAATTTTCCTTCTAGTGCTACTACTGCCCCTATGGCCAAGGTCAAGAAGGAACCTTCTCCTTCTACAACTACGCCTCGCCGGTCTATTCGCAAGAACAAGGCTCGCGGTGGCAAGGCTATTCCTTGTGAGAAGAGGGACCCTGCACATTTGATTGATGCCGCTTCTGATAGCGATGATGACATTCCTCTTGGCCGTGGATGTATTGTGCACTAGGAAATTCAACCATCCCCCATTATTGCTGGCACTTTTACTCATATGATTCGGACTAGTGACTACAACCATAAATATTTCTCTAGGCTATAAAGTATTTTATATTGGGTGGATTAGGGTCTTATGGTTCTTTATGGGTTGGTTGATGTTGTTGTCCCTCTAACACCGGCTACATGGCATGGTTTGGTTCTTTGGGGGGATTTGAAGGTTATGTTGGATTGTCCTCCTAGTACTCCTAGTGTTGAGGTATGGCAGGAACAACCCCGATGGGTCATCACTCGGTGGAAGTTGTATGCTGGTTGTGCTGTGCATGTGTTCGAGTTAGAGTCTGGCGCTAGAGTGTTTATGCTTGTGGGTTAGGAGTATCCCCTTACCATTTCTACTATGGAAGCTATGTTGGAGTGTCACCTGCTGGTGTCCAATGCTCCTTCTGGTAATGAGTCTGCTATGGCCACCACATTAGTTGAATCGATTCAAGCCCGGCTTCTTGTGGACAAGGTTGTTACTTCTGGTTAGTGTCTCTGGTATGCTTGTCCTATACTTTTGATCTCTGTTACATTCTTTTCACCAATGTGTATAGTTATTGGTGACTAACAAACTTACTCTTTAAAAAAAAGACAGACAAATTATACTTTTATATAATATTGCTTATACTTGGAGAACAACGGGCAGTTAAAAGCATGTAAATAATATAATATATGCTTATACTTTTCCTTTATGAAATATTTTCACTCTTAGGCTATTTTGGGATGTCCTTCTGGTGTTGGAATCTTTCCACACAACAAATGGTGTTCAACTCACCATGTCTCACAGACAAGAAAGAGTTGATTCACCATGAGGGTACGACTTTGATGTGATTATCAAATCCGTTGATGGTTGCCAGTTTACCCAAAATTGGATGGTCTTCACTAGCCTTAGTCCTAGACTGAAGAGTGGCTAGTCTAGGGGGTACGGCTCTTGGTAAAGACATACATCAAATCTGTTGATAGCTGTAATGGCTAGCTCAAAGCTATAGGGTTTTCAGCCCACCTATGTTTTATTGCTAAGAGTTGGCTTGTCTAAGAGGGTATGACTTCTGGTAAAGACTTTAATGAAATCCGTTGACGGCTGTGATGGTTTGCCCAACATCATCAGGGTACTCCCACTCACCATTGATTTATGTTCTAAGAGTTGGGCTAGGTTCTGGTCTCCTAGGGTGATGCTTGATTCCACCACAAAGACTGGCTAGCCCAAGAGTGAGCAGCTACTTGATAAAGGCTTCTCAAATCTTTTCATGTTGTTGTGAAGATTCAATAGGTGCAGATATGTTCCAAGCATTCAAGAAGCTTCTCAGAGTTCTTCTTCGCATCCGAGTTTGTGTTTTCATTGATGCTAGTTCTATTGCTAGTATGGATGTGCTGTTTCAATCCTCAATTTGTTTCTGTAAGATCTACCAAGAAACTTGAACTCAACCAGTCAAATTCAAGTTTAGGGGAGGATTGTTAGGACCTATGTATAGGTGATTTGTAATAAGTGAACTAGGAGGTATGTAGTTCCTCCTGCTCCTAGTAGTAGTAGGAGCAACACGTGCTCCTAGTCTGGTAGTAAAGTCAAACAGTAGTATTTGTAGTAGTTTATTAGGATATACGTGAGATATCTTAGGAAAGGATATGCATATCAACTGTTACACGTTTTGTGTTTAATGTAGTTAGGTTTTCCTTGTAGTATAAAAAGAACCCATTGGCAGAAGAGTTAGAACACCTTCACTAGTTTCATTTGATATCAATATAGTAGAAATCTTTAGAAAGGATCAAGTTATTTATCTAGTTATTGTGTATCTTCTTGTTCTTAGTATTTGTATTCCACACAAATACTTTGTGTTCATTAGAGTCTCACTGTGAATAGACTTGTGATTACAGAAGTCGTTCACCATCCTTAATAGGCTGAAAGATCTACAACTAAAGGACCCAACAAGTAAAAACACATAAACAAACACAATCAAACCTCTAAATCATCCAAGACCAGTTCAGTAAAAAATGTGCAAGAAGAGAGTGCTTTTGCTGATCTAATGTGCAAAACAGTGAGATTTGAAATAACTTTGAGCAATACAAACTATTTCATATATAAATATTATTACGGGATTGTGATGAGTGATGGTGAAAAGAATTTTCTAATATGTGGAACGTTTGTCACAATATTATATAACATGTATAAATAGAAAATCTTCTTAATTTATATGTTTACACGTTTCATACCTTATAATGACCATGAAATCTACCTACTTTTATATGTACGATTTAATTGAATTGATTAGCGAAATAATAAGTATTTACCTAAATTTGTACTAAAATACATACATAGACGATATATATTTTCGAATATGCAAATTTATAAAAATATTGAATGGTTTAAATCAGACACAGATTTGATATTAAACTTACGTTCGTGAACAATTTAAATAGTTGTATCTAAGTAATTCCAATCTCGAGAAGGCATATTCTTATGCGTACTTTTTAAACTTTATGTAATGGCATGGGAACTTTTAATGAATTGTTAAATTTTTATCATTTGACTTATTATTTGTTGGTTTTGTTGTGTTTGTAATGTGAAAGGTAACAAAGTAATTTTGATCAAAATATGCCCATCTATTTTTAGTACTGTACAAGTAATATGGGATGTCCAAAAATAGTAACCGGAACTATAAATATGGGACGGATGGAGTAGTATTTATAGCAATAATCATTTGTATATGTTTTTTTAGAACGGCAAATGTGAGTTGTTAGTGAGTCGAGTCGTGCAATGACATCCAAGCGGTAGAATGTCTTCTTCGAACCATCGCCTAGTTATGTTAGGCTCCTTATCAGCTTCGCCTAAAAGGGTCATTAGCAGGTATTGAACCTAAGACCTCCAGGAAACCTCCCCCAAGGTAACCACTTAGTGGGACGTTAGTGGCCAACTAAGCTAAGCCAGTTGGTTAATCATTTGTAGTTGTTTCCTACTAATTTGTATTAAATATGTCATTTAATATGCATTTCCCACCAATTAATATAAAATAAATTTCTGAAACTTTTTGAGTTGTAAAGGTTTGTATCAAAAGCTTATAATGTTGTATTACTTAAAATTCTAGAAAGATAGTGCAATATCTTTTATAAGTAGTACATATCTATTAGCGGTTCAAAACATTAGTACAACGGTTCCGTTTTTATCAGTTTCGGTGGGTCTCCTCCGGTTCGTCTTCTGACGGTTTTTATTGGCTAGTTGAACTGTGAGATCTCGTATTTTTCTGGTAATTATTTTACTCTTATTCATTATTTTAATCATTGTTAATACTTATTCGAAATTATAAAATTATTTTTATTTTATAATTCCATATTTATTTAAATCAAATATTTTGATTTTAAATAACCCGCGTGCATTTTTAGAAAAGTTTATTTGAATC
This sequence comes from Glebionis coronaria, assembly GCA_025667525.1. Lineage (NCBI taxonomy): Eukaryota > Viridiplantae > Streptophyta > Magnoliopsida > Asterales > Asteraceae > Glebionis > Glebionis coronaria. The sequence continues at coordinate 146,789,726 of CM046881.1, read as the reverse complement.
AACGGAAAGAGAACCGAGGGCTAAATATTTCTACCTAAAGATATTGATCTTTACATTGTATTAAGTCTAGACCGATAACGGGCACAGTAATAAATTCTTGTATTTCATATTTTTACTGTCAATTGTTTCAATATTCGATGTTTTCTTCTAATGACACGTTAAGTCGAGTCGGGAGTCCATATTATCTTATTTCGAGTGCGTTTTAACTTTTAAGAAGTATTTTTACGAAACCCGAGTCCCGTAAATATTTTTAAAATTGACTAACAGTCATTTCCCACTTTATAACAAAGTATTTATTTTTTAGTCTTAAAGTTTTAAAAGTTGCAAGTTTAGTCCGTACACTTAAACCACCATATAAATACTCAAAACTCTTCCACTTCCACACACACTTAACCATTTTATAAAAAAAGTTACAACCACCCTCCTTCTCCCCTCTTTGCCGTGAAACCCACCACAAAACACCCCTTAAATCATCACTTTTTACTTGATCAATTCAAAACAAATTGAAGACCACATCATAGAATTTTAAGGTGCATCTAATGATACAAAATTTATACACATGCAATAACTTTTTATGTTTTGGTGATTTTATGGTTAAAATGATGTTTGACCATTGTTTTTAGCATGATCATGGTTAAATTTTATGGTTTTGATGTTTAAAAATCAAAGTTTTTGATTTTGATCTTTTGATTTTGATGCATGCAAGGGTTAAGGTTGTTAGAGGATGATTATATAATGTTAGTAGCAATAGAAAAATGGTTGGATTGTGTTGAAAAAGTGTTTTGTTACTTTTGGATATTTTAAACTTGTCTTAGTGATAAACTAATAAGACGAGGATTAATGCCCGCGCTCCGCAGCGGGGCATTTTAAGGCGGTCTTTATAGAGGAAAGTTTTGGGAGGAGGTAGTAGGACGGCAGCCGTCTATTTAATTTAGACATAACCCAGAACTCACAACCATTGGTAATAATCACAAATTATATAAATATGCTATTTCGTTATAGCTTTTTACAATAGTTTAGCGTTGGAATTCAAACGAATTACATAAATATGTGTTATCACGAATTACATGTGTTATACGTACATCATAGCACTTGGGACAAATATGCATATTTAAGTACCATATGTATCATAAGTTCAAGTAAACATGTGTGATTTAATTGGTAGCAGTGGTGGTATTGTTATGATACACTACCCTTTGAAACAAAAAGATCACACTTTATGTGTGTGCATTCGGCAAGGCTGCAATACAATCACAACCTCAGTTGGATACAGGTTATACTGAGGAGTGACCTCTCTTGGTCACTTACCTTATGTTATGAAAGCTAAGTACTTTTGGCTGCAAATTATATGGTCAAAAGATGAGGCCAACAGAAGTAACAAATGTACCAAGTTTTATTTTTGTAAACACATTTATTTCACATTAATAAATACAAAATAATAAAGCCATAAAAATCCATAACATGTCTTGAAACTTGAATCACACAACTATGCAAACACTCATTTAAAAAGACCTCATCCAGACTGAAAGCTCTTCATTGCTACCGTGTCCGAGCCAAACTACACTGTCCGAGCCAAATTATGCATGTGGCTTCCTGCGCTGTTTTCACTTACAGGAAGAAATGGTGAATCTTCCTGAAAATTAACCCAATATCATATTTTGGTTCTCGACAGGTACGACTTAATTAACCCACCTGAAAATTTACCACTCACAACTTTCGGTTTCTATATACCTAAAGATAACAGGAACTTTATAAAACCGGGTCACGCATGCTGACAAGTTATAATTTAGCTAGCTAAGTCCCACCAATTTACGTCACTAATTCAATTCCAAGTCCTTTATATTGTTTATCTAAAAGTAGGAACTTGTCAAATGGACAAAAGGAATAGAACCTATACTATTACCAACTACAATCGCTAATTACCTATATTTGTTTACGTTTCTTCCAGCAAGTCACATAACCGACCACATTTCCAGGTTTTTTCTACTTCAGGGGTCGCCGAATAATATTAATTTAATAAGACCCATGTATAACTCAACAATCAGATTAATTTATATAGGCGAAGGAACAGATAGATTCAATTGCGAATACATATACCACTTGCATAGAAACTGAACATATACCACTTGCGTAGACACTAAACTTGCAGCAGCAAGCTGTTAGTTTCCAAAAAAAATCTAATTTCAAGGGCAACCAAACGCTTACAAAAAACTTAGATACAGAAAATTATCGTCATCGCCAAATAAGGTCATATAATTACACAATACCAACAAAAAGATTTCATGAAAGTTGCATAATAATTATTATAAATGACAACACATTCATTTGTTTTTTGTTCTTGCTATGCATCCTTCATATTCTTGCTGATTTACAAAGGTAAATAAGTGTTCCCCGAATTACATAAATATGTTTATCAAACCTTGAAGAAAAAAACTTGGAGTGTATACGGGTTTTGTAAGCTAACCGTATAAAAGGTCGTTATAAATTGTTTGATATGGCACTTATCAAATAACCCATGCAATTATTATATAACAATACGCATAAAACTGATAGTACACTTTACAGTACTAATTAATTGGTACCATTTCTCTAAGCTTGTTGAACTATCTTATTACCTAATTCAAAATGATATATAACTGTTTTTTCTTTCTTTGATTTTGTAGAATTTTAGGAATATTAGTATTTAGGAACTACATTCACATTTAGAAATAGATGTGATCACATGTTGTGACCAGGAATAGTATCAAGTGCACGCAACACCCCTTTGGATGGTACGGGGTTTGAGCTCAGCCCGGGCAAGTCAGGCTCCTACCAAGCCTCACCCGGGTGGTCAGTAGGTAATATTCCATAAGAGAATGAAAGTTTCTAATTTAAAGACAAACCATGCCTGGCCTCAAAGTTGCAAATATCGCAGTGTCCATCGCCTCTAACATCGCAATGGACACTCCTAGCACTCTTGTACACAGGCTCATTGTCGCCACCATTATCAAAAGCCAGGGCTCAAACAGGGCTTAAACAAACACCCGCTACGCAGATTGAATCTCAACTATCATATTAACAGGTCCTATAAATAGAAGTTATGAAAAAAATACAGTAGCATGTATTTTCTAAAGTTACCTCAGCAACTTGTCCATTGTCCATCACCACAGTTTTAACAGAATGTAGTTACGCCTTTCACGTCCTCTCAAAGCATACGAACAGGACTTCTTGTGAAGCTCTTTCAGAAAATCTTCATGATCAACCAAAACCTACACCCAAACAACATATAGCGATTACACTTCTTTTTTGTTAACCTCAACACGTGTATCACAAAAGAGAATACAACACTTTACTCTATCTTGCTCAAGGAGGCGATACATTTTGACCGTTTAAGTCTGGACAAACAAATAAAAAAATGTTAAAAATGAGCGATATTTACCGTTTTCCAACCATCTGGGTTAATAAACGAAATTATTTTAGCACCAATCCTGGGAAGTGGTCCCGCTTGCTTGGTAACCTTTCCACCAAGCTCTCGGATGACATGGTTGACAACTTCAGCGCTTTTATATACATCAGTGGAACTGGTTGCAACATATAAGCAGGGTTAAATGAACTCATAACACCAATTTAATATAGAACATCAGCAAAGAACATAATGATAACACACATTCCGTGTACAAACTTTACCTGCTGTAAGCCTTTCGTTTGGTGTAATTAGTTACACCAAATGTTTGTATAAGGAAGCAAAAAAGAACTCGAATAAAATGTACCTTAAAAGAGACACTCTGCATACATATGCATTTTGTATGGGACCGCGAACGCACGTGGGTGTCAAATTGTACATGTACAGTTCGCGAGACATTAGAAGAAACATGAGTTTTACAACCAAGTTCATCCGAACCCGAGATACAGCCGTTCACACCAAATTTTGAAACTCTATTTTTATCAGTTGGTTTCAAAGGAGATGAACTAACAGAATAAGGTGAGTCGAGTAATGTAACTTATCAAATGACTATTTTTCTACTAAAATTCAGGATTAATGTCTCTTTTGATTATTCGTGTAGTTTGCTATAAGAAAATAAAAATTATAATAAGTTCTAGTAAAAATCTAAAAAGCCGTTCATTACTTCAGTTAGTTGGATGAAATCCGTTGTAATCATCCGTAAGTGTCAAATAAGAGTGTATTATTTTATCTATCTCCCTTAAGATAAGTGATAGAATATCAATATAGCTTCACAGCACCCAAAACCACCTCGTAAAACGACCAAAAAGACCCTTACGTGCAAGCAGCATTAGTAAGCTAAACTGTAAAACTTACCAGCAAGGTAAAAGCTGCAAGGAAGCGTCGGCAAGGCAAAATGAAGTCGAGCGCCTATCGAAAAATCCCCAAGCCAGTTCAACCTTCCCACTGAAATTGGGAAAAAACAATCTTAGCACATCAGTTACTAAATTTCGAAAAAAAACACGATCTATTAGATTTAAGGTTTTTCCAAAAACTATGAAATCTTGAAGAAATTAACACCAACTCTTTTACCTATACCAAGACGCAAAGGCAAATGTGACACGAAAGTACGAAACAACTTAAGATTTGTGTTCATAAGCCAAGGAAAACGCCATTCCGCATCCTGCTCTCAACCTCTTCCGAACACGCCTGGAATACAACCAAACACACACCCAATTAATATTTACTAATAATAATTTTTTTTCGGGTTAAGCAAAAAATAAATATTAAAGCAACACGATATCCAACTTACCTCTATTTACTGGAAAAAACTATCCATGGTTCCCTGAAAAAAATACAAACACCATTAAAAAATCAAAAGTCAGAAAATAGAAGTGACCGATGAATCCATCAACCAAATTAAAATTAGTCAAAATAGAAACTAAAAATTAATTATTTTTTGCAGTTACCACAAATATTAGTGATGGCTAAACCTATACGAATTCACACTGTCCATGGCGGAGGTGCAAACAATTGAAACAAATAAAACAATGACTGCTCTTACCACTAAAGTTGCATCAAACACATGAAATCTTGAATTAAAAACCTGATATCTTGAATTAAAGATAAAACCCTAAATTGTGTGTAAAAACAAAAATCCAAAATTAGGGTTCATAAGCTCAGCAGCAAATAAAAAACATACATACCTTTATATGAATTAGCAATGATCGCTATTAAAGGGTCAGAAAAAAACCCCAAAATCAAATCTTAAAATCCAATCTGACGGAAATTGTGTGTGTGTGGTTGTGTTATGTTGATATCCAAATAGATTTTTAAAGATAACCCAAGCATACCTTTATTATAGATCCTGTAAGAAAAAAAAATCAATCAACAGAAAAAAAGCCCAAATCCAAATAGAATCATGAAATCCTAAAATCAAATATAAAATTGAAGCCTATGTACATACCTTTTATCTTTTTGAATTTTTTGATTTCCAAGCTTCATATAGAATCCTAAAAAGAAAAAGTCAATAAAAAAAATTGTCAGCAAACACCAAAACCATCACCATAGAACAACCCCATCAAACATAAACCCTGATAGAAAGGTGGTAAGATCTATTTTTAGAGATAAAAGTGTGTTTGAGAGAGATAGAGACGGACGTGTGTGTGGTGGGAAGTAGATGTCTATGGCCAGGATGCAATCCACCCATCTAATGGGTTGGAAAACACCAAGTATCACAGATCAACGGTTTGAAAATGAGGAGGAGATCTACGGCTACAAAAGGGGTAGTTAAAGACTTCGGGACACCAATCTAACGGTTACAAAAGGTGTTTACAAACCAGACCCATACCTGGAAATGCATTCTCCACTCAATCTACGGCAAAGACATGATCTTCTGAATGGACGGTTGGGAGAGAAAACAAAGAGACGGTGGAGATGGGTTGGAGAAAAACTGATGAGCTAAATGGACGGACTAAATTGTCTTTGTTACTATTCTCCTCACAACACTTTTATTATTGTTTATTCATGTATTTTTCATTCCCCTTAATGTATTAAAGGGGTAATAGGGCTGTAGAGATTTTCAATACCTTCAATTTGATATAAATTAGAGCTTCTAACTCTAAACGAGGGTGAAGTTATGCTAGTTTGATTATTTGTGTACCGGGAGACGAGTATCGACACAATTTAAGGTTGTTGTCGATATTTGCATCGAATCCCAGGGACTATAAGTCAAGTTTTAAAAATAGTCAAAGGTTGTTATTGGAATCTAAACCTAGGGTTGTGAGTCTATTATCAAACTCAAGTGTCGGTTTTATAAACGGGATTGTTTAGAAAGGTCAAAATGGTTTTACGAGTCAAAGACGTAATTATGTCCGATTTTTGTAACTCGAAGATGTGTCGGGCAGGGAGACTTAGAAGTAAAAACTTTTGACGAGCTTTTTATAGGGCTTTCTATAGATAGTAATTGAGCTTCTCAGTTAGTACCATAAACCTTTGATGGGGCTAAGTAGAGTAAAACAGCCCGTACTTTTGGTATGTGCCGACAGTTTTTTTTTATCAAAAGCATTGTCTAATAAAAGTACACTTTTAGATGGAGTCTAGAAGTACCCCTTGCATGGTTTTTCTCATGTGTCATAATTTGGTTTATGTACTCACTTAATTTAAGTGTTTTCTAAACATATATTTTCATATCTTCTAAACTTTCGTGTCCCGTTATCGTTGGTCTCGGATGACTTACGGTTGCTTCATTTTTCGTTGTTACTGCTGAGCCCTCCAGTTTCGTGTTGATTCCACCTTATAGCTAAGGTGAGTTCATATCCCCTTTAGCTACTTGTTCATTGTTTCAAAACAAGGGGTGAGATTATCATGTTGGAACAAAATCTCTTAAACTGTATGCTATCCAGAACTGTATGCGGTCAGATGAATTCATTGATATTATTGCTTTTAGTCTCTAGCCATAAGTTTCCTCTCCTGATCATTAACCGTTAATTGTCATGTGTGCATTGCGCGGATGTTGTGGGTGGATCCATCCGGAATGACTATCCCCGTCCCGATTACCTTGACGCACTTACATTTGTTTATACTTGAGTATTTAGGCTGGATACTCACTAGAGGAACTTACATTGAGTTAAGCTTCGGTTCATGAACTAAATTGCAATAATATACCATGACTATGGACTCCAACAGAATTGTTGCGAGGATTAGATGCTCAATTTGAAAGGAAAGACGATGGAACAATTTACTTCGTTGGACGGATATGGATACCATTTGTTGGAGGATTAAGAAAGGTGATAATGGACGAAGCACATGCTTCAAGATATTCGATTCACCCTGGTGCAGACAAGATGTACTACGATTTAAGGGATATTTATTGGTGGCCAGGTATGAAGAAGGATATAGCAGAGTATGTTAACAAGTGTCTGACTTGTTCAAAGATTAAAGCAGTACATCAGAAACCCTCAAGTCTTTTACAACAACCAGAAGTTCCTGAATGGAAATGGGAAAGGATTGCAATAGACTTAGTCACAAAGCTGCCTAGAAGTAGTGGTGGTTTTGATGCATTTGGGTAATTTTTGATAGGTTAACCAAATCTGCTCATTTCCTCCCTATTCGTGAGGATTATAAACCTGATAAATTGGCTCGAATCTACATCAATGAGATTGTTGCAAAACACGGAGTACCAGTATCGATTATTTCTGATAGGGATGGTCGTTTTGCGTCTCATTTCTGGAAAGAACTTCAAAAGGCGTTGGGTACGCAAGTATTAATGAGTACAACATATCACCCAGAGACTGATGGACAAAGTGAACGCACTATCCAGACTTTGGAAGACATGCTACGAGCATGTGTTATGGATTTTGGTGGTAGCTGGATACTCCTATACCTTTAGTTGAATTCTCCTATGATAATAGTTATCATAAAAGTGTTAAGTGTTCGCCATTCGAGGCTTTATACGGACGTAAGTGTAGATCACCAGTAATATGGAACGAAGTAGGTGAAAGTCAACTGATAGGGCCTGAATTAGTCTTAGAAACTACATACAAGATTGTATAGATTAGGGAAACACTGAAAAATGCTAGAAGTCGTCAGAAGAGTTACGCAGACAAAAGATGCAGACCTCTTGAGTTTCAAGTCGGAGACCGTGTGCTGCTACGAGTATCTCCATGAAAAGGTATTGTGAGGTTCGGTAAAAGAGGAAAACTTGCACCACGTTTTGTAGGACCATTCGAGATCGTCGAGCGTATTGGTTCAGTAGCTTATCGATTGAAGTTACCTCAAGAGTTAAGTTGTGTTCACGATGTATTCCACGTTTCCAATCTTAAGAAATGTTTAGCCGAGTCAGATGTTAAGATACCCGAGCGTATTGGTTTAGTAGCTTATCGACTGAAGTTACCTCAGGAGTTAAGTTGTGTTTACGATGTATTCCACGTTTCCAATCTTAAGAAAAGTTTAGCCGAATCAGATGTTCAGACACCGTTAGAAGAAATAAGGTTGGACGAGAAAATGTACTTCATTGAAGAACCGATAGAGATCGTGGATCGCCAAATCAAGAAGCTGAAACATAGTTGGATTCCTATCGTTAAAGTTCGTTGGGATTCACGTCGGGGTGCTGAGTTTACTTGGGAAAGCGAATACCAGTTTAAGACTAAGTATCCCCATCTGCTCTCGTCTTCTTCTTCCATCTCCAATTAAACTCTGAAGGACCAGAGTTCCTTTAGGGGGAAGACTGTGAGATCTCGTATTTTTCTAGTTATTATGTTACTCTTATTCATTATTGTAATCATTGTTAATACTTATTCGAAATTATAAAATTATTTTTATTTTATAATTCCATATTTATTTAAATCAAATATTTTGATTTAAAATCACCCGCGTGTATTTATATAAATTTTATTTGAATCAATGGAACGAGAACCGAGGGCCAAATATTTTGACCTAAATATATTGATCTTTATATTGTATTAAGTCTAGACCGATAACGGGCACAATAATAAATTCTTGTATTTCATATTTTTACTGTTAATTGTTTTAATGTTGTTTTCGATGTTTTCTTCTAATGACACGTTAAGTCGAGTCGAGAGTCCATATTATCTTATTTTGAGTGCGTTGTAACGTTTGAGAAGTATTTTTACGAAACCCTAATCCCGTAAATATTTGTAAAAGTGACTAATAGTCATTTACCACTTTTTAACAAAGTATTTATTTTCTAGTCCTACCAGAAAACACCCCTTAAATCGTCACTTTTTACTTGATCAATTCAAAACAAATTAAAGACAACATCATAGATTTTTAAGGTGCATCTAATGATACAAAATTTATACACATGCAATAAATTTTTATGTTTTGGTGATTTTATAGTTTAAACGATGTTTGACCATTGTTTTTAGCATGATCATGGTTAAATTTTATGGTTTTGATGTTTAAAAATCAAAGTTTTTGATTTTGATCTTTTGATTTTGATGCATGCAAGGGCTAAGGTTGTTAGAGGATGATTATAGGATGTTAGTAGCGATAGAAAAATGGTTGGATTGTGTTGAAAAACTGTTTTGTTATGATTTTCAAGATGGTGATTTTAGGCAGAAAGTAAAGGTTGATTTTGGATATTTTAAACTTGGTTTAGTGATAAACTAATAAGATAGAGCTGTAGAGATTTTCAATACCTTCAATTTGATATAAATTAGAGCTTCTAACTTTAAACGAGCGTGAAGTTATGCTAGTTTGATTATTCGTGTACCGGGAGACAAGTATCGGCACAATTTAAAGTTGTTGTCGATATTTGGATCGAATCCCGGGGACTATAAGTCAAGTTTTAAAAATAGTCAAAGGCTGTTCTTGGACTCTAAACCTAGGGTTGTGAGTCTATTATCAAACTCAAGTGTCGGTTTTATAAACGAGATTGTTTAGAAAGGTCAAAATGGGTTTACGAGTCAAAGACGTAATTCTGTCCGGTTTTTGTAACTCGAAGATGTGTCGGGCAGGGAGTTAGAAGTAAAAACTTTTGACGAGCTTTTTATAGGGCTTTCTATAGATAGTAAGTGAGCTTTTCAGTTAGTACCATAAACTTTTGACGGGTCTAAGTAGAGTAAAACAACCCGTACTTTTGGTATGTGCCGGCAATTTTTTTATCGAAAGTATTGTCTAATAAAAGTATACTTTTAGATGGAGTCTAGAAGTACCCCTTGCATGATTTTTCTCATGTGTCATAATTTGGTTTATGTACTCATTTAATTCAAGTGTTTTCTAAACATATATTCTCATATCTTCTAAACTTTCGCGTCCCGTTATCGTAGGTCTCGGATGACTTAACGTTGTTTATTTTCTGTTGTTACTGCTGAGCCCTCCAGTTTCGTGTTGATTCCACCTTATAGCTAAGGTGAGTTCATAGCCCCTTTAGCTACTTGTTCATTGTTTCAAAACACGGGGTGAGATTATCATGTTGGAACACAATCTTTTAAACTGTATGCTGCTAGATGAATTCATTGATATTATTGCTTTTAGTGTCTAGCCTTAAGTTTCCTCTCCTGATCATGAACCGTTAATTGTCCTGTGTGCATTGCGCGAATGTTGTGGGTGGATCCATCGGGATTGACTATCCCCGTCCCGATTACCTTGACGCACTTACATTTGTTTATACTTCAGTATTTAGGCTGGATACTCAGTAGAGGAACTTACATTGAGTTAAGCTTCGGTCTATGAACTAAATAGCAATAATATACCATAACTATGGAGAATGTACATAGTCATTCCCCCTCATACTTGTTTTACAAATTATATTGTGTTTCGTTACTTAGTTTAATAAACCTCTGAATATCACTCAACTTTTTGTTGACGGGTTTTACATGTTTTAATCTCAGGTAATAAAGCTTAATATGTTTGGATGAGGTACCGCAAAATGTTGGCAGCTTGGAAAGATCTGTGTTGTGATATGTTTATGCTTTTGTTATAAATGACGTTGTTAAAGTCTTCCGCTTATCTTTTGTTGTTATAAAACTTTAAACGATGATGTAATGGTACTTAATTATGTTTTATAACTTGTGGGATCGATGCTTTAAAACTCTGAAAAACCGTGATGTAATATATATATGTCTTTCATTACGTCATTTTCGTGTCAATTATAACTCATTGTTACTTGTACCTTTACGTGTGATCCCCTCGTTGCCTAGTTGTTCTATGTCAGATTTTGGAGGTCTCACATGAACCGACTGTGACACCGGTTCCCAGTAGAACCCATCATTTTAGGTAAACAATTTGTACAATTTTATAGATATATATACTTTAATTGTTATACAATGTGAATATAATAGTATTTATAAGTAATGGGTGTATTAATTATTATGTATTACTAGTAATTGATTTTAATATGAGTATAATATATTAATTATTTTTAAGATTATGTATTAATTAGTCTTAATAATGAGTACTAAATTATGTATGAATTGGTTTTTAATTATGTTTAAATAATTGTACATTATGCATATAGCATTATAAGTTGATTTTTCAACATTCTTGAAAATAAAAGATGTTTTTATAATACCTAGTACTAGAAGAATACTCGTGCGTTGCAGTTGCGGGTATCATAAAACTCAAATTCTGCGAATGTAATGTTTTAAGAGTATACATATTTTTCAGTATTAAACTTACAATTAATGATGATAGTTTTAAGTTGTGAACAATTTTAAGCAATAAGAAACCACTTCATATATAAATAGTATTACGAAATCGTGATGATTGATCGTGAATTTTTTTTGTTATTTGTGTAAAAATTGTTATAATATTATATAACGTGTAAATATAGAAAATCCTCATATTTTATATGTTTACAGGTTTTTATATATTATAATCACCTTAAAATCTTCTTATTTTAATACGTATAATTTAATTGAATAAATGGCAAAATGATAAGCATTTCACTATATTTATACTAAAATACATACATAGACGAGATATGTTTTGGAATGTGTAAATTTATAAAAAATTGAATGGTTCAAATCAAACACAAATTTAATATTAAACTTAAATTAGTAAACAATTAAATAACTGTATGTAAGAAATTAGAATTTATAACAATAATCATTTGTACATGTTGGATATTAATTTGTATTCTTTTTGTGTTAAACCATTTCATTGCAGTATTATTTTTATATTAAACAATCAAAAAAGACCGATGAAATGATTATTTGAAAAGTTAGTTTTTGTCATGAATAGATTAGTTGTCAATAACTCGCGATAGTTGTTGTATTCAATTAATAGTTTTCATATGATAGAAACCAACTGACTTAGTTTAGTTGGTTATCAAAGTTCTATTAATTGGTTTTTTGTAAGAGGTTTTTGAAAGTTTTGAGTTCAAAATTTGTCGAAAGTTTTTTCTTTCAGACGAAGCGGATAAAGAGTTTAACATAATTATGGGAGGGTTTGAAGAAAAAATTGTGCCGTTTAAATATCATTACAACCATTTAATTTTTGTCGTTCTAAAAAAAAGTTTTCCTATAATGAGTCTTAATTATATTGTACCGGCAATCAAATCTTGAAGTTTAAAGTTAGTAATACCCGCTCAAATCTCATATGTACCCTTTTATTTTTGTATTTTTTGTAAATTTATGTTTTTTATTTTTATAATTTTGGTTTTGTTTTAAAATCGTGAAACGGAAAATACGAACAAAAAAATAAATTTTAAGAAGTCAAACTGCTAAACTAACTGACAAAAATACGGGAAAAAAATGATAAAAAGCTGTCCAGAAAATAACTTTATATAAAAAGTACATAAACAATATACTTTTTGTTCTTTTTCATCGAACCAAATGAGGTACACGATTTCTTGAATCAATTAAAATTTTCGGCATAGAACAAGTTAATAATGTCATTAGGCAAAGTTTTCTTTCATAAAAACCCTAGCCGCCACCGCAAATAAAAACCCTAGCCGCCACCACCTTCCTTCATCCATTACCGCAAGCGCCTACCACATCCGCAACAACCCTGTTCTTCATAGAATCCAATCTAATAATCAACAAATGATAGGTGTTTTCAACCCTATTTTTGGATCTTGGCTATCCTGTTGTTAACGATGGCAATTGGTAGAAGTCACGGATCTAATAAATCTTCAGAAAGAAAAAGGAACGATCATCTCGATAATAATCGTCGTCAAAAGCAATGTAACGAAGGTAGTTCTAACAAATCCCACCCTAATTTTCGTGAGGAACATAAATCGTGGTCATCTATCTTTGTCTCTAATATCCCATGGAATGCGTCGGTCCAAGATCTTCGGGACAATTGTAACAAATGGGGTGTGGTGATCGATGTTTACATAGCAGCAAAAAGATCTAAATCGGGTCATCGATTTGGTTTCGTTCGTTTTATAAACGTTAATGATATCAATCAGTTAGTTTCGAACCTAAGAACGACATGGATGGGCGGTTTTCATTTATTTGCCGATGTTGCGAAGTATGGTCGAAATAATAATAGACATGTGGAACGTTCTGGGGACGACAAACCGATTGCAGGTTCGAACAATCAATCTGTTAGAGGTAACGAAAATGTTTTTCAGTCTTTTAACTCGCATGCTAAAGTGGTCTTGGGCAGCAAATTAGTGGACACGACGGACAAAAATGGTGAGAGTAATGATGGAGCAGAATCTGAGGGGGTGTCGGATTGTAAAAAGGTACATAAGGAAGAGGGTAATGAAGTGGTGATGTCTATATCGGTAGACGATTGTATTAATTTGGATGGTATGGAGCGTAGTGTTCATGCTAAAGTAAAAGATTTAAGTGTCATCTCAGAGCTTCTAAAACATATGTCTTCTGAGGGATTCGACGATGTAGGTCTTAGATATGTTTGGGGACGTTGGGTTTGGTTGGAATTTGACTCAAGGGATCAAGTAGAAAGCGTCAAGACTTCAAAGGCGTTAGAGGTGATATTTATGGAGTTCAAAGATGTTTCCCATGATTTTATTCCAGATGAAAGATGTGTTTGGATAGACCTGGTGGGTTTGCCATTAGCATCATGGGCTTCGGAGGTTTATAAGAAGTTGGGTGGTCGTTGGGGAAGCAGCGTGTTTACGGACATGGTAAGAGATGGACCAATGTCTCATGGAAAGGTTTGTGTTCTTACAGAGTCTTTAAATCGTGTGGTAGAGTCATTTTTAGTTTCATGTCGTAATCGGACCTTTCGTATTATGGCTACTGAGTTTGCATATTGGGCGCCCAATATTGAATCGTTGGAGGTTAATTCCGTGTCTAATCCTCTCGAAAGTAAGGATGCAGAGGGTCCTATTTTGAATCTAAGTTTGGAAAGTGAGGAGCATTTGGAGGTTGATAGTTCTGATCGAGATTCCCCTAAGTATGTTAACATTGATTCGGTGTCGCCATCTAGTCGGGTTTTGCGAGAGGAGGATGTTCGCGAGATGGAAAGTGATATTGTGGAATCCCTTGAAGATGTGAGATTCGTGGTGATACGACCTTGTATAATGATGGGTGTATTAAGGATCGTATGGATCAGAACTCGGAAGATAATGCTGGCGAGATTCTTGGAGTTCATTCTCAGGGTGATAAGGATGCTCACCTATCGTCTAATGCCTTTTCGGATGGTAATCTTGCAACTGAAAAAGACCCCCTCATCACGCCTCCATCTACACCCCTGGGTAACGATTTAAATATTGCTGTTGAGTCTGATTCTTCGTGGCTTGATTATGTTGGCCCTCTACCTAATGACGAACTAGATTCTGATAAACGATGGAGCTATAGAGACCCCAAGGGTAATATACACGGGTTGTTCTCTCTTGCGCAACTACGTACGTGGAAAGAATATTTTCCTAAGGATCTTCAGATTTGGAGTTATTCTGGCAACTCTAAAGAATCTATTCTTCTTCTTGATGCCTTATCGAGACAAACAAAGGACGCCGGCTAGTTCCTTTTCGTATGATGCTTCGGGTTCGTTCATGGGAGTTATTTCTGTTGGCGCCATGGTGGGATCTGTTCATGGTTGGTTTGCGAGTTTGTCTTGTTTCGTTAGAGTTTTCTGTTCTTTTTGTTATTTGTATGTTGGATCGTGTTTGCGTGTATTTCGTGTGCTATTTTCTTTCTAGCTTTTTTATAAAAATTTATTTGCTGTTCAAAAAAATAATGTCATTAGACATGTGTTATGTATGATTATATGAACCTCATATATTTGAGATTAGTTAATTTTAATAGAATGTAAGATTAGCAAATTTTCAAAAATGGCAGGGGTTCAATCAGGTCACTGAAACTTATGATTATTGTTTGATGTAAAATTTCTAAAAAATGTTCGATTGGCATTAAAAGATACATGAAATTCGAATGTTCTTACTGATTCACATATTTTGAAAGATTATCAAGATTTAACTATGTTTGAATCCGTACCATGTTGAAATTTGGTAAGACTCGGGTAACATTCAAAACGCTGTGAGGATCGTTTTATTTGAGATTTCATATCATCTTGATTTTCATCCTAATTACTCGTTCATTACCTGTTTAATTCTGAAACGGAGTGAGCAGGGGCGGATCTCTGTGGAGACTAGGGAGGGCTCCGGCCTTCTTAAAAATTTTGACGAGTAGTGTAAATTTTATGCACTCCGCTTAAAAGTTATTACTCATTTTTTTATTTTTGTTTGTAAAAACTAACTCGCCTCTCCCAAAATAAATGATAAAGGTCCGCCATTGAGAGTAAGCGTATAGTAACTAGTAGACATTGACAAATTCATCAGTATAACGCAAGACATTTATTAATACCATCTTCCATGCGAGGGACATATAGCTAGTTATATGTCAAAGAATACAATGGTAAATAAAGATCAGCGTCCACGTACAAAATAAATGTGTTTGAAAAACAAATCTAATGTCGGCATTTGTTCGAACATATATATTTATGAAACTTAATTCTAATGCATGTCTTATTGAATAAAGTCATAAAAAATGTAAGGTGAGACGTATGTCAACGTTCATTGCACCAAAACGTTAATTGTTTATAACCGGATCATGTGATACATGGAGAGATAAAATGGTTACAATGTTGCAACATTTGACACATGATTTACATGTATGTTACTTTTAAATATTCATTTGAGATCCAGTTCTACTTATTACCTAGTATTCCTCGTCAATTTAATTGTAAACTACTAAGGGCCTGTTTGGTTATTTCACTAGATTTACTTTGGTATTTAATTTACCATATATACTAGATAATTTGGTTAGCTTTTAAAACATGGCCCACATAAATAATAGGGTTTTGTTAACAGAAGCCTTATGGGTTTTTGTTAAGGCTATCATTTGTATAAAGAGAATTGCTAGAAACACAAAAAAACTTTCACAAAAACTTTTACAAAATGAGTTGTCATGTAATTATTGACATACTCAAATTCACTTTTGATTTCTCTTTCATACATTCATCCACAAATAAGATGACACATCATTTGTAAGAGTTTTTGTGAAAATTTCTTTGTGGGTCTCATATTTCTCTTGTATAAAATTGCATTAAATTAACTGATTATTTTCATATTTATATGTATTTATATATTATAATTATAGAATGTGTAGTTAAACATGAAATGATTTATCATAATTAAATGTTGGATTATCAGTTAAGTTATTTAAACATGGAAAGTTTTATATTAATTAAATTTTTAATTTTAATTATCGTAACTTTAAAAAAACACATAGGGCTGCTGTTAGCAAAACCCTAAATAATATACCATAAAAACAAATAATAAAAAGATCTTGAAATTGTTACTAAAATCATGTGGCCATAGGTTCTCCACGTCCTCTTATTACACAACGAACATTATTTTTTTCTTAATTCCATATGTGTGTTAACTTTTGAAAAGCCCTGTATTTTTGGTTTCTTTGTAGGACCAGGCCAACTTAACTTTTACACCAAACATTAGTTTTAAAGTCAAATCTAAATTTTAGTGTTAACCCCTCCGAACCAAACGCTTCCTAAAACTTTGTACTAGTATTAGGGCTGTAAACGAACTGAACGTTCAGCGAACCGTTCGTCGATCGTTCACCAAAAAATTCGTTTATGCTCGTTTATTTAATAAATAAACGAACACGAACAAGATTTTTGGTCCGTTTAGTTAAATAAACGAACGTGAACAAGGGCTTCGTTCGTTTATTTTCGTCCGTAAACGTTCGATTATATCCGTCCGGTTACGTTCGTTTACGTTCAATTAATATCCCAAATATTAAAAGAACTATATAACAAATATTTTTAAATGTCTAACAATAATATATTACTAATATAGTACTTGGTTAAAAAGTATTTATAGTTTATCTTAAATTATACATTAGAGCTAGAAATTAAAAGACATGGCTACTTTGATTAAAAAACAATATTTTGAGATATGATGATTATATAAGTATATAAGATGATGATATGGATCGTTTAAAGTAACAACTTTAGTTACACGGACGTTTAGGCCGTTTACATGTATATATCATTGTTTACGTTCATTTATGTTCGTCTATGTTCGTTCGATTACGTTCGTTTAAGTTATATGAACGAAATAAACGAACATGAACAAGTTCAAATTTAAATAAACGAACATGAACAACAATTTTTGTCCGATTAAACGTTCGCGTTCGTTTATTTGTTCGACTAAAATTAAATAAACGAACATGAACATACCTCAGTTCGCGTGCGTTCGGTTCGTTTACAGCCCTAACTAGTATCAAATGTATACACTCTTAAATAAACCATTAAAGATTCGTTGACAAACCACTCCAATAATTATCTCCCTAACTCTAGTGTATTAAGTCTTAAGAAAAGAATATATGGATTCTAGGATGAAATGAATTATATCAATGATGTGTTGTTATATTCTATTTTGCATCCATACCTGTACAACAATCAATAGTTCAGAAGTTAGTTGAACTCGAACAACCATAAAATTTGGAAATTTTCAACTTCAGATCTGAAACACAGACACACGAGTTGTTTAATGTTGGATTTATAGTAATTTAGCCTCGATGTAGACACATGAACTTCTGAATTAATGATTCAAGTTAAGGCGTTGCCGCCATTTAAGAATTACTTCAATGGTATCGATCTATTATTGATAATGCTTATGTCGGGATAATGTGCATGCATTAAAGCATATACAACTAGAAATGTGTGAGCCTATTAATGGAGGCACACACGATAAACACATAGAGTGCGTTTTATATACTTCACATAAAGTTTCTTATGTAAACCTTAAGACAAAATCGACTAAGACAACTTCCTAAAGTTGTCCTAATTTCGTTTGGCAGGCTATAGGAAGAATCTAGAAGGGTTCTAAAGTGTCTAGATTCATTTAGGATAATGAGAAAGAAGAAGAGTTGTGATAAGACTTTGAATTGTGATGATAAGGCTTAAAACTTAAGCATTACCATAACAAGGGTTTGACGATATATACACCTTATACCTCAGCTCATTCCAAACGTCCCACATTACATAAAAACACAGCAAGAATCTATGTTCTCCATCTTCTTCATTCAAATCAATAAACTTAATATTAGGGTTTATAGATTTTAAATTACATCTCAAATCATAAACACTTGCATCTATGCAATCCAAGGTGTTTTAGTAACTTATAATCAATCCTAATAATGACGTATAGTCCCTAGTTGGGCTGGATAACCCGACCCACGGGTACAACCCGTATCCACTAAGCATAGGTCATACGTAGACAGCGCCTAAAGCCCACGAGGCGCTAGTATCCTTAACGTGTTTACTCTAGCAAGTATCCTTAACGTGTTTAAGTCAAGTTTTGCTAGGCTTTTATATAGGGAGCTATAAAACGCGAAAGTCTTAACTCTCACGGGTTAAGAACAAGAACTTTTCGCAAGTTCCTATAATTGATCCTAGAGAGTCGTTTATCAAGGGAACTTTAAAACGCGATTTCTAAACTTGAAAAAATCTAAGAATTTGCAAGATCCTATAGACGATTCGAAAACCCAAAACTTTGATTTAATAGGCCATGCATCCACGAGTCTCATTCCTTGAGATTTTAAACTGTGGAGAACGAGAGATGATAGAGTCAATTATAAGTTTGGTATTCTTTCGTGAATTTATGTGAGTTAATTATGAGCCTATTCTCCCATCGCTTGCTAATAAATTTATCTGCAATAAATAAGGTTGTACGATTTGAAAAGTTACTTAGCTTCTAGCCCAAGATCGTTTAAAAGTTGCTCGGTATGGAATAGAGTTCATAGCCAAGGCATAACTTATTGAAGCGGGATGCGAAGATTGGCGAGTCCGAAAAGGCCCTAACAAGGCATGAGGGCTATATTTTGTTGCTAAAGATCCCAAGTGATGTGAAGAATCATTTATCGAAAATCAATATGAAGGATCGAGACACACGACGAAAAGAAAAAACTCCCCAAAAGTCATGGAGAAGTCTATCCGAAAAGACCCTAGCAAGGTATGAGGATAAATAAAGCCAAGTCCAAAAAGGAGGCGGATCGTTGTATATCAAAGTCCAAAATAAAGATTGAAGAAAAATGAAGAAGTCGTGGTCCAAGTATGAATCTCTCAAAACTTCAAGTGAAGAAATTCCTATATGAAGAGAAGACCATAATTTCATGAACGTCTCTCAAGGTTTGAAGTATGAAGTCGCTGCCAAATATCGGTCCGAGAAAGGTCTCAAATCGCGAAGCGAGTTATGCCAAGATATGAACTTTATGAGGTCCCGAGAAGCAGTTTTAAAAGATTTTGTCCTTTAGCTAACTATTGATTAAATCGTTCACCTTATTTTCGGACTAAATAACTATCGAAATAAGTCAAAAATTCATCCTCGTGATCATTCAAGACAACAATAAAATATAAGAGATACACCTAGGAATAATGGAGTCTAAGTGAATAATTGGCCCACATGAGTTCGTGTTAGTTTACTAACTTATAATAACAATGATCTCGTTTTTAAGCTTGGTTTGGAGAAAGCGAAAACTTGAGAATGATGATTATTCAAGACATTTCCAAAACCCAAGGTATGTTTTTGATTTCTTTACTTTAAATGTTTGTTATTTTCTATCTCTTTAATAAAGGCCAAGGTGGATTGATTATGATGAAAAGTGTAAACATGCTTTGTAACTAATGCATTGCATGAGGACATTGCAATGGTCAAGTGTAGGGGATTTGATAGGTGTGTAAACACCCATCCTTTTTACCACTTAATTACAATAATAACCGAGCCAAAACATGTATTTTATGTCATTTATGTCGGAATTATGCGTGGTTTGTGTTTTTGTTGTGATTTAGGACGAAAAGGTGAAAAGTGGAGAAAACACGGGCATTCACGGGCTTTTATTGAAGAAAAAAATGAAAGACTAAGTCAAGAAGTCAAGAGTGCAAAAAGAACGGAAGTCCAAGACCAATTCTGAAGATTTATCGAAGAAAAAGTCAAAAGACGGAAGTTTACTAAAAGCCGAAGAACTCAAGTCTTATTTATTGAAGAATTAAAAGACGAGTTTAAAGAAATCCCTAGCCAAAAGTCATTAAAGTCCAAGATTAACAAAAGATTAAGAAGGGAATGACTTAATGGTGCAATTAAGAAGAAATGAAGGAGGGGAGGAAGCTATCCTCCCCTATATATGGATCATTAGGATAATCATTTCATTTTGTTGGCTAAGGTGACAATTAGTCTTCCACCTTTTAATTACTTGCTCTTTAAATTCATGTCATTTTAAATACTTGTCTTGCACTTTTAATACCTTTTAATTCCAAGTAAGCTTACTTTTATTGCACCTTTACTTTTCTTGTTTATCTCTCATTCTTCCTTTCTTTTTATGCTTTAATCTTATGTTTATATGCTTATTGTGTTTCTTATTTGATTAAAGGTTATGTTTTTATGCTTTTGATTGTTTTGGTTTATTGATTTTTATAGCTTATTTGTGTTTATTTTAAGATTTCTAAAGTTTTTATAAAAGTTATTTTTATATAAAAGTTTGTTTTCGTAAACTTGTTTTCTTTTCGTATTTTTAAAAAAGTCTTTAAATTTTAGCTTATTAGCTTTTTCTTATACGTGTTTGCTTAGGATTTTAGTCTAGTGCTTATTTGATTTATAGCTTATTAGTTGTGCTTATTTTGTGTTCTTCCTACTGTATTCCGATCTTACCAATCGGAAAAGGGTTTCACATTCCGACCATAGCTTCATTTGCTTGGTCGGAAAAGGGCTTTGACATTCCGATCTAGGGTGAGTTTGGTATTCCGATCAGGAGGTAAGTGACAGCATTCCGATCTGAGTCCACTCCTCATTCCGATCAGGGTGATTGTTTTGTTATTCCGATCAAGAGGTAAGTACACATTCCGATCTGGGGTTTGTTTGGTTTTTCCGATCAGGATAGGTGACAGCATTCCGATCCGGGGTTCCGATCAACATTCCGATTGGGAGGTTAGTACATTCCGACGAGGTAACATTCCGATCAGGAGGTAAGTATACATTCCGATCATCATTCCGATCGGAATGTATTCCGATGGTAGGTTTATTTTCTATTTTGTCTTGTTTAATTTTTAAGTTTACAATTTAATACTTTGTCATTTTAATTTTCGTCACGCTTTTAAATTCCCGTCATTTAATTTTTCGTAATTTACTTTTCAAAGTTTTTAATATTGCACCATTTCTTTTAATTAGACTTAGATTTGATTTCTCGCCATTTATCTTAAATAGAGTTAGAATTACTTTAACGTCATTTTCATTTACGTCTCGCATTTTTATCTTTCAACAACGACAAATACTTTTCTTAACCAAAAACAATTGAGTCATACTTAAAACCATTTTTCAATTCGATTAGACATATGACAAAGAACTTTTTAACTAAGTAAAAACCTAGTTATTAAATGGTGCCGCTGCCAGCTCTTTTCGTAAAGATTAACGGTTTTCTATGAGAGACGCGTTGCTTTTTGGGATCCGTTCACTTGTGAGCGTTATTTTCTTGCTTAAAAAATCCAAAAAACCATAAAAATTAAAAATTGTTAAAAATCCATAAAAATTAAAATTTTCAAAAATCCAAAAAGATTTTATTTTTATTGTGTATATATATTGTCTTTGCATTTGGTATTGTTTTCTTTTGCCTTTGTAGGTGTATGCGTACTAGATCTTCTAATTATCAAGAGCCCGAGACTCGAGAAGATTTAAGTATGTCAGGTGTTAACAGCAACAATAATCCACCGCACCTCAATAATAACAACAATGTTCTTCCACAGCCCGATCTTCGGACAATGGAGGAGCTTTGTCAACCTACCATGTTTGGACGAGGAGGACCGATTGTGCCGATGCAAATCACGGCTCTGGAGTTTTCGTTGAAGCACCACATGATTCAGCAAGTGCAAACTAATCCATTTAGAAGAATGCCTGATGATGATGCCAACAAACACCTCGACAAGTTCATTACAATCACCCAAAGCATGAAGTGCACCGGTGCCTCAATGGATGTTCTACGCCTTCAACTCTTTCCACATACTTTATCACATCATGCCGAGAAATGGTTTGATCGTCTTCCAAAGAATTCAATTCACACTTGGGATGACATGACTCAACGCTTTTTGTCGCGCTACTTTCCACCATCCATGGTCACGAGCCTTCGCAATCAAATCAGCGGTTTCATGCAAGATCCTGATGAATCTCTTTTTGATGCTTGGGAAAGATATAATGTCTTGATCGATCGTTGTCCAAACCAAAACATGCTTCCCGTCACATTGATTGATACTTTCTACAACGGATTGACTTTTCGTGATCGTGATACGATTAATGCAGCCGCCGGTGGCACATTTATGAAAAGCAGACCCGAGGAGTGTAGAGAGTTAATTGAGAACATGACTACTCACCACAAAAACTGGGATTCCTCCGCTTCTTCAAGGAACAACCCGAGAGTCAATGTTTCTTCAACTTCAGCAAGCCCTGATATGACTGAATTCACCCGCATGATTACTAAAATGAACAAAAGTATCTTGCTTCTCGCTTCAAACCAACAACAACAAGTTAAAGCGGTTGCACCTTCTTGTGAAACATGCGGCGGTCCTCACTCATACACCGATTGTCCTTCTACACAAGGAAATCCGGAAAATGTGTATGCAGCTTATGGTAATTATTCATCAGAAAATTACCAAGCTCGACCTCAAGGGATAGAAATTTGCTGAGTTACCGGTCAAATAACTACCTTTCACCTGGTTTTTCTCCTCAAAACCAAAACCCCGCCAACAACTACAATAGAAGCAACCAAATCCCACCAAGAGCTTCTAACCCTTATAACCCACCCGCTCAACAAACCCCACCCATTAACCCGGATGTTGAAGCCATCATGAGAACCCAAGGTGAGCAAATCAAGAATCTGCAGAGCCAAATTATCAATTTGAAAGGAGATATTACCAAGCAAGGAAATGACCTTAGATCCGAGCTTCGAGATAATATCCAATCCTCCTTCAGCAATCAAACGAATGATTTGAAGAATATGCTTGCTAGTTTCTTGCCCGCCGCTCAACCTTCTACTGCAAGTTCTCTACCTTCAAACACCGTCACCAATCCGCGAGCGAATGTGAGTGCTATTACTACCCATAGTGGAGTTACCATCATAGGACCATCGATCCCACCCCCATCATCTACACCTCCTCCACCACCATTTATCCCTACTCCTCCTACACCTAGTATTAGTGCACCATTACCGTCTACGCCTCGTCATGATGATGTTCCCAAGAAGAACCCTTCAACATCTCACCCTTTACCTGCTACACCTACACCTTCACCACCCAAACCCAATATCCCATATCCTTCTTGCTTCGGCAAGACCAACGAGCTAACCAAGAATGACTGTCAAGTGTCTAGCTATGTGAAGATGCTCTCTCAAATGAACATCAACATGAGCCTTGTTGAAGCACTTGTCCACATGCCGAAATTTGTTAAAGAATTTAAGGAATTGCTTAACAAGAAGGAGAAGCTGATTGAGCTCGCCAACACACGCTTAAATGAAAACTGCTCTGCAGTTATTCTTAAAGAACTTTCGGAAAAGCTTGGAGATCCCGGTTGTTTTGTGTTGCCTTGCATTTTTAACAAAACCGAAGAATTTACTGCCCTAGCTGATCTCGGGGCCAGTATTAATTTGATGTCATTAAGTGTTTGGAAAACACTATCATTACCCGACCTTACTCCAACAAAGATGACTCTTGAACTTGCAAATCGCACTCTCGCTTACCCCGTTGGTATTGCCGAAGATGTGTTCATTAAAGTTGGCACATTTACTTTCCCGGTCGACTTTGTGGTTGTTGATTATGAAATGGACCCTCGTATTCCTTTAATACTTAGTCGGCCATTCTTAAGAACCGGACGAGCTCTAGTTGATGTTGCCGAAGGTGAGTTAATCTTAAGAGTCGGGGATGATGCCCAAGTTTTCAAAATGGAGAAGCTTACAAACAAATCCTTTGGACGAGAATCTACGAATATGATTAATGTGCTCGATGATTTTGTCATCTACAACAATCCTCTATTCGAGTCTTGCATTGATAATCCACTTTTTGAAGATGATGTGGATGATTCTCTATCCAATTTGAACGCTTCTCCCATTTATGATTCTCCACCGATCTTTGATGCTTATGATGATGATTCTAGCTTAAACTCGGATGATTATGATGACCTTACTTCCGAGTATCCCGACCTGCCCACATATGATGATTTTGATGAGGCCGATACTCTTTCGAGTGATTCTTCACATGATGAAGATCCTCCGTCATTCATGCTTAATCCTACTTTGGATGATTACTCTTTTGAGGAAGACTTATCTACATTTCTCAACACATACTTCCCTCATGAGAGTGATGCACCTCCTTTGGACTTTGAAGATTATCGTCTTGATCCTACTTTGGATTTGAAGAACATTCTTTCAAAGGAGAAAAAACCGGTCGACACCGACATCCACAGCACGTATGAGTTAACACCTCTTTGTCCACCTTCTGAGGACGAGGTTGTGCATCTTCTTCGCGGATCATCTTCACATTCTACTGAGCCTGAGTGCTATTTTCCCTTAAAGGAAAAGATGTTCGACCCCGGTATTGATATTCTTCAGCCATCTCAGTATCCACTTGATGAAATAAAAGGAAAAATATTTGGAAATAATGAAGACATGCTTGCACCACTTCATCCTTGCTTCCACCGTGCTCCATCTTTGCTTAAGGGAACCTTGCCTACTCTTCTTTGGCTTGCCTTGTTCGCCTTAAGATTGTGCTATTTGATGGACGAAAACTATGTCTTTGATCCCGGTGGATATGTTTCTTGCTTCTTCCGTTGATAATCAAGGTCGAGTCAGGCTCACGACTCGGTTAACAAAAATCAAGTGCTTCTTAGGAGGCAACCCATGTATCTATCTTTTCGCTTTCTTTATCCTAAGTGTAGGGAGACCCATTGGTGTTTGCTATGTCCTCTCCTCTCTTAATCAGGGATTCGAGCGCTCAATGATCCACTCTTGATGATTCTTGACGACCCGTGATTCCGTGTTCCCTTCTTCCCGGTTCTATCCTAAACTATTTTCGATTCACTATTTTATATTTTCTCAATATTAAAATAGGAATCTCTTTAGTTGTCTCTTCCTTAGCGAGATTTAAACAAAGTGCACAATGTCCTAAGTGTAGGGGAGTTTACTCCCACATGCTTAAACATTGAGGACAATGTTTATGTTAAGTGTAGGGGGACTTCTATCGAAGTTAAGTGGCCTTTTCCTTGTATTTGTCCTCATTTTAACCGGAAAATCAATTTTTTCGACATTTTTCAAAATTTTTGATATATTTTGGCCTATTAGTTTTTCCCTTTGTATAGTTATTTTCTTTCTTTGCTAGAATAAACTTTAATAAAATGGTTTTAATTTTCAATCGTTGTGAATCTTTTGACTCAGCCCGAGTTTACTTATCTAAGTTACTCTAGCTAGTATCCTTAACGTGTTTAAATCAAGTTTTGCTAGGCTTTTATATAGGGAGCTATAAAACGCGAAAGTCTTAACTCTCACGGGTTAAGAACAAGAACTTTTCGCAAGTTCCTATAATTGATCCTAGAGATTCGTTTATCAAGGGAACTTTAAAACGCGATTTCTAAACTTGAAAAAGTCTAAGAATTTGCAAGATCCTATAGACGGTTCGAAAACCCAAAACTTTGATTTAATAGGCCATGCATCCACGAGTCTCATTCCTTGAGATTTTAAACTGTGGAGAACGAGAGATGATAGAGTCAATTATAAGTTTGGTATTCTTTCGTGAATTTATGTGAGTTAATTATGAGCCTATTCTCCCATCGCTTGCTAATAAATTTATCTGCAATAAATAAGGTTGTACGATTTGAAAAGTTACTTAGCTTCTAGCCCAAGATCGTTTAAAAGTTGCTCGGTATGGATTAGAGTTCATAGCCAAGGCATAACTTATTGAAGCGGGATGCGAAGATTGGCGAGTCCGAAAAGGCCCTAACAAGGCATGAGGGCTATATTTTGTTGCTAAAGATCCCAAGTGATGTGAAGAATCATTTATCGAAAATCAATATGAAGGATCGAGACACACGACGAAAAGAAAAAACTCCCCAAAAGTCATGGAGAAGTCTATCCGAAAAGACCCTAGCAAGGTATGAGGATAAATAAAGCCAAGTCCAAAAAGGAGGCGGATCGTTGTATATCAAAGTCCAAAATAAAGATTGAAGAAAAATGAAGAAGTCGTGGTCCAAGTATGAATCTCTCAAAACTTCAAGTGAAGAAATTCCTATATGAAGAGAAGACCATAATTTCATGAACGTCTCTCAAGGTTTGAAGTATGAAGTCGCTGCCAAATATCGGTCCGAGAAAGGTCTCAAATCGCGAAGCGAGTTATGCCAAGATATGAACTTTATGAGGTCCCGAGAAGCAGTTTTAAAAGATTTTGTCCTTTAGCTAACTATTGATTAAATCGTTCACCTTATTTTCGGACTAAATAACTATCGAAATAAGTCAAAAATGCATCCTCGTGATCATTCAAGACAACAATAAAATATAAGAGATACACCTAGGAATAAGGGAGTCTAATTGAATAATTGGCCCACATGAGTTCGTGTTAGTTTACTAACTTATAATAACAATGATCCCGTTTTTAAGCTTGGTTTGGAGAAAGCGAAAACTTGAGAATGATGATTATTCATGACATTTCCAAAACCCAAGGTATGTTTTTGATTTCTTTACTTTAAATGTTTGTTATTTTCTATCTCTTTAATAAAGGCCAAGGTGGATTGATTATGATGAAAAGTGTAAACATGCTTTGTAACTAATGCATTGCATGAGGACATTGCAATGGTCAAGTGTAGGGGATTTGATAGGTGTGTAAACACCCATCCTTTTTACCACTTAATTACAATAATAACCGAGCCAAAACGTGTATTTTATGTCATTTATGTCGGAATTATGCGTGGTTTGTGTTTTTGTTGTGAATTAGGACGAAAAGGTGAAAAGTGGAGAAAACACGGGCATTCACGGGCTTTTATTGAAGAAAACGATGAAAGACGAAGTCAAGAAGTCAAGAGTGCAAAAAGAACGGAAGTCCAAGACCAATTCTGAAGATTTATCGAAGAAAAAGTCAAAAGACGGAAGTTTACTAAAAGCCGAAGAACTTAAGTCTTATTTATTGAAGAATTAAAAGACGAGTTTAAAGAAATCCCGAGCCAAAAGTCATTAAAGTCCAAGATTAACAAAAGATTAAGAAGGGAAGGACTTAATGGTGCAATTAAGAAGAAATGAAGGAGGGGAGGAAGCTTCCTAAGCATTCCCTAATCCTCCCCTATATATAGATCATTAGGATAATCATTTCATTTTGTTGGCTTAGGTGACAATTAGTCTTCCACCTTTTAATTACTTGCTCTTTAAATTCATGTCATTTTAAATACTTGTCTTGCACTTTTAATACTTTTTAATTCCAAGTAAGTTTACTTTTATTGCACCTTTACTTTTCTTGTTTATCTCTCATTCTTCCTTTCTTTTTATGCTTTAATCTTATGTTTATATGCTTATTGTGTTTCTTATTTGATTAAAGGTTATGTTTTTATGCTTTTGATTGTTTTGGTTTATTGATTTTTATAGCTTATTTGTGTTTATTTTAAGATTTCTAAAGTTTTTATAAAAGTTATTTTTATATAAAAGTTTGTTTTCGTAAACTTGTTTTCTTTTCGTGTTTTTAAAAAAGTCTTTAAATTTTAGCTTATTAGCTTTTTCTTATACGTGTTTGCTTAGGATTTTAGTCTAGTGCTTATTTGATTTATAGCTTATTAGTTGTGCTTATTTTGTGTTCTTCCTACTGTATTCCGATCTTACCAATCGGAAAAGGGTTTCACATTCCGACCATAGTTTCATTTGCTTGGTCGGAAAAGGGCTCTGACATTCCGATCTAGGGTGAGTTTGTTATTCCGATCAGGAGGTAAGTGACAGCATTCCGATCTGAGTCCACTCCTCATTCCGATCAGGGTGATTGTTTTGTTATTCTGATCAAGAGGTAAGTACACATTCCGATCTGGGGTTTGTTTGGTTATTCCGATCAGGATAGGTGACAGCATTCC
The DNA here is from genome assembly GCA_025667525.1 of Glebionis coronaria. NCBI lineage: Eukaryota > Viridiplantae > Streptophyta > Magnoliopsida > Asterales > Asteraceae > Glebionis > Glebionis coronaria. The sequence continues at coordinate 146,761,278 of CM046881.1, read as the reverse complement.
GATCCGGGGTTCCGATCAACATTCCGATTGGGAGGTTAGTACATTCCGACGAGGTAACATTCCGATCAGGAGGTAAGTATACATTCTGATCATCATTCCGATCGGAATGTATTCCGATGGTAGGTTTATTTTCTATTTTGTCTTGTTTAATTTTTAAGTTTACAATTTAAGACTTTGTCATTTTAATTTTCGTCACGCTTTTAAATTCCCGTCATTTAATTTCTCGTTATTTACTTTTCAAAGTTTTTAATATTGCACCCTTTCTTTTAATTAGACTTAGATTTAATTTCTCGCCATTTATCTTAAATATAGAATTACTTTAACGTCATTTTCATTTACGTCTCGCATTTTTATTTTTCAACAACGACAAATATTTTTCTTAACAAAAAACAATTGAGTCATACTTAAAACCATTTTTCAATTCGATTAGACATACGACAAAGAACTTTTTAACTATGTAAAAACCTAGTTATTAGAGATCATAGCACATATAGCGGAAGCGATTTAACAAGATCATAATAATAACACAATTATAATTAACCGAATTAGGGTTACATACCTTTACGCTAAAGCAATTCCACAAGACGAAGAACGAATCACCAATTCGGGTTTATACCGTATTATACCAAGATATAGTCTAAAGTAAGACTATATTACGATCTTGTACACACGTAATACAACGAGCTAACCGTGATTTTAGCACGTGAAAACCGAGCTACAACACTTGTAATTAGTCTACCCAAGAACCCTAGATTGGGGCTAGGACTAGATTACGTATACAATCGATCAACCAAGAAAAACCAACCGAAACCCTTCGCGGGTGTGTTCATGCGATCTAACCAAAGAGAGAGAAGGGAAAAGATTTTAAGTTATGAAGATTATGAGGGATTAGGAGGTGTACTTATAGGCCTAAACTCTTTGTAGCCCAAGATAAATAAAAGGCAACTTTTGCCCCCCCCCCCCCCCCCCTTGGAGCCCATAACTGATCGACTACAACACCCCTTAGGGGTGTTCCGGAATCTTCCAAACTTCTTTCTTAATGTATAGATACTATATATTTATTTAACATTCGTTAATACTTAACTATTAATTAACTAACGATCGTTAAAGTTATATATTTACTTGCTCGGTTAAATTAATAAATATATAAATATATTCATTAAATAAATTAATAAATAAGATAAATATATTTATTACTTAAATTAACTCTTTACGTATTGTGTGAAATCCCGTAATCTCGAGTTCGATCCTATCACACGACTATTAAATATACGTACATAAACTTTCAACTCCCACTTGGACATATTTCGAATATCGTGATTACATTGACTAGCGTCTAGTTACACTTAGCAATGTCACTAGTACAACTCGAGTAAGGTCTCCTGGACAAAACCTTTTAACGATTCTGCATCGTTAATATTATCCTTTTATTTCTAATACACCGTTAATAAGGATATGGATCTCAGTCATTCCTTTCATTAACCATTCTGTTTCTCGTTCACAGATTCAGCAAGATTACCAAAACAAATTTGGGTGTGGCCACAAAAACATCTTACTAATCCCACGAGGGGCCCAGCTGTATTAAACTCCAAAACGAAATTGGAGGAAATAAATTCCATATTGACTACGAGCAAAACTTATGAATTTTTCAACACTTCCGAAAATAATCCTTATAGCTACCAGTTACGTTTAGCGTTTGCTTATTCCACAGAGATGCACTAGATTCATAACAGTTTCCTGGTATCTCAAGTCTAAGGATAACTATTTATGTTTTTACTTAATGACAAAGATCCATAAAGTAATGACATATAGTTGGGATAAGTCCTATATTCGATTCATCGAATATCATCCAAAATCGATCAATATACTTTCAAGTATACTCTATCGCTATTTTAATTTGTCTTAGTTTAATAATATTCCCATATCATTAATCGACAACGGACATTTAGCATAATATTTATTCATGGATTAAAACATGTAAAATAGGATACCCTTATTAAATAATAAAAATAAACAAAACTCAATCTTTATTTCATTATATAATAATGTCATAGCATCCTTTATCCAAATACTAATCACATATTTATTGCATGAGTTCGCTAGCTAGTTTCAGCCCAATCGCCTTGGCATGCTTAACTACCTTTGGTCTAGGCAAAGCCTTAGTTAAAGGATCGGCTACGTTATCATCTGTGTGAACTTTTATCAATTTGATTTTTCGAGCTTCAACTTGTTCTCGGACATAGTGATGTCTAAGCATAAAGTGTCTGGCGCCTTTCATGACTCCAGGGTCATTGGCAAATATTATTGCGGCAGAATTGTCACAATACATATCTATAGGTTCTTTAATTGAAGGCATCACTCCAAGATCTTCAATAAATTTCCTAATCCAAATAGCTTCCATTGCAGCTTCTGAAGCAGCCATGTACTCTGATTGAGTAGCATGCATTGCAATCGTTGTCTGTTCCTCCATTGATAACAAAAACGTAACCCGTCTGAGACTTCGTATCATCTTTATCACATTGCCAGGACGCATCACAAAAACCTGTAACATTCAGTTCTGTGTCTGGTTTCCCTCCATATACCAAAAACATATCTTTCGTACTCTTAAAATACTTTAGAATATGTTTAACATCGGTCGAGTGGAGCTTCCCTGGATTCTGTTGGTATCTACTGACCAAGTTCTGAGCAAACGCCACATCAGGCCTTGTACATCTAACAACATACATTATAGATCCTACAACCGAAGCGTAAGGCACCTTCTGCATGTATGCCTCCTCTTCAGGAGTTGATGCATCCATCTCATGACTCAGATTATGCTTAACTTCCATAGGTTGAAAACCTTTCTTGGAATTATGCATATTTTACTTCTTCAAAATCTTATCTATATAAGCATCTTGACATAGACCAATTAACCGTCTTTTCTTATCCTGATAGATCCTAATTCCCAGAATATATGCAGCTTCTCCTAAATCCTTCATAGAAAAACATTTATCAAGATAATCCTTAACAGCTTTAAGTCTTGCAATGTTACTTCCCATGACTAATATGTCATCAACATATAGGAATAGGAATACTACATCACTCCCACTAGCTTTGCGATATACACATGGCTCATCACGATTCTGAACAAATCCAAAATTTTTGATTTCTTCATCAAATCTTTTATTCTATTGACGTAATGCTTGCTTCAAACCATAAATGGACCTTTGAAGTTTGCACACATGTCCTGGATTCTCAAGATCAACATACCCTTTTGGTTGTTACAAATAGATGTCTTCATCTAAGCGACCGTTCAAGAAAGAAGTTTTAACATCCATTTGCCATATCTCATAGTCATAGTATGCTGCTATAGCTATCAGAATCCTAATAGCTCTTAAGTATGCTACAGGAGAAAACGTCTCCTCGTAGTCTATGCCAAAAGTTTGAGTAAAACCTTTAGCTACTAAACGAGCTTTATAGGACTGTACTTTTCTGTCCATGTCGGTTTTCTTCTTGTATATCCACTTATGTCTCACTACTTTAGCATTCGGTTGGGGTGCTACAAGAATCCAAACATCATTTACTTTCATCGATTTTATTTCCTCATCCATAGCAACCATCCATTTATCCTTTTCAGGATCAAGTATGGCGGATTTATAATTAGCGGGTTCACGAAGATACCCTAACTCATCATCATCCTCTATGTTAAGACACATATTGCTATTTTCGTTTTTAATCCTTGCGGATCTACGCAGAGGAACTAATTCCGGTGGAACCGCTAGACTTTCTGGTTCTACAGGAATTACATCGCTAGTGTTTTCAGAAGGTAATGTGTCTATATGACTCTCCTCAAGATCATAGTTTCTCCCACTGAATTCTTGATTAACAAGATCAGATTCAAGGAAGTCTCTATACCTAGCAACAATGACTTTCTTCTCAGGTGGATAATAAAAGTAGAACCCAAAGTTTCCTTAAGTTATCCTACAAAGATACATTTTAGAGATCGTTGTTGGAGTTTGTCACCCGAGTCACGTTTCACATACGCCTCGTAACCCCATACCTTTAAATAAGACAAATATGGATTTTTGCCATGCCATAGTTCATATGGTGTCTTATTGACCTTCTTTCTGGGAACCATATTTAAAATGCGAACAATATATTCTAAAGCATAATCCCAAAAGGATTATGGTAAAGTTGTAAGATTAAACAAAGATCATACCATATCCAATAATGTATGATTTCTCCTTTCAGATAAACCATTTTGTTGTGGACCTGAACAATTCCATTCTCACTTAGATAATCTATAAACTCTTGACTTAAATATTCACCACCTCTATCAGAACGAATTTTATCTTCTTCCCTAATTGCAGTTCTACTTCTGCTTTAAACACTTTGAATGTTTCAAATACCTCATGTTTATGCTTAAGTAAATAAACATAACCATAACGGCTATAATCATCCGTAAATGTTAAGAAGTAGCTAGCACCTTTCCTTGACGCATGTCTAAGTGGTCCACACACATCAGTATGTATAAGTCCAAGTAGATCAGTATCCCTTTCAATATTGCTATTAAAAGGTTTCTTGGTCATCTTTCCAGAGATACAAGACTCACATTTATCAAATGATTCATCATTGATATTTCCCAAGACCTTCACGTTGAAGCTTTTGTATACGAGTCTTCCCAATATGGGCAAGTCTACAATGCCAAAGATAAGAAGAGTTCTTGTCAAACTTTCTCTTCTTACTCATGCTAAATACAGATTTATCGTTCTTGGATTCATTATCATGCATGTCTATTTCAAATACACCATTCACATAAACTGCATTAAAATAGAATATACCATTTTTCCAAACAGAAATTCCATTATTATCAATCGTGTGACTACTAGACTGGGGGGACATGATGACGTATAGTCCCTAGTTGGGAACCGGACCCACGGGTACTACCTGTATCCACTAAGCATAGGTCATATGTAGACAGCGCCTAAAGCCCACGAGGCCTAATAAGTTGTTGTCGCACGCGGTTATATCTTAACCGTGTCTTGGTCGCACTGCGACATGATCAAACAAGATATAATCTAAATAGGGACTATATTCGCTTAAGTTAAAGAGATATACACCATCCTTGTTTACGTGATAAGGATCAACCTATATGCGGTCATTATCTCTTGCTTAGGCCGCAAGAATAGGGAAGCTCGGCCTAGGGTCCCCTCGGGTATAAAAGGAACTCCAGAGGTTTAAAAAAGGTATGATATTCACAATACTCTAACCCTCACATATACTTAAACCGATTACTTACTCTTACGTTGGAGTCTAATCGTGGGACACGCGCCCACGGTAAGCCTAACGGTGTTTGTTGTTTTGTGCGCAGGGTCTCAAGCAAATTCACTTGGTGCAAGAGCTGGAGTCCACAAGACCCCGAATTAAGCCTAATTCGGGTCAAGCGCGGTCCATCTAACTTTTGTATCAACACCTAAGGTTTCTAAAACAATGTCTTAGACGAAGGTTTACAAGCTGTTAAAGGTGCAACATTTTATGGAAGGTTTTTGGCCTCTGTTGATCGTTCTCAGATAGAACTGAGTTTTTCAGTCGAACAGTTCCGTCTGATCAGACAACAATAGAAATTGGTTTCTTGGACAGTTAAGGATCTTGGACAGTGAAGGATCTCAGACAACAAAGGAGTTTAGGTTGTTTTTGGTTTTTTATCCATTTTAGGCTATGACACTTGGCGTTTGGGTATACGTGAAGTACGGCTAGCATTCCGGACGTACTTAATTGACGTGTTTGTATGAGAAACCATATAGGTAATAATTTAATCACTTAATTTTGTTTGTTGTGCTCTATAAAGGTTAGTTTTCTTTTACCATTTTACTTTTAGTTATATGTGTTAATCATACGTGCCAAACTAGATCCATATTTGTTACGTACTCGTAGTGTTAATGGTTAACGTAGTATCTTAAATGCCAACAGTGGCATCACGAGTCAATTCGTTTTGGTGTGTTATGGGTTACACATTTTAAACACGTCAGGGCTGCATGAAATCTGCTATTATTTATTTGTTATTTATATTATTATGATAATGCAATACTTGTCATAAAATCATTAATAAATATCTATGTAGACATAAATAAATTATTACTTGTTAATGGAGAAAATAGATTAATAATTAAAAGTTAATTAAGATTTCCATGATTATGCCATGATTATTCTATTTGTGATTCGACCAAAAGACTTACGCAATCAAGTTATTTGATGCAGGTGCCTGCTCTTGGTTATCAAGAGGGAGACTTTTGGTTCTTCAATTGGGGAAGACTCATAAGAGTACTCAGAATTATACGTTTATTTTAATGTCATGCTTTTGCATTATGTTTTATATGTGTTTATTTGTTTTAGCCTACATGTTTACATGCTTTAAACTAAATAAAATATAGACTAATACTTAAACAAGATGACATTAATAAGTTCTTAATTTACACGCCTAAATAACATGCTCAATGTGACCTATTATTTGATTCGTGGAAAATATGCTTTTTGTTAAATTAAGAGACCTAATTACTATTGAAACAAGTTTTCATGAAATTAAAAACTAGACGCTATGGACACATAAGACGTATGGTCCATCCACTAAAACAAGCTATAAGAGGGGTATAAGACGGAGTGGTCAACATTCCTAAAGAACTTAGGTTTTTAAAATGCTTTAGCACTGACCTGATTCTCCGCTTCTTTATGAGTTTGATTGAAGTTACCATGAACTATGATGATCACTACAGTGTCATTACTAAAGGTTTTTAAATATAGTGTTACAAAGTTGTTTTGCATGCTTCTTTGTACATGAATTTTACCATATTTATGTGCATTTGGTTTTGATCATCTGGTCAAACCTAGGGTGAATTCCAACCCAAGGAAAATTTTTCCATAGGTTAGACCTATGTCAATTTATGCAAGCTTTTACATTGGTACGACTTAAATCGAGTTCCTGGACAGATCTTGAACCCGAGGCATAAGATGAGATAAAACATGCTCACGATCTAATTGTTCTATAACAAGTTTGCTATAGAGGTCTATGGTACTCGTAAGATTTGTGAAGGCATCCCTTTCAAACACTCTACAACAATAGTTCATGAACCGTCTCATAAAACTAAGAGTTGCACTTGTATTGAAATTAATGCTCAACGCTTACCTCTTGTCTCATTTTGTTGTTAGCTGGTCAGACCTCCTAAAAATGAGTGGGGGGCAAGTTGGATATTAGTCTTATTAGTAATTAATTGGGTAGTTAATTCTATTAAGAATTTAATTATCGACAATACTAAATTGAACTTTCTATGTTCTGATTAATTGTGTTATTGAAACATAATTCGTAAACACCAAAGTTTGGTTACTCCTATCTCTTCTCATTAGTTGACAAGAATAAGATAGGATTATAAATGAATTATTATTCATTATATTTAAACTCACTTTTAACTTTTCATTACCCTCTTTTGGTTCTGAAAATTTCGAAAGGCAACATGTTTTGTGTAACTAGAGTACTTTTATCTATAGCTACCAAAATAAATGCATCTTGCACTTGTCACGATGTATGAGTTTAAACTGCAACGAGTAAAGAAATTACTAGCATTCTTGCTAGGTATATTTCTTGTACTCTTATTATTCCTTAAAGTGCTAAATACCCTTGTGGCTATGCAGACGATAAAGGATGAATTTCATGCCAACATTCAAGTTAACTAAAATCATGAATTCCTAGTCCCTCATCTACATAAGTAGAACTTCATATACTCTTTTCAATACCTAAGTACATTGTTACTTGTAGGAATTCTAAGAGAATTTGAAAGTAAATAAATTGCTATGGTTTTTCAACTGGTGATATTACATACTTAATATTGACAAATCTAGTGAGACCATTGCATATTTTATTGTTGAAATGGCATCCATGTCATGTTGTCAATTTTAGCGGGAACTACGAGATTTATTTCCTTGTTAGTCACCCATATTATTTCGAACTTGCTTTGAAATAATTCATTACTTTCCGAATATGAACAACCATTGTTTAAAGGAAAATTGCATTTTATTAGATAACACATTGCCTTTTTTAGCGCCCTTTCTCCAAATATTTTCTAAGGCACAAAAATCCACAATTCCTTATTAAAGTTATGGTTCTAAATCTACTTGTAATATCTATGACATTGTTTACACAATCAAGCACATGTTGTGTTGTTGTCTTCATAATATGATGTTTTGCCTTACACAAGTGGGAGAAATATCAAAGTGTGTGCAAGGAATAACATATTATTGGTTTCTCTTGACCGCAAGGTAAGATAGCTAATAATTCTACTAGGACTTGAACACATAAGATTTTTATTACCATACTACTTTCAAATGTCATGATATAGTGTAAAGCTACTTCAACATTTGACTACATGTCTTAGTCAATATAATTATGCTTAAATTATAATGATCATAATTTGGAGGTATAAAATTAACTTGAAATTACTATAGAACTCAAGAGTTTGCGTTCACGATTACTTTAGTTAGTATAGTTATGTTTTCTTGTTAACACATGATTATAGGGTCTTGGAATAGATTAATGACTTATAACATAAAGTATGTAGTATAATTGTTATTTCTTTTTGTGAACATAAAAACATAAGGTCCTTGAATTGTTCAAAGACTTAAAATGTATAATAGACATGTTATGTTTTCTTGTAAACACATGAACATATAATTCTTGAACACTTTTGTCTTCTTGTGAACACATGGTTCTAGAATTGTCTAAAAAATATAAATTATAGCATGCACTTAGGTTTTAAAATACTATGTAGGCATTTTGGCACTACTAAATTGTCAAGTATTTGATACAAAGAGAATTAAGTTATCTATAGAATTATGATGTAGTCTCACAATCTCAATACTTGTAGAGTACCACATTATTGTGGTATGTCTAATGTGTTGAAAAAACTATGTTCATATTGTTTGATTCATGATAACTTTAATTGCTCTACCTCTAAAATCAAAGGTTAGAAAATTGCGTGTGTCATACACTCAGTATGATTAAAACCTAGAAGGTATTCAAGACAACACATGACGAAAACCCTAAACCCTTAGGGATTTTGGGTTTTTCCACTCAACTATTCGAATCCTAAAGCCTTTTGGGTTTTTTTACTTTTCTACACTTCGTAGTTTAAAGATTGTAGTTTTGGTGTTCCTCCTAGCTAGACGTAACACAAACCTTAGCTAAGGTTTTCGGTTAAAGAGTGATACAAGAATTAGGTTTTTTTGCTGCAAAACCTAATTAAGGTTCTTTGATGGAATCTCAATATGTCTTGATTAAAGTTCTTAAATTTATTAATATCATGTGAAACATATTATTAACAAGCTAGAGATGAGAACTTGAAATGTGTTTTGTAGTTTCCTAAATGTTAGAACAATTTATTGTTGCTTAAATACTTAGTATTTAGAGAATTATCTCTACTTATAAACGTAAGTGGGAGCATAAACAAATCTTGAAGATATTCAAGAACAAAATACATAACCTTCTAAATCCACTTACTAATGTCATACTAAGGTTGAACATAGAAATTTTGAACCAAAAGTAAACGCTATTCTCATTCATAAATTTGCAATAATGCCTCATCACTTGATTGATATTTTTAATATCAATGCTGAGGAATATATATGTTAATAGATAGATGTAAGTGTACTAACTACAAAGGTACTTACCACATCTTGAATTTGATAAATGTCTTAGTGTTATGAATGATAAGATATGGTCCTTTTGAAATCAATTATTTGATTTTGATTGATATTTCACCTTTATAAGTAAACGTGAGAAGTTATAATGAGCTTCTTTTGAAGAAAGGTTAACAAGGACAAAATTGTATATATATTAATGTATGGATTATAATAAGACGTTTTTAATCATACTCAATCCATTGTCTGTGATCAAATCTTTCTTTCCTACACACATTAATCAAATAAAGATAATTAATTGTCATACATATTTCCTTGTATTATGAAATATGATGATTAGGTCTTATAACTCTTTTCTTTAAGATTACCTTTTGCGAGGACGATGTGAAATCAAAAGGGTTATGAGTCTAGATAATCTTTATATAGTATACAAGATAAAATAATCCAAGTATGGATTGAATCATGCATCTAGGAGCCGAGATCTTGAATTTAATTATAATATGAATTTGATTGAATTAAAATAACTCCTGAGTAAATCTGACATTAAGTGGGAGCACTATGTTTTCTTTAAAATTCATATCTTGTATAACATATTGAAGATATCATTTCATTTAAGCTAGATATTGATCCTTGAGCTTGGAATAAAACTTCAATTGGATTTTAAGGAATAGGAAAATGAACGTGGAATAAATGTTTATTTGGAATAAATGTATGCGGAAATAAAGTCCAACACAAATGCAATATATCATTCAAGCTAGTCTTAAATTGGTATATTTCACTTTGAATAATTATATGGATGGAAACCTTGAATTTTAACTAAGGAATCATGTATGTATTATATTGTGTATGTGACTAGTTTTTACTTTTGCATAGGATCAAGATGAGCTAACAACAATAATATCTAGTTGAGAGTATTTAGATAACTGTTTAAACGAATGTTTACGAATTATATAAGGCATAGTGTTGTTTGTGTACACTCATGCTAGAGGATATTATATCTTAGTTAAGGTGGGATTCATCATTTATGATAAATCTACTTACTAAATATGCTCAACTAAGATCGTATTTGCATTACACATTAAAGAATGAGAATACTTTGCATTTTAAGAAACAACAAAGATGACTGTGTTAGTATGTCATTGAATTCAAATATCTTATACAAGGTATGAAGACATCTCCATACTATGACTCTTGCAATAGTATGGACATATGAGATAAGACACTCATCATATGTTTAAAATCCCTCACTATATGTCAAATTTGAAACTAGTATTCGGAAAGTTTATTCAGATGACTATTTAGTTTTCTTTTACAGAAAACTTGAGAATGTTGGAAACATTAGATTTCAACTTGTTAATTAGTTTCATGCATATCTGTTTTAGTATTTGGATAACTAGGATTGTAAGACAATTTATCGTTTATGATGAATAAAGATACTTGGTATTTGTTATTCATTCATATAATAATTGTTATCCTATATTTTCATGTTTAATACTTGAATGATTTAATCGTTCTAAATTTATCCATTGTCGGTTAACAATATAGGAATATTGTTATCTAAGGCAAATATGAGTGTTGGTTATATTCTTTAAATATATGTATTGTTTCCCTATAAACTCATATGTTATTCATAAGAGATGCATATTGGATACCCCAAATCTTCGAATATTACTTTTGGATCCTTGTCATGAGTAATATCTCGAAAATGGTTATTAAGTCATCCTTAGACTTGAGATGCAAACAAGTTGGTACATGTGTGGATATCATTTCTTGATTATAAGTTAAACGATATCCTGAATAAGGTAGTTATAAAGGCTATAGTTGGAAATATTGTGAAGCAGCATCCACAACACTTGCAGTCAAAATAGAATTTGTTACTCCACTTGATAAGTGTAGAATGATACTACTGGTCCCTCTCCAGAATTAATCAGATAAATGTTTGGCCAAACCCGATGGGTAATGCATGATGATTTTTGACTACATTTTGTATATCTGAATTATTTCCATAACGAGAAACTGAAAGTTAAACTATATGGAATGAGTTAGAATTCATATCCATTATTTAACAGTATCTATAAGAAAGAGATGATTATAGCAAGACATAAATGACCTTGCTACTAAGAATATTTTTTTGAAACTTAAATCTCAGACATTTCTAGTTAAATAACGAATGTGAGTGTTTCTAGGCGTTTCAGTCGTTGGTATATGTGCTATTTGCTAATCCATTCCCAAGTGGGAGCTGTCAGGTTAATGTGAATGTGTTAAAGCATATACGACTAGAAATTTATGAGCCTACGGTGGGCACACACGTTAAACACATAGAGTGCGTCTTATATACTTCACATAAAGCTTCTTATGTAAACCGTAAGACAAAATCGACTAAGACAACTTCCTAAAGTTGTCCTAATTTCGTTTGGCATGCTATATGAAGAATATAGAAGGGTTTTAAAGTGTCTAGGTTCATTTGGGATAAGGAGAAAGAAGAGGAGTTGTGATAAGACTTGGAATTGTGATGATAAGGCTTAAAAGTTAAGCATTATCATTTCAAGGGTTTGAGGCTATATAAAGCTTATACCCTAACTCATTCTAAACATCCACATCACATAAAAATACAGCAAGAATCTCTGTTCTCTATCTTCTTCATTCAAATCAATAAACCTGATATTAGGGTTTATAGATTTTGAATTACATCTCAAATCGTAATCACTTGCATCTATGCAATCCAAGGTGTTTTAGTAATTTAGAATCAATCCTAAGGTTGCTAAAACAAAGTCTTAAACAAAGGTTTACAATTTGTTAAAGGTGCAATAGTTTATTGAAGGTTTTTGGCCTTTGTTGATCGTTCTCGGATAGAACTGAGTTTTCCAGTTGGATGGTTCTGCCCGATATTAGACAACATTAGAAACTGGTTTCTTGGACAGTGAAGGATCTCGGACAACAAATTAGTTTGGGCTGTTTTTGCTTTTTGATCCGTTTTGGGCTACGACACTTGGTGTTTGGGTATACGTGAAGTACGGCTAGCATTCCGGACGTGCTTGATTGTCGCATTTGTGTGAGCAACCATAGAGGTGATAATTTAATCACTTAAGTTTGTTTGTTATGGTCTACAAAGGTTAGTTTTCTTTACCCTTGTACGTTTAATTATATGTTTTAATCATACGTGCCAAACTAGATCCATATCCGCTGCGTACTCGTAGCGTTAATGGTTAACGTGGTATCTTAAATCCCAACAGCTTAGTTGATCAGTAAAAATTAGTTTTCAAATAAGTTAGTTATAGGTTCAAACTGCTGGCAAAAAAGTCTCTAAAGTAGATGCTCATTGTTTAGGAATTCGTCTTTATGAAAAGGTGAATGACACCCAACAAGATGCAATACATCAAGGTTTTTTTTTTGTTGATTTATATATTTTAAAAAAGTTGAAGCATTGTAATACAAAATATATATAAATGTAAGTAGAGATATATTATTGAACTGTGTTTTATGTGATTATATCATGTGACTCATATATGTATATTCACTTTTGAGATTTAGTTGTTGATGATCGGGTTTGAGTTCTTCATACTCCATTTCGTAATTGGTATGCATATATTTTGATCAAGGACTTGTCTTTATTTTGTTTATCTGCAGGAGAGTGTTAGTCGACATTACTATTTTTATGAGCAGTAATTTCATATATAATTTACTGAACATGTCATATGTGTTCATTCAATAAGTAATTCGTCTAATAATGAATAGATCAAGAAATGATTTATATTATGTAAGATAAAAGAAACCGTAATGTAATACCCTCAATTTTTCCTTGACGCAGCGAAACAATATTTTTAGGGTATTACTTCATGGAATAAAAGTTACCATAATAGAAAACAACTCGAAAGAGCGTTTTATTAAACTTTATTTATTTATTATCAATTATCATTAAAAATCAAAGATTTTTAATAAAACAATTATACATACTCTATACATCACAGGTTCCCGAGATCTAGAAAATAGGTTAGAATGATAAAAATTCCGAGTCTATATCTCTCCACGTCATCATTGTGCTGCTCCATGCTATCAATTTTCAATACCTGAAATATATGCTTAAATCAACACAATGGTTGAGTGAATTCATAGGTTTATAAATTACTTTTGAATACAATATCCTTTTTTCTAAGCTACGTTGTTATTCACCCACAAAAATTAACGTATTACTGCACTAAGCTTATGATACCGCGACTAGACATATCAGATGCCGTCAATTTGCCCTTATGAGGAAGTCTGCCAAACTATCCTGTTTTGCAAAATAAAGTATGCATGTTTGACCACTAAGGTTTTAGCAAGTGCGACTTGCCCAGACAGAGGATGTCGTTCCTCAAATAGTACTATTTATGATATTAGCGTTCATTTTCCATGAAATGATTAACGGTTCACAATTAAAAATGGACTTTCAAGGCAGCAGTAAACATAATGTCAATAAACATATCTAGGAAGCATTCAAAAAATACTTGTATTCCAATTTAGCATATATTCCCGTCACAGGTTTTCAAATTATTGAAAGTAGTATACTTTATTGAGGCTATGAACTCACCTTATATCCACAAATTCTGAATCTTGTAAGGTTTATATTTCAATCACAAAGAACAACTTGGTCTCACACAAACCTAGATTAACACATTCTGTTTAATATCAAGCCTTTGATTTTTTAGTCTAATATTTTTAAGTATTAATTATATATTTTTTGATTTATAAACTCATATAATTATACCATCATTGTTCGGGCCATCATACCCACAAGCCATTACATAAACGTTTGAGGAGCGAGGGCACTTTAAATCGTAAACCCAATCACTCAGTCAGAACGTAATATCGAGATGAAACATCTTTGTACAAAGTTCCCTACTAACATGATACATTATATATTCTTAGAAATTTCTTCAAAAGTTAGTATGTTCCTTTATTATTATATCTTACATCTTTTAGTTTCAAAATTAGCAAAAATAGTCCTTCTAGTTTATATAACTTTAGAAAATAAGTTTCATTATACAAATTTCATCCATATAGTTTCATAAATGACCAAAATGATCCTTAAAGTTTCTGAGTTTGGAATATTTACCTTTTTGGTACCTAATGTTATAAGTTTAACATATTTACACTTTTAACCCTTAAAGTATATAATTTTAGTATATACATTTTCAACCTTCAAATATTAACCTTAGGGTTTCAAACTTTACAACATTAATCTTTAAAGTTTTAACTTTGATAAAATGACACTTTTGGCCCAAAATGTTTATAATTTTAAAAATGACAGTTTTAGTCCATAGACTTGTTTAAAATTACATAACAAGGTCAAAGATGTACCAAATGATCTAGGAACTTAAAAAAAGTTTATAAACACATTTATAATCATAATAACATTACTTTTTCAGACTTATAGCCTTTGAAATTGATTTTCGCTCATTATTTCATGTAAATTATAAAACAAGGGTTTTATAACATCTTTAGCTTATAACTTTCATTTTAAGTGATCATATGAACTAATTATATTTAGATTAGCTTACTAACATCTTATTAACATTATAAAAGGTCTTAGAAAATCATTATAACAAGATCAAAGCTTAGTTAACATAGTGATTACTCCAAAATGACTTCTTATAGCTTCTTATGAACACTACTTGCTACTAAAGCTTCAAGAGCTTTAATGAATTCCGTCTAGACCTGGTTTCTGGTCTTATAAGTTTCCTAGAAGTTTTGTAGAAGTGGAAATCAGAATGGGTATTAAGGTAAAGAGAAAACAGGGTGCGAGTTGGAATGTATGGTAGTTCGCCATATATGTACTAGTTTCCCACCTTTAAGCTCCAAGTAAACTTATTTACTGAACATGTCAGGATTCTTATACGTCCATGATGACTAAGGTACGCTATGGTATGATTCATACAAGCTATATTGAAGCTAATCTTTGGTTTGTGGTGTAGAATGTGTCACAGCAACATAAGGATAAGAATTACATGTTTCATATACAAGTAGGTGATCCACCTACTTGTAGACACTCCAAAAATATCTTTACATGTCCTAAATTTCTGGTCTTAGGTTGGAATTTTGTAGGGAAAGTGCTTAAATGGATTTTTGGAGGGAAAAACCAAACCAGGTCTAAAAATTAGGGCTTTTAACGTTATGGTTTGTAATTTTGGTAATTAAGGACTTAGGAATGTAATTAGTGATGTATTAGGGTTTAATTAGAGTTTAAACATTGTAATTAGAAGGTTTGGGTCCTTGGTTTGAAGTTTTAACAAAGGTTTGA
Source organism: Glebionis coronaria (assembly GCA_025667525.1). NCBI lineage: Eukaryota > Viridiplantae > Streptophyta > Magnoliopsida > Asterales > Asteraceae > Glebionis > Glebionis coronaria. The sequence goes on along the minus strand of CM046881.1, from coordinate 146,745,338 downwards.
AGTAAAATTGGGAAAAAACCTACGCGGTCTAGGGTTAAATATTTGTTAGAGTCATTATCCTTCACTTAGCTACTAATTTAAACTCAATTTAGGTCTTATACATTATGTTTTAAGTATCCAAAGATTTTCCACACTTGGTTTGATAGGTTATTCTAAGTAAATATGTCTACAGAGTGAAAATACATATTTTGACCTAATTTATAAGTCATGCATTGAAATCTTGTACCTTGTGCTTTATAGTACTTTTACATTGTCTTAAGATAATGTTATAACCTAAATGTAATGATATGAGTGTTGGTAGACTTGTCTTAAAAGACTAGATATTGATTTTAAGTAGAATGCTTAATATAAGGATTTTTAGGTCATTAAGCCTAATAAATTTGTACTTTAGGTAATTAGTGTTTATATCATCATGTATAATTATTCTAGATCTTATATGTTATGTTTATGACTTCTAATGATTCTACATTCTTAGTTTAAGGGTTTGTATAGGGTAATCATAACCTAGGTATAATTAGGTTAGCTTAGGATTCTATGCTATAATAACTTGTACCTTGTGCTTTAGTAATTTATAACTTAGATTGAGATAAATGTGAAATATTAATATGATACTTATTTGTGTTTTATGATTGGTTGCAAAATATTAGACTTTAATTCATTATGAAATGGATTTTAGGTGCTAATCTAGGTTACTAGGTCTTATACTTGTAATTAGCTTTAGATTACTTATACTTAGTGTTTTAAAATCAAATATTTTCTCTATGTGATAGATTATATCTTGTTTATTGATATTTGATACTCATATATAGATATTATGTAATTATATTGGTTTACAAGGGATTTGTAGGTGGTGATCTAGACTATTATGTACATTTACTTGTACTTAGCTTTGTATGGTTTGTACTTACTGTTCTTGGATAAATTTATACTTTCATATGATAGTTTATAACTTGTTTATAATCCTTGATTATTTATTTATATGTGTTGTGTATTCATACCTTCACAATTCTTTAGTTTACCACTTATAATAAGGTTTCTACGGTTTCTAGGGAAATTTAGGGCATCATAGTTACATTTGAGTTGTTCTTATACATATTATACCTATTAGATTACTTTTATAACTCAGACTTGATATATATTGTGTTTACAACATATAGGAATATGTCGATATGGAAGTTCATGTTGTGAGAAGTAGTTTATCTTATCAATTAAGGCACAAAAGCAAAAAATTCTAATGAATTTTACACATTCATTAAATCATAGAACATATCATACTTGTGAATTTTATGGGTTGTTAATATTTGTTTTTTTAGTTCGTTTTTCTCGGTATCTAATCGAATTGATCAACAAGTTTACAAGTTTGACTTAATTGTTTTTGGTAAGTACAAGTATATTTGGTATCTATTTTTACTTGTCAATTAACACGTAAAAAGGTAAAAATATCTATATACTTAATAGAGTAAATTACACGGTTCGTCCTTATGGTTTGCGTTGACCGACGTCGTTCGTCCTTTGACCGAAAAAATTGCACCGTTCAGCCTTAACTTTGAAACCTTTGCCGTCGTTTGTCCCTCGATTTAATTGGGCCCACTGACGGAAGTTAAGTTGTTTAACCACAAGGGCAAAGTTGTCTTTTCTTAAATAAAAAACATATAGGTCCCACCACTACCACTTGTCATTTACAATATTTGGGTTCTCATACCACCCACTTAGGATCTTCACACCAATTACACTATCTGACTTTAAATTACTGGCACTTTTCTTTATACATTTCCAGAATTAGAGCAACCAATATTGAAAATTTTAAACATTCTCCGTTCTCTTTTCCTTTTCTTTTATTTATATTTCTTTTTTCTATTTTCTCTCACACCTATTCACCCTCACCAAATAATATTTCTCTCCATTTTCTCAAATACCATTCCGGCCATTACTCAAGATCCGGAAATACATAATCAAAATCCAGCCATATATATTCAATATTCGGCCATCAAATAAATATTTGGCCAGTAATTAATTAAGATCCGACCACCAATCATGAACCGACCATTAATCAAAATGACTTTGTCTCAAAGTTAGCTTATTCCAAAGTCAGCAAACCTTTCATAAAAAATAGGCTGAGCCCGATTGATTTACACAAGGGGTGAATGAGAGAATCGATCGCTGAGCCTAACCCCCAACAGTTATAAATTTTTTGACTAAAGTAATGGCCTGACAACTTAGATCGAGAGGTGGTGTTAATCGAGAGAGATAGAGAGTAAAAAAATGTTTTTGACTAAAGTAATGGCCTGACAACTTTATACAACACTTATAAAGTTTCTGACACAATATGATATTAGTAGGAGGATGATATTCCTAAGTCAATCACTACCGGCCTTGCCACTGTCGCGGACCACCCACTTCCGGTCAATGTATCATCATCATCACCCCCGACCATCAAATCGACTTCATTCACAACACTTCAAACACATTTCAAATCCACTCACGCCCACCGTTGGCCGCAACAATCACTATCTCAACATGTGATGGAAGCATTTGCGGTGTGGTCACCGTTGGCCACAACATATTCCCAAATTTCTTAGATATCCATTCATGAAAACAAGAACAAATCTGTATATCTTGGTTGCCTTTTTGCCACAGACTGTATTACGAATGAAGCAAATTTAATTAATATTCAGTGTTTTATATGGTTACCTATCAATCTCTAACTATATATTGGAGTATGGGTTTTTGATTTTTTTTAGTCTTTAGTAAAAAAAAGTAGGATTATTTGTGGTTTATGTATTTGTGGTGGTTTTAAAAGAATGGTGGTGTTTTTGGAAATAAGATGAAGATTGTTGTGGTGATGAAGATGAGATAAGTTAGAGAAAGAAAATGAAGATGATATAAAAGGAGGTGTGAAGATATTGTTTTATTTTATTTATTTTTGATTTAGTGAAAAGACAAGTTTACCCCTGTGTCAAAATGTGTTAACACTCGTTTGTGGGCCCAGTTAAAGCGAGGGACAAACAACGGAAAAAGTTTCAAAGTTAAGGCTGAACGGTGCAATTTTTTAGGTCAAAGGACGAACGAAGTTAGTCAACGCAAACCATAAGGACGAACCGTGTAATTTACTCTACTTAATACGTACTAAGCTAAAACACGTTGCACATACCACAACTAAAGCGAAAAGTACTAGTACAATTTTAAAATGTAACTAACTAACTAACTAAATGATAACAAAATCTAATAAACTTGAAAAATAACAAACTAACAAATTTTAACAAACTTTAACTTCTAACCAAATTTTTTATAAAATTCAAACTGATTTTTTTATCAAACTAATTAAAAATCTATTATTTTTTATAAAACTATTGCAATTTTATAAGGCTGAAAATCAAATTTTTATACAACTAAACTTTTCCTAAAAACTGAATTACACTAATTCGTTTAAGCTATTATACCGAGCCCAAAATACCTAATTGGTCCGATAAGAATCTGACCCAATAAAAACTAAATCGATTGGATCTGACATGCAAATGACGCTAACGGAAAATTTTACTAAAGGACATTCAGCTCAAAATATAACTAATGATCCTAACGGAATGGATTGTACTTGAAAATAGACAATACAAGTTCAGGGACTAAAGCTGGACAACTACCAAATTTGATCTTTATGGGAAGAAAAAGAGATTCTGATTTCAACCCTACCGACTACAAAATGGATTACCAATTTTATGAAATTGTGAATCTCATTACACTTTCTAACATTTTCCAATAATCCAATATGAAACACAATTACACTATTTAACAGATAAAAAAGAAATGAATTCTAAATGCTTCTAAAACCAACTGCCAAACACTGGATAAGAATTAAACTCTTAAAATTCTAACTCACATTAAGCTAGCTGAGATCAGAAAAACGCTAGAACTCAAGTCTAAATTACTTCACTGCCTATACCTATAGCAAACTTAAACAAATCATGTAGGCTTCGCTAGAAAGAATTAGAGAAAGATGAACACTTATGAAAGAACTTTTAATAGAAAACAACAAACACTTAGCTAGCATATATGAACAGGTAGCAATCAAAGTTCCTCTACCACAATTAACTAACATATTATACTAAAATTTGTAGAAAAAATAAAGTGCTTGACCTGTATAACTAAGGCTAGTCCATTGATGGTGAAGGTTAGCGCTGAGCTACCTTAGCTAGAAATGATTGGATCTCTCCACTTAGGCACCAACTGAACTTTTATGTATCTTTACAACCTGCTACCGTACCTGCAAAACATCAAACCAGCAGCCTATCCTACTGAAAACTTACTGTAGCAAACAAAACATTCAGGCCATGTTAGTTGTGAAGATACGCTACGTGTTTTGGTTCGGTCACCGCTGAAAGAATATGGTTCGGTCACCGCTGAATAACGAATGTTTACCTCTTCTCGGGTCTCTCTGCTTCCCCGAACTCTTCTCTTTCTTGCAGCATCTCCAGCTTACGTGCTGCATCGGCCACTTGTGCCACCGTGTTGAAGGTAGTGCCCTCCAAGTTATTGGCAATCATTGGGGAAAGGGCCCAACAAAAATGGTGTGCTTGTTCTTCAGCAGTGCCCGCTGCTGCTCTCAGGACACCAGCGAACCGAAGGAAATGCTGCATGAAGTCATTGTTGTTTTCCTCAGCTCGCTGCCTAATGGCGTAGTATTATCTCATGAGCCTATTCCTTCCCTCCGTGGGAAAGATATGAGGTAGGGGAGGATAGTTGTCGTTTTGGTGAAGGATGTCCTGCAAATCTGCATTGGCAGCTGCAACCATCTCCTAGATATTGTGTGTGTTTACCATCTGACAGTATAACATGAAAATACATGATTAAACTGATCAAAACATAAAATATATACATGAAAAAAAATTATGCCAAATAAATCATGAGAAAAAATTTATGCAGGAAAATAGTACAAGAATGCATGATGTAGTTTTTTGAAAACTTTTATATGCGCGAGAGTGAACGCCTATGGTCAGTTCACCCAAAACAAAAGACATGGCGAGGGGACGCTAATGGGTCGGTCCCAAAGTTGGAAGTTTCGATAAAACACATGTGACTAAATAGGGTCAGTCCTGTACCAACCATTACTTAGTCATAAACCTGCAACAATGACATATATATGTATGCATGAAAACAATGAATGCATGAAAACCGACTGTCAGTTCTAGGAAGACCATAGTGACTACCCACTAATCACAGGTCATGTTTTGAGAGCCTATAGGTCGAAGCCTTGGCTCTGATACCATAATTGTAACACCCCATTTTGATAAATGGAATGTCACACGTGATTATGGCGTGTCATCAAAGCATACAAGGATAAATGTATAAAACATCACATGATCATAAAGTAAATACCGGAAACAAACATCGGTACCCCAAAAGTAAAGCTCATCACCCTCAAACATAAGTACTGTAAATGAAAAGGACTAAAAAATGTCCATAGAAATAAGTATCAAAGTATGAAGAAATGCATAAAGTAATGAAGGCTAGGAAGCTTCCAATCCATATGCACGTACGCTTAAAGTCTACGAGCGTCCTTGAGTACCTGCCGTTTTGGAAACATGAAAGAAAAACGGCTGAGCATAACGCTCAGTACACGGATATACGAATATAGCGTGAATAATATAAGCACATAAGCATATAGTAGCGGAAATGTCTAAGTCCTGGAAAACCTGGTATAACTTAGTAAAACTGGTTTTATAGTTTGAAAAGCCTTATGTTTATCTTATAAAATATGTTTAACATGTTTACCATTAGCCATTATAGGTCATGAAATATCAACGTGCATGAATACTTGGAGGGGTGACCTCGTCATGCAATTATAGGGGCTGCCTCTAATTAATATAAGTTTTGGGTAGGAGGGATCAGCTCCTTGTGAAGGATGCAAGGTACACACCACATTCACCTGAATAATCTGCTGAAAACATGTAACCTAGGATGCACCCATACGCCCCACATGATAATAATAATAATATGGCCAAAAGCTGAAGGGACGCCACGAGCTATCACTCCGTCGTGGTAAAGTCATAACACTGGTGCCTCCAGTGTTATGGTTATGGTACCTCCATAACTAGGTGAAACTGGTCATGCATGTATATGGCTTTAGGTATCTAATTAAACATAAGCAAGTCAACAACATATAAAACATATAATGGGAAAATAGTTGGCTGCATACGGAGAAATCCTAATAAGGAAAGAATGTCCATACTGTAAGGACAGAGAATCCGTACCTTGTGTCCAGTGAACGAAGAAGACGAACGGAAGAGAGTACTACTTCGATATCACTAATGCTACATAAATAATATACGTGTATAAGTATTCTTATTACTGTATACGTAACTGGTTTTATATCATGTCTTAGCTTGTTTTATATGTTCGTGTCTTGTTTTACTGATTTTAACGTTATGCTGTGTTTATCATGTATTCTGTCTATTTTGATTAAGTATTACTTGCATTTCTTGTATTATTATACTTGTTGTTTAATAATAAGTAACTTTCTAAAAATAGCAGGTTTCCAAAAATAGAAAGTTTCCAAAGCTTCCAAAAATAGAAAGTTTCCAAAAATAGAAAGTTTTCAAAAATAGAAATTTCCAAAAATAGAAAGTTTCCAAAATAGAAAGTTTCCATAAATAGATTAGCTGCCTTAATTAAATAAGTTTCTAAAAATAGAAAGTTTCCATAAATAGATAAGCTGCCTTATTTAAATAAGTTTCTAAAAATAGAAAGTTTCCATAAATAGAAATAAGCTGGATTATTAAGCTAATAATATAAGGTTAAGTTTTACTGATTAATATTCTAAGTCATGTGATATATATTATAGTTTATTAATTATTACATGTAAATTAAATAAACTAAAGGTTATAAGATTTAATTAAATATAACATGATTTAATTAAATAATAGTGTATAAAATACTTAGGTTAAAACGTGTATTAATATCTATATTAATATAACCTAAGTCATTTAAATTAATTAATTATAACACATGTTTAATAATTAATTAATTATATAGTCTAATTAAATAATAAATACTTAGGTTAAAATCCATGTATTATCAATAATAATAATAGTAACCTAAGTCATGTCCAAATTAAATTAATTATGTACATGTTTAATTAATTTAATAAAACTTGTAATTATTTATCTTATAAAAATAATTAACTTGTAAAAATAAACGGTGAACCGAACCCGTCTTTTAAACATAAACATGTCATGAACCAGTCTGTGAACCCCTTGAACCGGATCTACACCCTTAAACATGGCAAACCGCCACCGACCTAAACCGGTGGTGCGTGTGGTGTTCCAGCCGAGACCCCCTAAACCACCAAGGCTAACCCCGACATACTCGGGGTCCCTTGGTTGCTTGCGGCCGAGCCACCAAAACCAAACCGAGAGCTTGTGGTCTCGGTTGGTGGTGATCACACAACCACCGAGAGGTTGCTCTCGGTTCTACCCATATCCGAACCAACCCCCCCCCCCCCCCTTAAACCATATGTTTTTAATCCCACTTGATTAGATCTACATGTTTATTAACTTTTTTTAATACCCCATGATTTCATGTTTTTAGATCTAATAATTAAAAAGAAAAGGTTTAAGAAGATTACCGATTCGTGGATCAAAAGGAAAAACTAACACGAACGATCTAGCAATGAATTGGATCTACCAAAATCAACCAAACACCCTTGGTGGTGTTGTGTAGGTGGCGGCAACAAGGGAGAAGGAAGGAGGAGCAGGGTTTTGATTTTCTAATTATTCTGTATAATGAAAATCTTCTTCCCTTCATTTTTGTTAAATTTATTTACGGTGGGCTTGGCCCACCCTTGTGTCTATGCCGCGCCTATGTGGGCCCCACATGGGGAACCCATTGATTTTCCCGTGTTCTATTATTTACGTGTTAACGCTGTCGTGTTTACGTGATTTAATTATTGTTCGTTCGCGTCGTAAAATATATTTATACATAATCGTAATAAATATACGTAAATACATAATATTAGGTTCGTGACTATTTACGTTCATGATTTTCATGTTCGTGATTATAACTGTTGTTGATAATAATTATCTTGTCTTAATACGTAATAAATACTTATCGTGTAATAACACGTACGTAATACTTGTAATTCATATTCGTGAAACGTAAACGTGCTAAATAAGGAAAGTTCTAATCATGTACGTACGATCATAAGGGTAATATTCATGGTAAAAGCATGCGGGTTTTACAAGTTCTAACAACGAACTTGAACCGTCAAATCCATAGTATAACGAATAATAGTACTGGAAAGAAATATCCCAGCTTATGATCATAACAATGAAAAAGAAAAGAAATTAACACCTTTCTGCAACTGAGATCAAATTCAGTTATTTTGACTTAAAATAACAGCGTAAAAAATTTTAGAGATCTAAATAATAACAATAGACTTTTAGAAACTCATGATCAAAACAACTCAATAATTAAGAAAGAAAGGAATCGAGAAAGCTAAAAATTCATTAATGGAGAATTGAGAAATCTATTACAACTAACAAACTGAATATGGAACTGATTTAACTGAACACTTTTAAAAACAATAATGGAAAATAGAGCTCTATAACAGATCAAAGAATAGAATAGAAGGAATTTTGAACTTTCATTAATGGTGATTTCATAACAGAATTAAACTGATTTGTAACATAATATCATAAGAGTCTATCAGATTTATAGAAACAACATGAGAAATAAAAAAGCTTCAATTATTATTAATGGCAGAAAATTGAACGGTTACAATTGATTATGAAATGATCAACTGAATATTAACTGACTATAATAGATTATGAGAGAGACTAAACTATCCTACTCCTAACAATTTCACTATGTGAAAACTACACCTAAGCTAACCGCTTCAACTGAGAGGGAATGAGTGAATTTATAGAGAGTGAGGGAGGTGAGATGACGTGGTATATATCCAATCACGAACAACCACGTGTAAATACGAGATTAGGGTTCTTCCATCTTCATTCCAGAATTGGGCTTTTCTTTAATACTTGATCTTGATCAAATTAAGTTGTATGGTTGTGTTGCTGTAGTGATGAGGATCATTTTTTGTTCTATAAATCTTCTCATGAATCTTCCTCGATCTCATTGAAATCGTCTTGAATGGATTTGGTGAAGAAAAGTATCAAAACCAACTGTTTTTTATATATTCGTTTCTTCTCTCTCTTCGTTTGATGAAGAAGACGTAGACTTTGACCATATAAAGTTGAGTTAAAAAGAGATTTAACACATTCAGCCCTGGACTTTTGTTATCATGGCAGATTTGTCTATTTGATATAAGACTTTGAAGATCTTTTACTTAAACTCCTTTAGCTTTAAACACTTGGCAAGTAAGGTCCCAATTCTTTAATAAAGCAGCAAGATTAGTCTTTGGATCCTCGTTTTGACTTTTCTTCGCCTTTTCTTCGAATAAAACCCGATAAAGCGCGTGTTTGCTCCATAATGTATATTTTTACCTGAAAACACACAAACACAAAATACCCACGTAATTATGATAAGTTACAGTTTAAAATAATGTATTTGGCTGTGTTTTAAGTGGATTTTAGGTTATAAATGATGAGTGTTTTCACACTTATCAACTCCCCTTCACTTGACCATTGTCATGGCTTCATGCAATGCAGTATTTTAATGCTCTAGATTACACTTTTCTCATAATTAATCCACCTTGGCCATTTTATGATTTAATGAACTATATTATACTACATGATGCATGATTTTAATTTTCAAGAATGCAATGTAAGATATAAACTCTATTTATTTATTTTGTATTTTCTTGAAATGGTTTGATGGAAATAACTCATAAAGAAATCATTGACTTTGATTAGGGCTTTTGTACCATGAACACTTATCATCCTCAAGTTTCATTTTCCCATACCAAGCTTAAAAACGAGATCATTGTTATCCATAAGTGAAAGTGCATCTACTTATTCATAAAAATTAATTGTGTTACCATTATACCCCCACTTATTATGCCTCTAAGACCGGTTATTATTTGAGCAAATTGCTTTTGGGTAAATTTGTCATTATTTAAAGCGTGAAATATAAGAAGTGTAAAATCTGAAAATAAGGAAGCACGGTTTTAATCCTAAGTAACCATCTTATCCATTACTCGAAAAACTGCCCACAATTGATATAAGTCCGACCCAAAATAATAAGTCATTCGCCTTATGTGTAAGATCCTTATGTAATGCATTAATAAGTAGCTACACACTCGCTAAGAAAAGAAAAATAAAACTCACGCAATAATTTATATCCGCCGCCTTTTTGAGACCTTAGATCTTCAATCCCGCAACCCGTCAAGGTAATATTGGATTGGAGCAACTATTAAATCCCCACAACCCTTGTGAGAGTAATATTGAAATTCAATAGCTACTATAATTAACACTTCACTGTCCCTCTTGGGAGTCTTGTATAATTATTTTTTTCTTTCTTTTTTCTTTCTTTTTTTTCTACCCACTCATTATTTTCAAGCTGCTCTTATTTTTCTTTATTCCTCACAAATAAAATGAAAAGAATAAAAGGAAAAACACCCTCTAAATATTAAGCATGACATAAGTCTAGTACACATAAAACGTTCTAACTTAGAATCTTAAGACGTACTTATACCAACCACGAATGATTAGTCAAAAATGCATAAGAGACTACAAACCGATTAAAACTGTTCTTGATTATTTATTAACAATATATACATGCGTTGACAAGAAAGTAAAGATTACAAAAGGGGATATAAAAGCCACAATTGATTAATATGAGGTTTATCTATCCCTTTACACTTACTTCAAACTCTATCATCTCTCGTTCTCCATAGTTTAAAATCTCAAATAATGAGACTAGTGGATGCTTAGCCTAATAAACCAATAAAGGTCTACATGGTTAAGGATACTAGCTAGAGTAAGCTTGGATAAGCAAACTCGGGTTGAGTCAAAATATTCATGGCGGGCCTAATATGTCAAAGATATATAAACTTGTTAAACCATATCCTTTATTATATTTTTTTTCTTTTTATATATTTTTGATGAAAAATAAAAGAAGAAATATATACAATTCAAATGTGTTATGCAAATAAAAATGATTAATGCAAAAATTATGAATGCATATTTTTGGTGGCCAAAGTAGATCAAAAATTTGAAAAATGTTTGAAAAATTAATTTCCCAATTATCACGAAGTCAAAGCAATGGTCTAGGCAAGGTCACTTCGATAGAAGTCTCCCCTACACTTAAGATAAACATTGTCCTCAATGTTTAAGAGTATTGGAGTAAACTCCCCTACACTTATGACATTGATAACTTTGCTTAACTCAAGCTAAGGAAGAGACAACTAAACTGAATTCATTTTAAGAACAAGGTTTTGAATATAACAATAGCAAAAACTTATCGAAGTGAACCGGATACACGAGCCTCCTCCATAAGCTCCATGAATGAAATGAGAGAGAGCAACCCTTAAAAAACACCAAAACACGAAGAAAGGCCACCCCTCCACTTCAACTCTACTATAATCACCCTTTTATTAATCCTAACCTATTGAGATCTACTCTACATTTTCTAACCTAGTTATTCAATGCTTGATTTTTTTTTAACCCTAAGTCTCTAGCTCGACTCGGCCCCAAATTATGTTGTCCTTGGGGAAACCATCATGGAGAATAAAGGATATCCACTTTGAAGATCATCTCACATGATACACTCAAACTTAGCACGTTGCCATTTACTATAAGATTTACAATATCTGCCTCGATAAATGGAACGGTCTGACGTGTCTCAAGTTTGTCCAATATACGAAATCTCTCTTGAAATCACACCAGGATCAAATACATAGTTTCCATCTCTACATGTGAACAACTCCAAAGTAGGTAGCATCACCAAAGTAAGCTCATACGAGAAGCCCATATCAATAGAAGTCACACTCTTAAGTGGAGTAGATGAAAACCAATATTTCCCAAATATACGGATCCTTGGATAAAAAAACCTTTCCCTTCATGGGAAAATAAGAAGATGAGATCGTGTCAACCATATGAGATTCCCTTTTAGTTATCAAAGCATCGAGACAATGAAGGTGTAGGAATTAAAGCATTTATAACGATTATGTCCATGTGGTGCTCCTCATCATCATCAAAAGGTGGGGAATCTACCATAGAAGGCATAGTGAAAGGAGGATCAAGAGTAATAGTGTCTTGTGAAGGAGGTGTAGGCTCTATGTTCCCAAAAAACATGTTCTCACTAAGACGAATCTCCTCTTCCCAATTAGAATCACTATCATCAACCTTAATATTAATATTTGCAAAAGTAGCCTCTATGGTGGCATCAATCTCCATAAGAGAGTCATATCAAAGGTTTTTGGTTCTAGAGTTGCCTTAGGTGAAAAAGGATCAATCTCTAAGAGTATAGGACCTTCTTTAAAAATAACCAACTTCAAGGGTGGAAGGGTGGGAATAGAAGGCTTAAAAGAAGGTGTAATAATGAGAGAATCACTCAAAGGGATGATATGATCATGAAAATCAATAGGTGCAACCTCAAAAACCGGTGAAGAAATATCAATGAAAGGTTCTTCTTCTATGGACTCGTCTTTAGGAATTTCATTCAATGCTTCAATCGAGGAGATAAGAAGATAAACATTTGATAAAACCTCACGAATATGAACATCTTCCACTTCTTCTATAAGAGCAACACAAAATTAGGAAGTTCATCTTGACATAAAAAGTCATCGGATGATATAGCATAAGACGCTTCACTAGAATCACATTCATCGTCCTCTATTTGTGGCAAGTCTTGCAAAAACTCTTGCTCAATCTTATTACCCTTTCTTTGAACAATTCACCAAGATCAAAAACACCAAAATCACTAGTAGTAGCATGAATGTCATCATGTGATGAAACCTCAATGTGATCGTGAGGAAAAGATGTATCAATACAAAACTCGTCACATGGTTCATTGGAAACACCCTTAAGCTCTCTTTGGATTGGGATAAGGTTCTCAACACTAGAAGCGGTTAACTCATCCGAATCGGTGTTTGTATTAGTGCTAAGAGGCTCGTCCCCCATGGTTAAAGAGTTGTTGAGTTCCATGTGATTAACAGTGATGAAGGTGTGTAATCATTAAGTGCCATGCAAATCGAAGGTTCCTCATCATCGTCATAGAAGAATCGATAAGGCATACGAGCACGAGTAACAAGATATTCTTCTTCTTCCTTTGTATCAATCTTAAAGAGTAAATCATCTAAATTTCCTTGAGGAAACGAGAGTAATTGTTCAACGATTCACTATACATATCACTAATTTTCTTGTTATTAAATCGCTTGTTCCTTTCATCATCCTCAAGAGACTTAATTTCCTCCCTTAACCACCGAGACTCTTCTTTCATTTCCTCGAGGCTCATTTCTCTCCTACGATTAAGAGCCTTTTAAATATATTCCAGGTGTCTTCCTCCATGCTCGAATACAGAATAAAACTTATTGAGAACATTAGGAGCATAAGAAGGTGGATCCCTTGGTCGACAATCATATCCATAATGGGGTTCTTTTCCACAAAACTCGCACATGTAAGTCGAAGAATATGGTGGAGGTGGATTTCTATAATTAGGTGGATTATAGGTTTGAAAAGAGTCTTGATTATGAAATGTCTCTTGATTATAACCTTGAAAATTCCCTTCATTTTGACTGCCCTCATTATGTGAAAATCCTTGATTTTGAAAAGTATATTGATTATAGCAGTGAAAAGTTTCATCATTTTTAAAGCTTCCATAATTGGAAAATTCTTGATTATGAAAGGTTTCTTGATTATAGCCTTGAAAATTCTCATCATTTTGAAAACCCTCATGATTGGAAAATCCTTTGTTTTGGTATGGCTCATTAAAGTTGTGCTCTTGATTGATGGTGAAGGTTGTAATGAAAAACCAGAATATCCCATATAGTCATTACAAGTGTAGTCCATTTTAAGGTTAGGTTGAAAATAAGGTTTCTCGGTTCCATTATAAGCATATCCCTCCCCATAATAGCCATTGTTTTGAGCACATAAATACGTATCATGTGGACCACCATAATTCGAACAAGTCGGATGCAACATCTCCCACAGGAAACGAGTATCCATGTGTAGCAAGGTGGCCGAATTTATATACAAGTGAATGACGTTTAACACTTCCTCGGGGAAGGAAGTAATACAACACATGTGGTATGGTTACACGCGTACGAGTACACGTGTAAATAAACTCGAGGAGTGAGAGAGTAGCTCTTGGTCGACTTTTGAGAGAGAAGAGATTATCTCTCTCGAGGTTCGATAATTAATATCCACAAGAAAGTATATAGATATGTAATACTAATTCGGTGGCACACCACTCACTACTATCACCTTTGAAAGACCCACAAGGAAGCAGAGAAACGAGGCGGCGCGTAGCACTTAAGAGCCTGCTTCTTTAGAATGTGAAATACACTCGCCTTATACCCCCCCACACAGTGGCCTCTTTCTCAAGTTCAAGTAGATTGTAGTATTTATCTATTGTGCCTTAATTATGTTTGATCGATACACGTAAGTGGCACCGGAACGCCGCCACGAACGGTGTATCGCAATGCAATACTTATGATATTAGGTGGATTGGTTGTTCGTATCTACTTATACTTATTTACATATAAATAATATAGAGAAAAATATTTTTGTATTTATTTGATTTTTTAAGAAAATATAATATGCACGTAAAAACGATTGAAAACAATATATACAATATATTTTTGGTGTAATCTTTTAGGAAAAATATTACTTTTGTATTTTGTATTTTTTTTTGTTCAATTCTTTAGGAAAAGAATTGATTTTATGATTTTTTATTCTTTTTATTTTTATGTTTTTTATTTTTATTTTATGTTTTTGATTTAACAAAAATAACATTCACAAAGTGAACGGATCCCAAAATCCAATACGTCTCACTAGAAAACGTCAATCTTCACGAAAAGAACCGGCAGCGGCGCCATTTAATATTTTTCTTTTTAGTTCGTTTTTCTCGGTATCTAATCGAATTGATCAACAAGTTTAAAAGTTTGACTTAATTGTTTTTGGTAAGTACAATTATATTTGGTATCTATTTTTACTTGGCAATTAACACGTAAAAAGGTAAATATATATATATATATATATATACTTAATACGTACTAAGTTAAAACACGTTGCACATACCACAACTAAAGCGAAAAGTACAAGTACAATTTTAAAATATAACTAACTAATTTACCAGATGATAACAAAATCTAATAAACTTAAAAAATAACAAACTAACAAATTGTAACAAACTTTAACTTCTAACCAAATTTTTTATAAAATTCAAACTGATTTTTTTATCAAACTAATTAAAAATCTATTTTTTTATAAAACTATTACAATTTTATAAGGCTAAAAATCAAATTTTTATACAACTAAAATTTTCCAAAAAACTGAATTACACTATTTCGTTTAAGCTATTATACCGAGCCCAAAATACCTAATTGGTCCAATAAGAATCAGACAATAAAAACTAAACCGATTGGATCTGACATGCAAATGACGCTAACAGAAAAGTTTACTAAAGGACATTCAGCTCAAAATATAACTAATGATCCTAACGGAATGGACTGTACTTGAAAATAGACAATACAAGTTTAGGGACTAAAGCTAGACAACTACCAAATTTGATCTTTATGGGAAGAAAAAGAGATTCTGATTTCAACCCTACTGACTACAAAATGGACTACCAATTTTATCGAATTATGAATCTCATTACACTTTCTAATATTTTCCACTAATCCAATATGAAACATAATTACACTATTTAACACATCAAAAGGAAATGAATTCTAAATGCTTCTAAAACCAACTGCCAAACACTAGATAAGAATTAAACTCTTAAAATTCTAACTCACATTAAGCTAGCTGAGATCAGAAAAGCGCTAGAACTCAAGTTGAAATTACTTCACTACCTATACCTATAGCGAACTTAAACAAATCATATAGGCTTCGCTAGAAAGAATTGGAGAAAGATGAACACTTATGAAAAGAACTTTTAACAGAAAACAACAAACACTTAGCTAACAGATATGAACAGGTAGCAATCAAAGTTCCTCTACCACAATTAAATAACATATTATACTAAAATTTGCATAAAAAATAAAGTGCTTGACATGCATAACTAAGGCTAGTACATTGATGGTGAAGGTTAGCGTTGAGCTACCTTAGCTAGAACTGATTCGATCTCTCCACCGAGGCACCAACTGATCTTTTACGTATATTTACAACCTGCTATTGTACCTGCAAAACATCAAACCAGCAGCCTATCATACTGAAAACTTACTGTAGCAAACCAAACATTCAGGCCATGTTAGTTGTGAAGATACGCTACGTGTTTTGCTGAACTGAAACTACTTGCTATGCGAATATACTTGACTAAATGAGTTCTAACAACGAACTTGAACCTTCAAATCCACAGTATAACGAATAACAGTATTGGAAAGAAATATCCCAACTTATGATCATAACAATAAAAAAGAAAAGAAATTAACACCTTTCTGCAACTGAGATCAAATTCAATTATTTTGACTCAAAATAACAGCGTAAAAAATTTTAGAGATCTAAAATAATAACAATAAATTTTCAGAAACTCATGATCAAAACAACTCAGCAATTAAGAATCGAGAAAGCTGAAAATTCATTAATGGAGAATTGAGAAATCTGTTACAACTAACAAAATGAATATGGAACTGATTTAACTGAAAACTTTTAAAAACAGTAATGGAAAATAGAGCTCTATAACAGATCAAAGAATAGAATAGAAGGAATTTTGAACTTTCATTAATGGTGATTTCATAACAGAATTAAACTGATTTGTAACAGAATATCATAAGAGTCTATCAGATTTGTAGAAACAACATGAGAAATCAAAAAGCTTCAATTATTATTAATGGCAGAAAAAGTGAACGGTTACAACTGATTATGAAATGATCAACTGAATATTAACTGACTATAATAGATTGTGAGAGAGACTGAACTATCCTACTCCTAACTATTTCACTGTGTGAAAACTACACCTAAGCTAACCGCTTCAACTGAGAGCGAATGAGTGAATTTATAGAGAGTGAGGGAGGTGAGATGACGTGGTATATCCAATCACGAACAACCACGTGTAAATACGAGATTAGGGTTCTTCCATCTTCATTCCAGAATTGGGTTTTCTTTAATACTTGATCTTGATCAAATTAAGTTGTATGGTTGTGTTGCTGGAGTGATGAGGATCATTTTTCGTTCTATAAATCTTCTCATGAATCTTCCTCGATCTCATTGAAATCGTCTTGAATGGTTTTGGTGAAGAAAGGTATCAAAACCAACTGTTTTTATATATTCGTTTCTTCTCTCTCTTCGTTTGATGAAGAAGACGTAGACTTTGACCAGATAAAGTTGAGTTAAAAAGAGAATTAACACATTCAGTCCCTGGACTTTTGTTATCATGGCAGATTTGTCTGTTTGATATAAGACTTTGAAGATCTTTCACTTAAACTCCTTTAGCTTTAAACACTTGGCAAGTAAGGTCCCAATTCTTTAATAAAGCAACAAGATTAGTCCTTGGATCCTCGTTTTGACTTTTCTTCGTCTTTTATTTGAATAAAACCCGATAGGGCGCATGTTTGCTCCATAATGTATCTTTTTACCTGAAAACACATAAACACAAAATACCCACGTAATTATGATAATTTACAGTTTAAAATAATGTATTTGGTTGTGTTTTAAGTGGCTTTTAGGTTATAAATGATGAGTGTTTTCACACTTCTCAGTTGTCATACGTAACCACACTAAAACTTAAAGATTTTCGGATCAACCTTGAGTTTCTAGAAAGAGAAAATGAGATGGAGGATAATTTAGAGAGAGAAACACACAATATACTATGTGAAACATGAAACCATCATCACCATTTCCAAACAATGGAAAGGTTTAAATAAAAAATCCTAGTCGGCCACGATTGGTCCTTAACGAGATTCTACCGAGCTACTTAGCGGACTACGACTAGTCAGCTCGTTTACATTATGACAAAAACGTAACCGAGCTATAACGTATACGTATCTTAGAGTGCCTGACACTTCCTTGTCTAGAAACTATACATAACTTGTATTTTCTTGTTTCCAATAATCTCCCCATAAGGGAGGTCACTCGATATTTACGAATATAATACCTATCATTCTATGCTAATGATCTTTACCTCGTAGTTTTTGTCTTTCCTTAAAACTTCATATGTTGTACTTGCAGTCCTTGAGCTTAATTCATTATGACTTGATAATCTTGCGATCTTCATCGTCTTCGACTTGCTAAACTTGTGACTTGAATCTTTTGAACTACCACGCTCATTCTTCTTGAGAGATCTTGAAAGCTTTTAACAATCTTCCTTTGTAAATTCATATAACATCGTATCTTTGAGGAAGATGTCTTTGTAATAGAATGCAATAGAAGTCTTAATCATTAGCTTCCGTGAATTCTTTGAAGTCTTTAACTTTTGGTATGAGCATGTGTGTTGATCCCAAACTCAGATCTTAAACCTTAGTTTGTTTAAGGGTTGTGATAGAAAGAATAAATTCAATCTAGCACAAGAGAAACTTTGCAATACAAAGTAACTAAACAAGATGTGGAATATAGTGTTTAGCACAAGAACAAATATTAAGATCAAGCGTTAAACTTTAATATATAAAAAATGTACGAATACCCAATAGTGGTATTAGGGTTATACAACCTTAAAGTGTGAAATGAAATGAACAGAGAAAGATATTTTACAAGACAACCTAGTGAGTCGTTTTATAGCACAAGGACTCACGTACAAGATCACTACTAACAAACTAGGAAACTATCTTGGAATAGTAACTGAAACGCGTCATAATCTCTTCCAAGTTTATCTTAGTAGCAGGGTCTTTGACTTCCAGCAGGGGTACCAATCCCCCTACCTTTGTTATTCAACAGGGGACCTTACTCTAGCAGGGGGAAATCTGACCAACCAGCAGGGGGAACTAATACCCATACATTTATTCCCAACAATCCTCCCCTAAACTTGTGCTTTAGCCTAAAGACAAGTTTCTGAATAAATGCTAGTTGATGAGGATGCTTACAAAGTTCTTGGCCAAAGTTGACTATGAATTAATCTTACCAAATCATAAGCAATAGGTGCTTTAGCATCCACAATTAAATCAGCATGTGCCAGTTTCTTCAAGGTCTCTTGAGTGAAAGGATAATAACGATGATTAAGCAAATAAACACTTACACCTTCCATGGCTAACTCATAAACCCCGAAACTAGTAAACAGATTCCAATATAGCATCTTTGATTCATTCACTGCATCAAAGATAGGATCAAATAACTCATGCTCATACATCCTGTGCATGCAGTCCCAAATCACCTAATATTTCTCTACACCATCTAAAGTAGGAGGATTTATAGCAAATGTCTTCTTCAAAATCTTCCATAAATCATCTAAGTCTTCTTTGTCTAATGTTTGAAATAATAGATCTAGCCTTAGAAAGGTCTGTGTTGTATTGTCAGCTCTTGTAAGCTTCCACCATGACATTCCTTTGTGCTCATAGACAGCATACTCCACTATGGTGTACTTCTTCCCAAACTTACTTGGTGCAATTTCATCATTCTCTTCCATAATCAAATGTTGATCAATTTATTCATTGGAAGGATGTTGAGTTTCCTTAGTGACTGTACCAATCTTTTCCATCCTTTTTAACCTTTTGGCTGCTCTCTGTGAAATAAGAACAGATCTTTCAACTGTTGGAAAAGTTGCACCTGCTTGGGATGATGCACCTGCTTGTGTTGTTTCCCCTGCCACTCCTTCAGCCTTTCTTTTTCTGGACTCCCTAGTTTTCTGTATCATCTCATCTTTCCTCCTGAGATACTCAACCTCCTCAGGAGTGTTTATGCCTATGAAGTCATCCATATTTATCTCCCTTAGTACTGGCATAGCTGCTCTCTTTATCTCCTCAAAAGACATATCTTTGAAGTGAGCATCAGTCCACCTCTTGTGTCTTTTAAGCATAACCTTGTAATGTGCCAGCCTCCCCTTCTCAGACCTCAAATACTTTTCCTTCTGAATCTGACTCATTCTTCTTTCCAGATAATCCTTTTGATAATTGAAGACCAAAAGAGTCTGTTCATACCTTTATTCCAAAGGAGCACTCACCAACTCCTTATCCCATTGGTCTAGAAATTCTTGAACATGATGTACCCTGTCATCCAGCTCTCTATGCATGATCTCAACCTGTTTAAGCATTTCATTGGGCCTCATTTGTTTCATCCTCTGTTCTTGCATGTGTATCTCTTCTTCTTAAATTCTAAGATCTACATGTTCATCATGTTTCTCTTGAGCCCTTAGTTGTTCAGGCGTTTTGTGTTTGTACTTCCTCTTGGGTTGTTCAATCATCTTCCCATTTCCTTTGTCTTTTGGATCCACTGCTGGTTTTGCTTTGGGTGCAGCTTCTCCAATCTTTATCCCCTTCTGAGCTGGTTGCCTTCTGTTCTTCCTAACAAATGTTTGAATAATAGGTTTAGCAGGGGAAGGACTTACAACAGGGGGATTAATTGTTGCAGGGGGAAACTTTTATAGAAGCAGGGGCTTCTTCTTGATTGCCCATATTCAACAAGGCTTGGGCAATATCTTTTGTGGCACTCCTCTTATCACTCCCTTTCTCATCACTTGCCACCTTTTCTTGTCCTATATCATGTTGATACAATGATTTGCATTGGGTTCAATTTTAGTTCTCTCGAAATCCTCTCGAATTGATCTAGGTCTTAAGTGGAATGATTGTTCTTGGTTACTAAATAAAGGGGTTGGGTTTTCTAATCTAATAAAAAGTGGAAATGAAAATTTAAATCAAAGATAATTACTTTAATGGTGATTACTAAAAACTTGAATTTGAATTAGAATTAAGATTAAAATTAAATTAAATCAAGGAAACAGTAAAGAACTGGTAAGGAAACAGTAAAACTTAGAAATACCCAAAAGATAACTGATTCAGAACTTTAAACCTTGATTCGGAACTATCTGATTCGAAAGGTACTATTCACTCATCCGGAATTTGCTCATTCGGAACCTTCCGAATGAAGGTTGCTGATTCGGAAGTTTTTGAAACTTCCGAATGAAGGACTGGTTCGGAACTTATGGTTTGATTCGGAACCTTCCGGATGAAGGTTGATTCGGAAGTTGCTGGTTCGGAAATAACTGATCCGGGACTTTAATGCTTGATTCGGAACTGACTGGTCCGGAAGTCACTGATCCGGAACTTAGTGCTTGGTTCGGAAGTTTCCGAATGAAGCCTTCATTCGGAACTTTTTGTCTTGATTCGGAACTTTGGAAACCCAGTTACAGAAGCAGTAACGAAGAACACGGAACACAGGTTTTTAATCAAAATCAAATCAAATACTTAAAAAGGTTTTACCAAACTAAACACAAATCATTTAGACACCATAAGCAACGAATCCCACTAATAAAAACACAAATCCCATCAACTTTTGAAGATCAAATCAAGAAAAATAAAAACTTAAGAACTTGAAGATAAAGATGAAGATGAACAAGATTAAATGGAAAGATTAAACAAAAGCTTTGTATTGAATGATTAATGTTTTGACAAGATAAACCAAAGATTAAAATTACAAGATTGGAAAGACAAAGATAAAAATCACCAATCACCCTAGTGGTGATGGTGTTCTACGAACCAGGAGAAAGAGTGGGGAGGAAGAAAGAATAACTAACTAGTCTAAAATGTGTGAGGGAAAGGCTATTTATAGTCTTGTCCTTTGGTTGGTGAGTGGGCTTTCTCCCGTTCTTTGTGTCTTTTCGTCTTTTTAGAAAAGTTTCCGTTTTCGATTCTGATTCGGGATTTGTTGTCGATTAAATTCAACTCGTCTTTTAATTTCTTCGTTTAATAGACTTGAGTTTCTTCGACTTATAAAAATCTTCCATCTTTGGTCCTTTTCTTCGATAAATCTTCGAATAGGCCCAGCGACTTCAAATCTTTTGCATCTCTTGGACAATAGACTTTATCTTGAGTCTTTTTCTTCAGTAAAAACCCGTGCAATCCCATGTTTTCTTCAATATTCATCCGGTTGGCTCTGAAAACACAATAAACACAAAAACCACGCATAATTCCAAACAAATGATATTAAATACGTGTTTTGGTTTCGTTTTAGCCCGAATTAAGTGGTAAAAGGGTGGGTGTTTACACACCTATCAAATCCCCTACACTTAACCATTGCCATGCCCTCATGCAATGCTTAGTGATAAAGCAAGCTTACACTTTTCTCATAATTAATCAACCTTGGCCTTATTTAAATTCTACTAAACAAAAATTTAAAGAAATGAAACTTCAAAGGTAACAAAGGGATAGAAAACCATTTTCACTTGAAAATAGCTACATGGAAATAACTTGTAGAGAAATCGATGACTTACATTAGGGCTTTGGTGCTGCGAAGATTTATCACCCTCAAGTTTCACGTTCCCCAAACTAAGCTTAAAAACGAGATCATTGTTATTATAAGTTAGCAATTCAAACACTTACACACATGGCTTAATTAAATGCTTAAACTCCCTTATTCCTAGGTGTATCTCTTATATTTTATTTTTGTCTTAGAATGATCATGAAGATGCATTTTTGGACTTATTTCAATAGTTCATTAGGCTGAAAGCAAAGTAGGACGATTTGATCAATAGTTAGCTAAAGGACAAAATCTCTTAAAACTGCTTCTCGGGATATCAAAAAGTTCATATCTTGGCATAACTTGGTTCACGATTTGAGACCTTTCTCGGGCCGATATTTGGCATGTACTTCATACTTCATATCTTCGAGAGACGTTCTTGAGATAATGGTCTTCTCATCATAATAGAGTTTCTTCGCTTGGAGACTTTTGAGGGGTACTCCAACTTTGTTGACCACGACTTCATGATTATTTCTTCGATCTCTAATTGGGATTTTGAGATACAACGATCCGCCTCCTTTTCGGACTTGGATCTATTTATCCTCATACCTTGTTAGGGTCTTTTCGTATAGACTTCTCCATGATCTTTATGGGAGTTGATTGCTTTTCGTCGTGAGTCTTGATCCTTCATATTGACTTTAGGAATAATGCTTTTCACATCACTTTGGATCTTCAGCAATAAAATTGAATCCTCATGCCTTGTTAGGGCCTTTTCGGACTCGCCAATCTTCGCGCCCCGCTTCATAAGTTATGCCTTGGCTATGAACTCTTATCATTACCGAGCAACTTTTAAACGATCTTGGGCTAGAAGCTAAGTAACTTTTCAAATCGTAAGACCTTACTTATTGCAGATAAATTATTAGCAAGTGATGGGAGAATAGGCAAATAATTACACCAAGTGAGCTTGTGCAAGAATACCGACTTATAATTGACTCTATCATTTCTCGTCCTCCACAATTTAAAATCTCAAGTAATGAGACTCGTGGATACTTAGCCTAATAAACCAATTAAGTTCCACATGGTTAAGGATACTAGCTAGAATAAACTTGGATAAGTCTATTCGGGTTGAGTCAAAATAAACGCAACGGGCCTAATATGTCAAAGGCTTCTAAACTAGCTACACCACTTTATTAATATTTTTGACTTATTTGCGGGATATATATACATATGAAAGCAACGATAAAAATTTAGAAATTACGACTAGATGGCCAAAGTTAATAAAAAATTTGAAAAATGTTGAAAAATAGGATTTTCTGGTTAATTGAAGGCATTTTCATGGAAAAGTCCACTTAAAACTTCGATAGAAGTCCCCCCTACACTTAAGATAAACATTGTCCTCAATGTTTAAGCATGTGGGAAAAGTTTCCCCTACACTTATGACATTGTGCACGTTGGTTAACTCAAGCTAAGGAAGAGACGACTAACGTGATCAATTTCAAATATGAGTATGAAGAAAATTGAATCACGATAGTTGAGAGATAGAACCGGATTTCGGGTAAACACGGGAGCACGGTTCTTCAAAGATTCCAAGAGTGCACTTATCCCTGTAATCACACCACCACACAAAGGCAAACACATATAGAAGCCCCCCCTACACTTAAGGGATTAAAACATACAAGGATAGATACTCGGGCTGCCTCCCGAGGAGCGCTTGTTTTTGATAACCGAGTCACGAGCCTGACTCGACCCAAAATTAGTTCATGGGGAACGTGGTGAGGGATGGAATCACCTCCTTAGAGGTGTCCTCATCAAAGTACAACTTCACTCGTTGGCCATTCACCTTAAAATTTGGTCCATTAGGTTGAGCGAGCTCGAGAGTACCATATGGAAAAATTTGGGCAATGGTGAATGGGCCGGACCAACGAGATTTGAGCTTTCCCGAAAAGATTTTCAACCGAGAGTTAAAAAGTAAGACTTTGTCTCCAACATGGAACTCTCGGTTTTTGATCTTGGAGTCGTGAATGAGCTTAGTTCTTTCCTTATAGATCAGAGAATTTTCATAAGCCTCATTCCGGAGTTCATTCAGCTCATTGAGTTGGATCTTGCGTAGGTCACCGGCTTTGTTTATATCAAAATTAGCCCACTTCAAGGCCCAATAAGCCTTGTGCTCCAACTCAATGGGGAGGTGGCACGCTTTCCCGTACACAAGACGATAAGGCGTACAGCCGATCGGGGTCTTGTAAGCAGTACGGAAAGCCCACAAAGCATCATCCAATTTATCAGCCCATGAGGCACGATGCTCTCCCACGGTCCTTTCAAGAATTCGCTTCAGCCCTCGGTTGGATATTTCAGCCTGGCCATTAGTTTATGGGTGGTAGGCTGTGGAAAGACGATGATTTACACCGTACTTAGCCATGACTCGAGCAAATTGATCATTGCAGAAATGAGTCCCACGATCACTAATAATGGCGCGAGGCACACCGAATCTAGCGAATAGAGCTTTCAAAAAGTTACAAACCACCCTTGCGTCATTAGTAGGCAAAGCTTTGGCTTCAACCCACTTTGAAACATAGTCAACGGCTACAAGGATGTATTTGTTTCCTTTAGACGAAGGGAATGGCCCCATAAAGTCGATACCCCAAACATCAAAAATTTCACACTCTTGAATGAAATTCTGAGGCATCTCGTCTTTATGTGTGATTTTGCCTTGCTTTTGGCAAACATCACATCGTTTGACCATATCGTGAGCGTCACGGTATATGGAGGGCCAATAAAATCCCGAATCAAACACTTTCTTTGCGGTATAGTTGGGACCAAAGTGACCACCGGTGGGTCCTTTGTGGCAAGCATCAAGGATGTCCGACGCTGCCGGTCCATCAACACATCGGCGAATTATCAGATCAGCACATTGTTTGAATAGGTAAGGGTCGTCCCAAAAGTAAGTCTTGATGTCGGTAAAGAACTTCTTCTTTTGCTGGGACGTCAACCCTTCCTTGAGAATTCCACCCGCCAAGTAGTTTGCAAAATCCGCAAACCACGGGGTTTCATTCGGCTTCGAGTTTATAGAGAATAAGGTCTCCAAGGGAAAAGAATCATTGATTTCTTTGGTCGGATGATCCCCTTGGTATGGATCCTCAAGTCTGCTAAGATGGTCCGCGGCTAAGTTTTCTGCTCCTTTTTTATCGCGGATGTCGATTTTAAATTCCTGGAGCAGCAAAACCCAGCGAAGAAGTCTTGGTTTGGAATCTTGCTTTGTCAACAAGTACTTCAACGCGGAATGATCGGTGTACACAATGGTGGTGGAAAGGACAAGATAGGGGCGGAATTTTTCAAAAGCATAGACAACCGCTAAAAGCTCTTTTTCGGTTGTCGTGTAATGCAATTGTGCCCCAGTCATTGTCTTG
This sequence comes from Glebionis coronaria, assembly GCA_025667525.1. NCBI lineage: Eukaryota > Viridiplantae > Streptophyta > Magnoliopsida > Asterales > Asteraceae > Glebionis > Glebionis coronaria. Next base: position 146,719,501 of record CM046881.1, on the reverse strand, counting down.
CTAGCGTAATGGATCGGTTGGAAGTGTTTGTTCACTCTTTGTCCAAGAACCGCTCCAATAGCAAAATCACTAGCATCGCACATCAACTCAAAAGGAAGCTCCCAATTAGGGGTAACCAAGACGGGTGCCTTAGTTAGCTGATCCTTAAGCGAGTTGAAGGCTTCAAGGCACTCTTTGGAGAAGATAAAAGGAGTATCTTTTTCCAAGAGGTGGGTCATCGGGCGAGAGATTTGAGAAAAATCTTTGATGAATCGACGATAGAAGCCCGCATGACCCAAGAAACTTCTCACACCCTTCACAGTGGAAGGTGGAGGCAACTTTGCTATAACATCAACTTTAGCACGGTCTACTTCAAGACCGGCTTTCGAAATCTTATGTCCAAGCACGACGCCTTCTTTTACCATAAAATGGCATTTTTCCCAATTTAGAACAAGGCGAGTGTCTTTGCACCGCTTTAGCATACGTTCTAAATTGGCAAGGCAAGCAGAGAAGGAATCCCCGAAGACCGAGAAATCATCCATGAAGACTTCCATGGTTTGTTCAACCATGTCATGGAAGATAGCTAACATGCACCTTTGGAAAGTCCCGGGCGCATTACATAAGCCAAAAGGCATTCTTTTGTAAGCGAAAGTGCCGTAGGGACAAGTGAATGTAGTCTTCTCTTGATCTTGGGGATCGATGGGTATTTGGAAATAACCCGAGAAACCATCAAGAAAGCAGTAATATTCATTACCGGCTAATCGTTCAAGCATTTGGTCCATGAAAGGTAGAGGGAAATGATCCTTTCTCGTGGCATCATTGAGTTTGCGGTAGTCTATACAAACTCTCAACCCAGTAACGAGACGAGTGGGAATCAACTCGTTGTGTTCATTGGGAACAACGGTTATTCCGCCCTTCTTGGGCACACAATGGATTGGACTAACCCACGGTGAATCCGAAATAGGGTAAATCATACCCGCATCAAGAAGTTTGATAACCTCTGTTTTGATGACTTCATGGATTTTTGGATTCACCCTTCGTTGGCTTTGAATAGTGGGCTTATAGTCGTCCTCCATGAGAATTTTGTGTGTGCAGAAGTGAGGATCAATTCCACGAATATCCGAGATTTTCCAAGCAATAGCTTTCTTATGAGCTTTCAGCACGGCAACGAGGCGAGTCTTCTCTTCATCTTTCAAATCCGTTGCAATAATGACGGGTGACTTCTTGTTGTCGTCAAGGAACACGTACTCGAGATGTGGCGGCAACTCCTTAAGTTCCAAATCCGGAGGATTTTCGACGGGAGGCGTTTGCAAAGTCGTGGCATCGATAGCAATGACCGTGGGAGATGGAGGCGAAGGATTGTCTTCGGTGAGAAGATTGTCAAAGAAACTCATGTCTTCATCCCCCTCAGTGGGAGAATCATTAGTAGGTAAATTCACATCTCCCATGGTATCTTCAAGATTGTTCCAGAATAGATCACCATCTCCAAATAGAGACAATGATGAATCAATGGAGGACACGGTCTCAACAGTGGGAAGAGAGGTAGGAATACTTTTGCAAGCATCATTAAAGTGTTCTTCACAAGCCTCATCGAGAACGTCAATACAATTAACGCTCTCATATGAATAAGGCTGTTTAGACAACTTTCCCATGTTGAAGACTACTTTGTCGTCACCCACTCTCATGATAAGCTCACCGGCTTCAACATCAATGAGAGTGCGACCGGTCCTCAAGAATGGACGACCAACAATAAGTGGCACACGGGGGTCCATCTCGTAGTCGACGACAATAAAATCAGTAGGGAAGGTGAATTTGTCGACTCCTACAATGACGTCTTCGGCTATCCCCACTGGATAAGCAACCGTACGGTTGGCCAATTCCAAAGTCATTTTAGTGGGGACTAGCTCTGGGAGAGATAATTGCTTCCAAACACTTAGAGGCATGAGATTTATACTGGCACCTAGATCGGCTAGGGCCATGCAATTCTCTACTCCCGGGAAATTGTAAGGGATAAGAAAACGACCCGGATCACCAAGCTTGATTGGCAATTTCCTTAAGAGCACTGCAGAGCAGTTCTCATTAAGTTGGGTGTTAGCAATGTCGAGGAGTTTTTCCTTGTCGCTCAGAAGGTCTTTAAACATTTTGGCGTATTTGGGCATGTGAGCGAGAGCCTCAGCGAAGGAGATATTGAAATTCAGTTGTTTAAACATTTTAAGAAAGTTAGAAACCTGAATATCATCCTTGCTGTTTTGCTTCTCTTTCCTCAACCTAGAAGGATAAGGTATATTGGAAGAAGAGGAAGGCTTTGGAAGTATAGGATCACTCACGACCACGGGTGGAGGAGGGGTAGAAAGAAGAGGTGGAGAAATTGGGGAAGGAGAAGGATGAGGAATGGGAGCAGGCGACTCGTTCTCCTTAGTCACAACCACCGGTGGAGGTATAGGAAGCTCGGGTTCCTTGGTACCTTTACCACTTCGAGTAGTGATTGCTTTCATCTCCCCTCTTGGGTTTGCAACGGTGTTACTCGGAAGAGTACCCGAAGAAGAGGGTTGACTACTTTGGAAGAAACTAGCCATCATGTTCCTCAAATCATTAGTCTGGCTATCCAACGTGTTTCTCATATCAGCTCTCAAATCATTTCCTTGCTTGACCAAATCTGCCTTCAAATTGCGCACTTCTTCTTGGAGATTTCCCACTATCACATCATTGGTTCTCATGTAGGTGGCGACCTCTTGGTGTAATGCAGTGGTGGTTTGGTTGGAAGGAGCATTGTATGCAGGTGGTTGGTAAGCAGGTTGTTGGTAGATTTGATTGTTACGTTGAGGCGGTTGTTGCTGCTTGTGAGGTGGGATGTATGGTTGTCGAGGTTGTTGTTGTTGTGGAGGAGGGCGGTTAAGGTTTTGTTGTTGGTTTGGGTTGGTAGGATGAAAGCCAGGTGGTGAAAGATAGTTGTTGCTGCGGTAGCTAAGCAAGTTACGGTCACCTTGAGGTCTAGCTTGATAAGCAGGTTGTTGGTAGGTGCCATATGCCACATTCACATTCTCAGCAGGGTAATCTTGGGTGGCGGTACAAGTTGTGTAAGAGTGGGGACCACCGCATATCTCACAAGGTTGGCTGACAGCGTTCACTTGTGCATTTTTGGCGTTGTTGTTGTTGTTGTTGCTGACGGTGTGGGTGACAAGCGATTCAAGAAGCGTAGTGATTTTGTCTAATCGCTTGTCGCTGTCATTAGTGCTAGCACTAGCAACATTGGTCCTAACGCTCTTGGTTTGCACACGAGACTTGTTCTCAATGATATCCCAAGCAGCATTGGAAGTCTTAGCCAATAAATTACCCCCCGAGGCACTATTCAGTGAATCTTGGTCACTCATGCTTAAACCATTGTAAAAAGTATTGATTTGATGTACTTTGGTAAAACCATGTTGTGGGCATTTTCTTAAAAGATCTTTAAAACGATCCCAAGATTCACTGAATGACTCATCGTACTTTTGTTCAAAGTTTATAATCTCATTCCGCAAAGCGGTAGTACGAGAGGGTGGAAAAAAGTAGTTGATAAACTTTGTTTCCAAATCCGTCCACGAGAGAATACTCTGTGGCGGTTCCTTAGCAAGCCAATGCCGGGCTTGTCCCTCTAAAGAAAAGGGAAAAAGTTGTAACCTTATCACTTCTTGTGAAACTCCATTGAACTTGACCGTGTTGGTGAGTTGTAGAAATCTCTTGATATGGTCATGTGGATCATCAATGGTGCGTCCCAAGAACGGTTGAGCGGATACCATCTGGATAAAACCTGACTTTAGCTCGAAATTGTTGGCGGCAATTGGTGGGATGACAATTGGATCCGTATTGCCATCGACATGAGCTTGGAGCAATTCAATCATTGGTCGATTATCCGGAAGGTGCTCATTGTTGTTGTTATTCATGTTGTTGAAAGGCGGGTTGTTGTTGTTATTATTGTTGTTCGGAGGTGGTATGTTATTGTTGTTTTGTACACCAGCCATGTCTAAGTTATTGAGAGGCTCGGGCTCTTGATAAGACGTGGATCGAGTGCACATACACCTGCAAAAGAACGAACAAAGAAAAACAAAGCAAAAATATTTTTGGTTTTTATTGTTTTTTGATTTTTAGGATTTTTGAAAATTTTATATTTTTTTGTTGTTTTTGAAAATTTTTGATGAAAAAGTAACGTTCACGGGGAACGGATCCCAAAATCCAAGTTCTCACAAAAAACTTTTGATCTTAACGAGAAGAGCCGGCAGCGGCGCCATTTGATACAATGATTTGCATTGGGTTCAATTTTAGTTCTCTCGAAATCCTCTCGAATTGATCTAGGTCTTAAGTGGAATGATTGTTCTTGGTTACTAAATAAAGGGGTTGGGTTTTCTAATCTAATAAAAAGTGGAAATGAAAATTTAAATCAAAGATAATTACTTTAATGGTGATTACTAAAAACTTGAATTTGAATTAGAATTAAGATTAAAATAAAATTAAATCAAGGAAACAGTAAAGAACTGGTAAGGAAACAGTAAAACTTAGAAATACCCAAAAGATAACTGATTCGGAACTTTAAACCTTGATTCGGAACTATCTGATTCGAAAGGTACTATTCACTCATCCGGAATTTGCTCATTCGGAACCTTCCGAATGAAGGTTGCTGATTCGGAAGTTTTTGAAACTTCCGAATGAAGGACTGGTTCGGAACTTATGGTTTGATTCGGAACCTTCCGGATGAAGGTTGATTCGGAAGTTGCTGGTTCGGAAATAACTGATCCGGGACTTTAATGCTTGATTCGGAACTGACTGGTCCGGAAGTCACTGATCCGGAACTTAGTGCTTGGTTCGGAAGTTTCCGAATGAAGCCTTCATTCGGAACTTTTTGTCTTGATTCGGAACTTTGGAAACCCAGTTACAGAAGCAGTAACGAAGAACACGGAACACAGGTTTTTAATCAAAATCAAATCAAATACTTAAAAAGGTTTTACCAAACTAAACACAAATCATTTAGACACCATAAGCAACGAATCCCACTAATAAAAACACAAATCCCATCAACTTTTGAAGATCAAATCAAGAAAAATAAAAACTTAAGAACTTGAAGATAAAGATGAAGATGAACAAGATTAAATGGAAAGATTAAACAAAAGCTTTGTATTGAATGATTAATGTTTTGACAAGATAAACCAAAGATTAAAATTACAAGATTGGAAAGACAAAGATAAAAATCACCAATCACCCTAGTGGTGATGGTGTTCTACGAACCAGGAGAAAGAGTGGGGAGGAAGAAAGAATAACTAACTAGTCTAAAATGTGTGAGGGAAAGGCTATTTATAGTCTTGTCCTTTGGTTGGTGAGTGGGCTTTCTCCCGTTCTTTGTGTCTTTTCATCTTTTTAGAAAAGTTTCCGTTTTCGATTCTGATTCGGGATTTGTTGTCGATTAAATTCAACTCGTCTTTTAATTTCTTCGTTTAATAGACTTGAGTTTCTTTGACTTATAAAAATCTTCCATCTTTGGTCCTTTTCTTCGATAAATCTTCGAATAGGCCCAGCGACTTCAAATCTTTTGCATCTCTTGGACAATAGACTTTATCTTGAGTCTTTTTCTTCAGTAAAAACCCGTGCAATCCCATGTTTTCTTCAATATTCATCCGGTTGGCTCTGAAAACACAATAAACACAAAAACCACGCATAATTCCAAACAAATGATATTAAATACGTGTTTTGGTTTCGTTTTAGCCCGAATTAAGTGGTAAAAGGGTGGGTGTTTACACACCTATCACATGTCCACTAGAAAATGCATACCACTAAGTAGACTCATCTGTTTGAGGAACTTCTTCCCCTTTGGAAGCATCCTCATCTGTAGAGACAATAAGCTTTGGTCTTCTCCTCCCCTCAAGTGTAGCAAGTCTGGTCTCCAAATTATTGATAACCAGACCTTGCTTTTTGACAGTTTGTACAAGTTGTGCATTTTGCTCTTTCAAGCAAATGCACATATATGTCAATTCCAAGATGGATAGTGGTTTCATTATGCTCTCAACCCTAGGAGGAGATTGCTCCCCTCTTTGAGTATCACTAAGTGAGGGAGAGGACTTACCTATTGTGTCACTATCCTGCTCATCCCTTGGGGATGAGATAGTAGTGGCAGCCAAACCCCCGGTGTGCTTCAACCTTTTGGAGACTCTCCTCTCTGCTACTTTTGAAGATTCACCAGGCAAGAGAGACCTAGCAAACCTGGTTTTGGTTCTCCTTTCATGTTGTGGGTTGGCAGGGGGAAGTTGACTGGCAGGGGTATCTCTAGCAGGGGTATCAGCAAGAGGGGTTTGGGCTGCTCTTGGTTTGGAAGTAGCTTCTCTTCTGATCTGGTCCATAATGATTGGTGTAAGGGGAACAGCCCTGCCAGAAAATTAAAGGGTAGGTGCTGCAAGAGTGGTGAATAGTTTGGTTGTATGGGGGTTAGCTTCAAAATAGTCCTTATGATGAATTTTACCATGTTGCCTCATATCCAACAAAATTTCAACAAACCTTGGATACATACAAAATTTTGAATGACTTGTAACATTTTTTACCATACCTTCAAAAATCATTTGAGAAAAACAATATTTTCTCCTTGTTGCCAAGCAAATCAGGGCAGAAGCAACTTGACTCCTAAATTCATTAAAAGCTGTAGTTTTTGATGATAAGCATTGCAAAATAATGTGAATTAAAAACTTCCAATAGGGTGTAAACTGACCTTTAGCAAATTTACACTTTTGATTAGCAGAAATGTTGTACCCCAAGTTTGTATGACCCTCCAAAATTTCAGCCTCTTTGAAAGCAACCATCCCACCCTCATCATCCAAGACTAATTTGTCTCGAATGGAGGCAAGTGTAATCACATTGGGATGGCCATCAACAAGGCTCTTAATTGTGACCTCTCCATCCACTGTTTCAACCTTGGCATTAGACCAAAACTGTTGGATGTGTGAGGTGTATATTCTAGGATTGATTACCAGAGCTAACCTGAAATAGCAAGATTTAAGATAAGCAACAACATCAGTGAATTTAGCAGGCTCTTGAGATAAAAGAGCAATTTGATTATGGTTAGCAGCAATTTTGAGAGTCGTGGAAGACATGTTAAGTGTAAAAAGGTTTATGTTTGTGAATAATTAGTGGGATTTGATCGAGAGAGTGAGTTAGGCCTGCTGGTTAAGAGAATTGAGTTTATATAGGCGAACTGAAGAGCTGTGATTGGACCAAATTATCAATTTGCAAAAAGATCAGAAATAAATCTTGATAAGGAAGTAATTTATTTGAAATAATAATAAAAAGGTTACCAATCAGCGAAGAAAGCGCCTTAAATATCTTTTGAAAAGAATAAAATATTCCCTAACCAAAAAGTTAGCAAGCAGGCCCAACGGCTATAAGCAGGGCAACGGTATTGTCGGTCAACGGTCAAACAGGGGAATGTTTTGCAAAACAGGGGAAAGTTGTATTAGCAGGGGTATCAAAAACTAAAGTAAGGAAAACTTTCCTAAGGGTATTAGACTTATCCTAAATATATCAATGCTAAACAGCACTGATCTAATGCACACCCTTGTAAAAAACAAGTTAGATACATAGAAACTCAAGAGTCCTCCATTCAGCAAAGTTCCAACCAGAAAAAGTTAACACATAAGCAATCCTGCACCTGGTCAACTCAAGAAAATAAGCATACCCTAGACTCCATCCCTACCATTTCCTTGCTATGGTTAGTTGGTCTTGGCAATATGCAGTAAAAATCTTAAATTAGAAAGCAAGTTGCTCAATAAAGAATTTCAAGTACACATTACAGTGCCTCAAAGTTTCGGACTCCAACAGGCTTTGCAGCAAGTCTTCATTGTCCCAAACCCCTACTCACCAGTGGACATGATCTAGAATCATATATGAGTATCCTAAGGATATCCTAAGTCCTAAAGGTGTGACCTAACCTCCCCTGAAACATAGAGCACATACCTGATCTGCCCATAACATAGTATGCTCCATTTGAATCTCTGCATTGTTAGTCTAAAAACCACATATAACCACTTTAAAAAGAACAAACCCAACTTAAGAGAAAAACTCTTAGCAGGGAGAAATGCCTTAGTAGGGGGATGAACCCCAGCAGGGGAATCTTTGTTTAAAAGCAGTGGAATGAAAAATAATAGAAAAAGTGACTAACATATGTACAACAGCAGCAATAATACAATCCTGAATACACAAGACAAATTAGACATCGATTTTTAGGGAGTGACCATTCCAATACTTGAAACCAAGTACTGAAACCTCCCTACATCAAAAGCTTTTGTCAAAAGACCAGCAACATTAAGTTCTGTATCAATTGCCTCTGGGACAATCAATCCTTTTTCAAAACAATCTCTAATGAAATGATGTCTGATTTCAATATGTTTAGTCTTGCTATGAAAGACAGGATTTTTAATAATGCAAATAGTGCTGTTGTTGTCAATGAATATCTTAGTTTTAAGAAAATTGTTCCCATAATCAAGCAGTTGGTTCTGAACCTAAAGAACTTGTCCACAACATGCAGTAGCTGCTACATACTCAGCTTCAGTTGTGGATGTGGCCAGAATAGTCTGCTTTTTACACTGCCAAGATATAAGCATTCTTCCCAAAAACTGACATCCACCTGTTGTAGACTTCCTATCATTGTTGTCACTAGCATAATCACTATCTGAATAGGACACTAGCTCAAATGGTGACTCCTTGGGATACCAAAGTCCTAAAGTTAGATGACACTTCAGATACCTAAAGATTCTTTTCACAGCAAACAGATGACACTCTGTGGGTGTCACTTGGTATCTTGCACATAAGCAGACTACAAACATGATGTCAGGTCTTAAGGTTGTAAGGTACATGAGAGATCCAATTATGGACCTATAGTTCCTGACATCAATAGGCTTTCCTGGGCCATCTTTTCCCCAAGGATGCTCCTTATCCATGGGAGTGGAGACTTTCTTTCCTTCACACATTCCAAACTTCTTTACAATTTTTAGCAACATACTTGTCTTGTGATATATAGATCCCATCTTTCCTCTACTTAACTTGTAACCCCAAAAAGAAGTTGAGTTCACCCATTGCACTATTTGAAATTTATCTTGCATCAACTTGGCAAACTCTTTGCTAAGTAGAGAGTTTGTGGATCCATAGATGATGTCATCCACATATACTTGTACCAAAAGAAAGTCACCCTTCTGTTTCTTAATAAACAGGGTTTGGTTAATTTTCCCCCTGTTGAAGCCATTATCCAACATGTATTTAGAGAGTTTCATACCAAGCCCTAGGAGCTTGATGTAGTCCATACATAGCCTTATTCACCTTGTAAACTTTGTCTGGGTGTTCTAGGTCTTCAAACCCTGGAGGTTGCATCACATAAACTTCTTCATCAATGGTGCCATATAAAAAGGAATTTTAACATCCATTTGATATACTGTGAAGTCCATGAATGAAGCATAAGCCAAAAACAATCTGATGGCTTCAATTCTGGCAACTGGAGAAAATACCTCTTCATAATCAATACCTTCTTCCTGAGTATATCCATGTGCTACCAGTCTTGCTTTATTTCTAACTACAAGGCCTCTTTCATTCTTTTTGTTCTTGAGTACCCACTTTGTCCCAATGGGTCTTGCCCATTTTGTACAATCTACCAGAATCCATACTTCTTGGATGTCAAATTACAGGAGTTCTTCTTGTATGGCTTCAACCCAGCTTAGATCATTGAGAGCCTGAAAAATCTTCTTTGGCTCTTCTTGTGACAAAAAGACAGTAAACAGACAGCATTGCATATTTTCATGGTTAAACTTCATAGTAATGTTGGCAATAAAGCTGTGTTCCTTTGATGAATACCTTGTTTGTCTGTGAGTATCAAGATCACCTATGATTTGTGATTGGGGGTGATCTTTGTTGATTCTGTAGGTAGGCCGCATGCTCATGATTACCTTTGTTTCATCCTTTTTCAAATCAGGATCTATAGTACTATCTTGATTGGGAAAGAAATCCTCAAAAGAGCTTCCCAATGATACTTCATGACTAAGGGATGGATGCTGATGAGCTGAATGTAGCTCTGAATAACTTGGACCTCCATTCCTAATTATTCTTCTTCTACTGCTAGAGAAAGTGATTGGTGAAGATGAGGAAATGAGTGGGGATTCTCTTTCTTCATCATTTACATCATTGGCAACTGGTTCTTTAGCAACAGGGGAAACATTTGGTTCAGTAGGGGAATCCTGGATTCCACTGCTTTCAGCCATTCCACTGCTTTTAGGAGTTGATTTAGCAGGGGAAGGGATTGACTACTCCTTCTTTTGTGATGTGTCATCTTCTTCATCTGTTTTTGTAGCAGCATCATCAATGGGAAATAATGAGGGTACAGTCATGTACCTCATTGGTGGCTTCTCCACAGCAGTTGGTTCTTTTGTACCTGAAATGTTAGTATTCTGCAAAGAAACAGGCACATAATTCATTGATTTAGAAAGTACTTCAATGTCAAAGAACCAATCAGGACCTGTTTGTACATCTTCAGGCTTGTCTTCAAGAAAATCTACATGGAGATTTTCCGTCACTTTGCTTGTCTTCTTTTTGAAGACCCTATATCCCTTGCTGTTTAATGAATAACCTATAAAGTACCCATCATCCCCCTTTTCATTGAATTTACCTAAATTGTCAATTGTGTTCAGAATGATCACATGACATCCAAATGGTCTGAAAAAGTCAATCAAAGGAGGTTTGCCGTTGAACAGCTGATAAGGGGTCTTTTTGTATGCCTTTACCACCAAGGCACTATTTTGAATATAACAAGCAGTGGCAACAGCTTCAGCCCAAAAGATAACTGGAAGCTTAGAATCAGACAACATAGTCCTTTCAGCTTCAATAAGTGTCCTGTTTCTTATTTCTGCAACTCCATTTTGTTGAGGTTTTCTTGCTATACTGTATTCCCTCCTTATTCCTTTGTTTGTGCAGAAAGTGTCCAGCTTCTTATTTCTGAACTCACCACCATTGTCTGATCTAATGGTCACCACCTTCATACCCTTGGAAAGTTCAATCTGATTGATAAAACCTATGAGTACATCTGTTGTGTCACTCTTTTCAAACAGGAAGAATGTCCATGTGAACCTTGAAAATCATCAGTAATCACCAGGCAGTACCATTTCTTCATTATGCTTGCCACAGAAGTAGGACCAAACTGGTCCATGTGCAACAGTTCCAATGGCTTGGTAGTGGACAAACTTGTTTTTTACTTACAAGAGGCTCTGTGTTGCTTCCCTTTCAGGTAGGGGTGAGCATGGTGCGAAGTGGTGCGGATTTTGGCAAAAATCAAACCGCATCCGCGATTGTGGTTTTTAGAAAAATGTAAATCCGCACCGCCCGGTTTTTTGCGGTTTGTTAATTTTGCGGATTTTAACCGCACCGCACCACCACCTATGATTTATATAATTAATGTGGGTTTTTGCGGTTTTTGGTTCACAATGTTGGTATTTTCGGTTATAACAATGCATATATTTAATGTACACACACACATTACTTAGAATAATAATGATAATATGCACTAGAACTCTTAAAATACCCGTTAAATAATCGATGTGCCGTTTTTCGGTTTTATATAACTAATGTGCGGTGCGATGCGGATTTTGTGGTGCGGTTTTAGGGGTAAAACCGAAACCGCACCGCATATTGCGATTTTTTTTTCTTAAAATCGATCCACCGGTTTTCGTTGTGGTGCAGTTTTTGCGGTGTGGTTTTTGCGGTTTTGCGGTTTGCGGTGCGGATTCTGCTCACCCCTACTTTCAGGCAAGCAACACAAGTATGATCATTGGCAAAGGACTTGGAAGGAAGACCATGAACAAGATTAAACTTGACCATCTTGTTCATATTCTTGAAGTTAAGATGACCAAGTCTTCTATGCTATTTCTTGCATTCATCAACTGATGCTTTGGCAATGAAGCAGTTTTCATTGTCTTGAAGAGTGATGTCCTTTAAATCAATGGTGTACATGTTCTTCTGTCTTGGGGTTCTGAGCACAATTGGAGTGTTTAGTGGTAAAACGAACTCCTTTCCTAACACAAGATATTCAGTATCAGTAAAAAGGACAAAATTCTTGTTATCAGTCATTTGGGACACACTGAAAAGATTGTACTTAAGCTCTTTCACCAGGTAGACATTATCAAATTTCATGCCATTTGTAACAATGGTCCTTTTTCCCGTGATTGTACCATGCCCATCTCCAAAAGAAAGACCATCATTGTCATGTAGGGGAACAAAGTTAGACAAATAGGATTTATGTCCAGTCATACTCCTTGAACATCCACTATCCCAATAGGCTTTATCATTCCTAGTCTGCTTTGTCACCTACAAAAAGAAAAACAATTTAGTTTCTCTTAGGGACCCAAGCCATTACTGACTTGGATCTACCTCGTGTATCAATGTAAGATAACTTGTCAAAGACTAGAGATGCACCATTGGATTGAGTACCCCTTTTGGGTACCCAAACCCAACGAGTTGAGGCTTTCACAGCTTTTCCCCATCTTCCCATGTTTCTAGAGGGCAAAACTTTGCCAGCAGGGGATACCCTAGTCTTAGCAGGGGAATCCCTATGCTTAGCAGAGGGAACCATCTTTTGTTTTGGCCTCTATTAGCGTGTTGGTAGGGTCTATAAACAGATTTATATGCAGTATGAGGTTCTGGTTTGGTCACATAAGAACTAGATTAAGGACATGCATCATTCACCTTTCTTAGTGCAGGAACTACATACTTTTCAAACACCTTCTTTCTCAAATCAGGGGCAACATACTTAGCAGGGGAAAAGGATTTTGCCCCTGCATTTAATAGAATGGCTATTGGTTGCATCTTCTTTAAAGGATATGCAGTCACCATTTCCATTGGTGCTTGACAGTCTTGATAAATGTGATCAAAACTTCCACAAGTGAAACAAGGTTTGGTGTTTTTCACAAAGTCCTATCCTAATTGATGAGACTTTTGGTTGTTCCAATTCCTTTGATTAGCTCTAATGGGTCTATACATACCAGCATATTTAACAGTAGTTTTAGTGGGTTTTGATCCTGATTCAGATCTCCTTGAGGTTCTGGATGACCTACTTTTAGAACTGGAATCACTTCCAAACAATACTTTTCTTGAAAAGAGAACAGGGTTATCTATTTTCCACTGTTTTAAAGCAATTTGTTCCTTTTCAAAATCCCTAACAGCACTAGTTTTTACTAGAGGTTCTTCTGTTTCTAGATTCTTTGGTATGTAGGCATTGAAGTTAAACTCAATATCTTCCTGCTTTTTGAAACAAGAAAGACGAGTCCAAGACAAATCTTTCCTAGGCATGGGAGCATGTATATTAGCAGGTGGTGGTGGAATGGTAGCATGTTCATTTTTTACACCAAAACCTGTTTCGTCCCTTGGAGACTGCCCAATTTCAACTGCCTTAGTTAGATCTTTAGAAGCTTTTCCAAATTTTTCAACAGTTTGTTCATCTATCTTCTTGTTAGATCTAAAAACTTCTAATTCAACAGTTAATTTCTTAATGGAATCATTATTTTCTCTAGCATCTCTCTCTAATACAACAATATGATTCTGTAATCATTTTCTCTTTGTTTATATTCTATTATGGTGGATTCTAACTGTTCTAAAGCACGTTTATAGTTATCTAAGTCATTATCACATTTAATGTAATCAACTTTTAACTTTCTTATTTGATCATTCAATGACTCAATATTTTTTTCTATAAGCTTTAGTACAATATGAATCATCATATACCTCATTGTCTGAACTAGATGTTGACATGGCCATAAGAGCAAACTATTCCTCTTCAGCAACTAGGGCTTGATTCCTTTCAACACTCTCTGTCATAGCACTCCAGTCCCATCCACCTACTCCATCTATCCCTTTCATGGCTACCATAGCCTTAGCACTATAATCTTCATCCCTGCTCTCCTTCCTATAGTTGCTACCATTCTTTGGCCCTCTACACTCCCTAGCAAAGTGACCTTTCTTGCCACAGTTGTAGCACTCTACCTTTGATTTGTCAAATCCAGCTACATCAGAAGGATTGATGGAAATCTTCTTCCCATACTTCTTATAAAATCTGTTGGCCCTCATGCTGAGTAGAGCCATGTTCCACTTGATGTCCATCTCCTCTAGTCCTTGCTTACTGATTTGATTCAGATCTTCATGTAACACTCCTTGAGATCCTTGAGATGCTATGAAAGCACAAGTAGTGTCAAGGCTGAATGTTGCAGGCCTTTCTTCGTCATAAGATGATCCAGATCTTGCAGCAGGGGAATGGGTAGCAGGGGAAACTTCAATCCCACTGCCTTTGGAGATTCCACAGCTGTAAGATATGAAGGCCATATTAGCAGGGAAATCAGCAGATCCACTTGAATTAGTGGGGATGGTTCCTGATGACTTCATCTCATTGATTACTTGTTCAAAAACTTTCAAGTTATTGTATATGTCATAAATGTTCTTATCATTTATGTCATCCCTATTTTGCCAAATGGCTTTGTAGACAAACCATTCTTTCTGAAGGTTGTTGAGGAATCTTGTATTCACCTGTTCTCTTAACACTTCTATGTCAAATAACTCCAACTGAGCAACCAGATCTTGAAGCTTGTTGTAGATAGCACCAATTGCTTCATCACCAATTGCTTTGAAAGAAGCAAATTGGTCAAGCATTTGATTCTTTTTCTTCTTCTTTGTAGCCTCATTCCCTCCAAATGTTTTGTCTATTGCTTCCCACAGTTCCTTAGCAGTCTTGTATTTCCTAAACCTTAGCTGATGTCTATCAGGTAGAGCCAACAACAAAGAACTGTGAGCTCTGACATCATGCCTTCTTGCTAGTATCTCCTTGTCAGCAAGAGCAGCAGATTTCTTTTTGCTGTCACCTTTGGATCTTTCACCACCAGCCTCTCCTTTATCTTTTTCTTCAACTGCTATAGTTTTGGAGAATTGATCACCAAACTCTATAATCTCCTATAGAACATAGTGTTCCATCTTGAGATATTTTTGAATCCTGAATTCCCATAGTTCAAAGTTTTCAGGATCCATAATAGGTAGTTTGAGAGAGTTGTTGTTGTTTGAGGATGAGTGAGAATCTGAGGACATGGTTGATGTTGGTTGTAAGAGATGTTTTGTTCTTGGTTTAATCAAATTTTCTCAACAAGCTCTGATACCACTTGTTGAATCCAAGATCTTTAGACTCAAACAGTAAAAATCGTTTTATCTAGGTTGTCAATTGTACATATGAATTAACATAGCGGAATTGTACAATCAACTAGAACAAGATGTTTAAGACAAATGATTCCCAAAAGAGTTTGTATTATTTGATTAACACAAACTACTCTAGGTGTGTATACATTGAATCCCACACCTAGAGATCATAATAGCAGTAGGTTACATTTTGTGTGTTGGAACTAATGAATAAAACCTACGTCTGGTAGTCCTTTTATAACTTAAGGAACCCAGGGATACATGGAAACTAAATAAAATATTGATGACTAAATCAAAACTGACTTATTCATCCTTATTATGTGTTTACCAAATCTTCATACTTATCACTAGCAGCGGGAAGTACTCTAGCAGGGGCAAGTACTCCAGCAGGGGAAACTTACTCTAGCAGGGGAAAGTACTCCAGCAGGGGAAACTCCAGCAGGGGGAACTCCAGCAGTGGGAACTCCAACAGTGATAATGTCCTATTTGGTCTTTCTTATTTCCATAGTGTTTGACTCATCAACTCTTGACCCAACAATGTGGAGACGACATCAGTCAGTACACCCGACGCCAACTTCTTGATACGCTCCATTAGATAGTCAACAACAAAACATAGACACGAACGAAATTGGCTTTGTCATTCGCCCTAAATCAGTAGTGTTTTAGCTCCAGTTGGTGAAGATTGTTCGACAGTATTTGATATCGTACCTATGATCAAGTAGATTCAATTAAGAACCTCCTTGACAGGGTTTCGCGGCTGTACTATCATGTTCTCTTTACTCGTCCGTCTCAAAGCAGATTCCGACAGTAAAACTAAATCAGTTGGATAACTTATCCGTCTGATTAGAGTCGTCAATTCAGATTCCTGGAACAAGTGTGATTCAATTAAGAATCTCGTTGTTGTTGCTTTCTAGTTTGTCACTAGGTCGATTCGTATAGAATCTTGCAAGTCACCTATTGCAGTGCTGTTTGATGTTGACACAGGAAGGATCTTCATTCGTCACTGTGAACACTGAAGAGTGGCACTGTGAATGTTCTGGCAAGATCACAAGGATTTTGTGAAGAAACATGGAACAAGTGTGAATCAGTTAAGAATCAAACCATTGTTTCTTTCTAGTTTTCACATGCTCCATTCATAGATGAATTTCACATATGGCCTACTCCAGTGTTGTTTGATGTTAACACTGAAAGGTTCTCCATTCCTTACCGTCAATACTCAAGAGTATCACTCGGAATGTTCTGGCAAGAATATGAAGATATTCGTAGTACTCGATATAGCTCAATACATGTTTTCAAGGTGAACAATAAGTATTGTCATGGAAAAGTGTCCTAATGAGATTAATAGTGATCTCTTATAGCTCTAGACTCGATAAGTGCACATTTGATTTTAGTGACCAGAGGTTGGAGCTGATGCCGCCTTTTCAATACCTACTTACTCGGAATGAGAAATTTGATAGATGATAAGTTTAACTTTGTGACATCAAAACAAATATCTTTTGAGAGATACTTGAGTTAACTTGTAGGGATTGTACATTGCAACACTGGGTCCATAATGACTATCTTCAATATCAGCAATCATCTTTGTGATACTGATAGCATATGAGTTGACCCGATTTCTACCTAAGTGTAAGGATGAATTCTTTCTTTTCACATTTATCTTTATATTTTTTCATTCTTCAACGCCTTCAATGCTTACGAAGACGTCATAACCATCACCTGTTGTGATTGTTCCAGTTTATCTTAACTCATTATGGTGCATTATGCTTCGTTCACAAGCTAACTCCATATTTCCTAAGGACAACTATTTCTAACTATGGAATGTCCTTGGGTAGATTCAACCGATTCTGGTTAGATCATAGGACTTACACCTAACCTACCCTAGGTTGTCGCCACAATCATCGTAAATTCATCAGTTGGTGGGTATGTATCTAGTCACCATGAAAAAACATTGAAAAACCAATCAAGGTACTATTGATATAAATCAAATATATTTATGTACCTTGAGTGTTTAAATTACTAAAATATATTTGGCACAAGTTAGGTAGAGCCCGCAAATAAGTCAAACAAAATTTTGATCACATATTAAATCACATTTTCTTCCTTTATACAAAATATTAAGTCCCTTAATATTTTGGACATCAATCAATTTAATGAAGTTATAACAAAATTTGGAAAGTAAACGCATGTCCTATTAAGCATGATTATTAATAAGCTCCATTTCAAACTGTGATGGGTGGTACAAATTATGATAACCCGAACAAGATGGATAAAGATAAAATAATAATAAGTTTTTGGGTTTAAAAAAGAATACTTATCTTTTTTTTAAGGACATCATGCACTAAAGCGTACATGGGCCTCCCGGAAAAATTAATTTCCCGTTGCGGGGAATAGTTATATTTTATTGACAATCTTTTCTGAATGTGACAAACGGGTTACAATATGAAATAAATTCAAGTCATACCTTGAAATTTCAAAAAGCATTGACAAATGTTGCAGTAGTTGAATCATGTTGTAATTGACGTATAGCAGATACATATGTAGTAGTAATATCATAGGACTTTGAAACAACTTGATGTTCTCCACTGAAATCTTCATCAACCATAGGACCGAGTAGACTTTCCAACTCTGTCGTTGATGTCGTGATAGTCATCTACGCTGGAGGAAATTTTGTCGAGGTCTAAGTTTCATGAGCTTAAAATTTTGAATAATTTAATACGAGCTCATGGCTGAGAAAATTTACTTTCACGTTTCGAAGATAAGTTATCGTACGAGATAAACTTTCCTTTCTTTTAAGTCCGAGTTCTAAGATGATATTTACTTAGAATTCGTTTTCACGAGCTTAAAAAACTTTGAATGTTTTTTAGAAGAAGCTCATGACCGAGAAAAAAACAATTCCCGGTTTTTGAGGATAAGTCATAGACTTTCCTTTGTTTGGGTCCCGGTCATAGTCTGTAATATGAATATAAACCATTTTTCATGAGATCATCTTTAACACCCTAAGACACATGTCTCTCAAACATCAACCTTTTCAATAACAAAACTCGGAAGTTATCCATTATGACATTGTAGGAGGTACTTTTAGTTAGAGTGAGACTTTGTTCCTTTTGAACAACGATTGGTGTACCTGTAGTTTCATCGAGAGTTTGTTTGCATTCATGCGGGTTAGTGATATCTATATTGGAACCATGTGGGGGTTCGCTATCGACTAGGCTTGTGCAAAAGGCTACAATCTTCCTTGTAGGAATCCACCTAAGACCAATTGTTTTGAAGATTCTACCAGTTGGTTTCCATCTAAGACTAGATCTAAGAGTTGTAGTTCCTCATGAACAATGGAAGACTTCTGGGGATAAATCCTATGTTCCTTAGAGATCCATCTTTTAGATTACATTTAATTATTTAAATGTTCTACGGTTTCGTTTCTAAGAGTTATCCTATAGGATTGTGCTTTAACAAGAGAGTTCACCTCATTCAAGAAGTTTTTACACAAGCATCATGATTCACATTAAAGACGCGTTTAATACATGTACTACTAGTAACATGCTTAAAGTCTGAGTGGGATCTAGAATTCCTAGTTGATTGATTGGTGCTCCTAGGTTTGGGTATGCTACGCTTAGCAGTGTTTGGTAATCTAGAAGGCATCTCACTAGGTTTGTAATTCCTATCTCTTACTTGTGTCTTTTTCATAGTAGAGTCTAGAGTTTTATTAGAATGATTTCTAAAAATATTATTGAAACTATTCCTAGATTCGCTAGATGCAATCATGTTTCTAGGTTTTGCAAAAGTAGCTTAAGCTACGTGGGGCCTACTCTGTAAAGTGACTGGTTTTCAAAAGTGATTCACATCAACTTGGGAGGAAAACCGTGGTCTTGAGGATTTTGGTCGCTTGGATCTAAACGTGGTTGGTTGTCTAACAACTGACTGGTCTCTTAGATTTTCAAAGTGATTTCCCCAAGATTGATGGCTTTTCAAACTTAGTATCCACACTATTTCATTTAATTTTCCTTAATTCATTTTTTAATGCAACTATAGAAAATACCTACTCCTGAACATGAGCCATTAAATAAACATTTCTAGCAATCAAAGAAGTTGTATGTTCTATGGTCGTAGACCTCGTTACTTTGATAGAATTATACAACTCAATATAGTGCCGTTTCAAGGTCTCATTTTCCTTCCGTGATATAGCCACACTATGTTTCAATTTGATGTTCACTGTTTCAGTAATATCGATTTCCGTGTTAATCTTGTCTTTATTACTAGATTCATTCAAAATTTGACCATATTGCCCCAATTTTAAAGCTTTGTTTTGATATTTAATTTCAAGATTAATACAATGAGCTTCCATTTTTGAAAAATCTTTTTGGAGTTGGGCAATGGTCTTTTTGAGAAAAATATTTTTAGATTCAAGAGATTGTTTTGGATGTTCAGTTTTTGGAGTTCGGCAATGGCCTTTTTGAGAAAAATATTTTTAGATTCAAGAGATTGTTTTGGATGTTCAGTTAATGAAACAGTAATGTGGCAGTTAACAACATATACATCAAATACAGTAGTCAATTATAACTCAACAATTGGCTCTTCATCATAAATGGGTCTGGTGTTAACATCATTAATGTCTGCATCATTCTTTGACTTCCTACTTGTATCATGCATTCCAGATTCTGTACCACTACTATCAAGTTCAACCAAATCAACATCCAATGTGTCATCCATATAACCATTACCCTCTTGATTCTGATGTTCTCCTTCATTCACCTTGTTGTTTTGCTCACGTTGAAGGAAACCTCTTTCCTCAATAGATGCCTTGACATTATCCAAGTGTTGATTTAACCTATTTTTGAAGAAGTCAACCTCCAATGTATTGTAGGCAACAATGAACTTGTTTACCATTAGACCGTCATGATGTGAGGTATATTATGATTTAAAAAACCACTTAAACTTATTGTAGAGTACCCAAAAAGCAGACGTGGATTTAGTATCTTGAAACTCAACTTTTTCAAGTTGTTGCTCTAGTTGATCTACGTTGAGTAGCATCGTTGAGTGAAAGTTTCAATATCTTGATGAAAGAATGACGCGAAAGCTCGTGAGAATCCAGACTTGGTACCTCCTTCTTTTGAATCATCATATGAAATTAGTAGAAGATGTGAATGAAGTGTTTGAAAATGTGTCATGCATCTCTCCTTTGCATTTACAAGCACATCATGTGTATTCAAATCTGAGCTGCTAATCCTCCTAGATGTGGTGCATTCTAGATTGTTCATTTCTTCAAGTGATTGCAACTTAATTAATTCCTCATTCTCCTTAACAACTATGACTTTTGTTTCCTTTATCTGTAGTTCATCAAGTTGAGAAATCCTTTTATCGATTGCCTCAACAAGATCATAAAGAAAATGAATTAACTTATTTCTAAATGCTTGGAGTACCCATCTTGTGTCCATTTTGAAACAACCTTGATATTGTAGACAATATTTATCTGTAGCAGTCATTTCTTTCGAATCAAAGAACTTCTTGAACAACATTCTAAATTCATCGAATCAAATCTTAGAATAAGGCACTATCTCACGAGGTCCTTAAAGATACCTAAGAAGTTGTGGCATCTTTTTGTATTACTATGCGCTGATAGTTCCACGCGTTTCACAAAAGAATATTCTAACTCTGTTTTGAAGTACGTCGCTTGCTTCAGACTTGAAATAGAGATTGCTAAGATGTTGATCGAGGACATGGAAGCGTGCTATACAACATAGTGCAATTTAATTGCCTCATCTTGCATCAATTTCAATTCGAATTCTGTTTTTGATGAACTTGTAGATTCCATTCAGTAAGAATGAGTTAGAATATGTGAAATGATTCGCGTATAGTTAGAGTGTGATGGTCAAAGTGTAGGATCGAAATGTAACACTCCCATTTTACCTTTACGCAGCAGAGCATTTATTTGGTGTATTACTTCATAGAACACAAGTCATAATGATAGATAACAACTCAAAAGAGTGATTAAATCAACTTTCTTTATATATCATTTAAAAACTAGAGTTTTACAATATGAGGTTCCCAAAATCTAGAATAATAATTTCAAGCTTGTGCCTCTTCATGCCATCCTCATGTCCATGCTAACAATCTTTAATACCTAAGATATATGCTTAAAATCACCACAATGGTTGAGCGAATTCATAGGTTTGAAATCATTTTGAATACAAGATCCTTTTCCTGAGCTAAGTTGTTATTCACTCACATAACATAATCAATTATTATTGCACTAGCTCGTACCCCACTACTTGACATAACAGAAAACCAACAAATTTCCCTTATGCAGGTAGTTTGCCGGACTCTTGAGTTTAGAAAAATAAAGTGTATCCTTTTATCCTAGGTAGGAACCATCAGCATTCCAACAAGTGCGACTTGCCCATATAGGAGATGTCAGTCTCCAACAGTACTATTCACAATATCAACACTCATTTCTAGAATGATTAACGGTTATAATTGAAAAGGGACTTAATGGCAATAAGTAAACGTAGTGTCAATAATCATATCAGGCAGCATACCAAAATACTTGTATTCTAGTTTAGCATACAGGGGCGGATTTTAGTGAAGACTGGGGAGGGCACCGGCCCTCCAAAGATCGTGACGAGTAGTGTAAATATTATGTATTCCGTCTAAAAGTTATTGTCCATTTTTTTATTTTGCTATATAAAAAATAACTCAGTCCTCCCAACATAAATGCTCAAGGTCCGCCGCTGTTAGCATATATCCCCCTCACGGATTTTCAAATCATCTGAAAGTAGTTAACTTTAGTAAGGCTATGAACTCACCTGCGAATCAGATATATCTCATTCACAGATAAACAGCCTGGTCACACAAACCATAACTTGGTCTCACACAAACTTGGATTAACACATTTTGTATAGTATCAAGTCTTTGATCTTAATTTCAATACTTTTAAGTATTAGTTATGTATTCTTTAATTAATATTTTGTTGTAATTATAGTATCATTGTTCGGGCCATCATACTCAGAAGCTATTCTATAAACCTTTGAGGAGCGAGGGCACTTTAAATCGTAAACCCAACCACTCAGTCAGAACGTAATATCGAGATGGAACATCTTTGTACAAATATCCCAACTATCATGATACCTTCATTGCTTTCTTATATTCATAATTTATCTTCTTTACTTTCAAAATTGTTAAAAATATCCCTTTTAGTTATACTTTGGTATAATTACACTTTTAACCCCTAAAGTATATAGTTTTAGTATTTGCATTTTAAACCCTCAAATATTAACCTTAGGGTCTCAAACTTTCCAATATTTATTATTATAGTTTTAACTTTCATAAAATGACACTTTTGGCCCAAAATCTTTATAGTTTCAACAATGATAGTTTTAGTCCCTATACTTGTTAAAAATCACATAACAACTCAAAAATGTACCAAATGATCTAGGATTTTAAAATAAAGTTTCAAAACATATTTATAATCATAATAAAAAATTTCTTCAGAATTATAGCTTTTGAAATGGGTTTTTGCTCATTATTTCATGTAAATTACAAAACTAGGATTTTAAGACATCTTTAACTTATAACTTTCATTCTAAATGATCATATGACCTAATTTCTTTTAGATTATCTTTCTAACATCCTATAGACATTATAACTAGTCTAAGAAAGCATTATAACAAGATCAAAGCTTGGTTAACATAGAGATTACCTAGGTAGCTCCAAAAGGGCTCCTTATGGCTTCATATGAACACTACTTACTATCAAAGCTTCAAGAGCTTCAATGGCTTTGATGAGACTGCATTTATACATAGTCTCATCGTTTAAATCGGTCTTAAAACGCTTAAAAATATCATAAAATGCCCAAAAATATGCTTGTGTTTGTTCATTGTGTATTTTAGGTACGGATATCGTGAAATCAACAAAAGGTTACAAGAATCAAGCAACAACGAACACAGGAAACGAAGTCGCACAAGGAACCAGACCCGAATCATGATTTTCCATTGAAGTCCTTGAAGTTTTGAAGATTGTCAAGATTGGTCCCACATCTTTTGAAGACTTGTCATATTATACCTATGTAAATCTCATATATTACATTTGGGTCCCTAATATTTCAAGAATATACCATATAAGCCCTTGAAGAATGAAGAAACTGCATATAAAGTCCTTGTTAAAACTTTATGAAATTGATGTGCCATAAATGACAAGTGTTACAAAGGAATTGGTATTAAAGCTGTTGAGATATTATATGCACATATTTTGGAAAATGAAGGACCAAAAGTGGCAGACAGCCAAACCCCATCCTCCTATCACCTCTTGACACTTCACCCACCATCCCTACGTCACACCTCCAACTCAGCCTCCACTAATCTTATTATTATTATTAAACTTAATTTAAACGGGTTAAAAAATAATAAAAAGTGGCGGTTTTCATTTTCTGTAGCAATCAAACCCACTAATCCACCCTTTCCCCAGACATAAACCCTAATCCCACACTTCTTTAATCCTTGATAATTAACCACCCAAACCTACAAAATTATAATTAAAGGTGTCGACATCTCATCCCACACTCCAAAACACCCTCTAGCTCTCTCCACGTGTCACATGGTCCCTCCCCTGCTCCACCAGTTTGGGTAAAAAACGAATCCCATCAGAGAATCAATAGTTCACATGGAAAGAAGACTTATCCAAGCAAAAACCAAGGTCTAAGATTACTCCAACCAGCTAGCATCCAACAAGGCATCATATGACTCCATTTTGACTAATTTCAAGATTTAAACTCCAAGGGCAGATTGGGAATTCTTATGCTTAGGGTTTATGCATTTTTTTTCTTTCTTCTAGAATAGTCCTAGGCCTGTATAAATGAGATGGCTTGTATCTCATTCACTTTGTTCCAGTTTATTTATGTAAGCCCATTTTAAATATTAATTAAAGAATTATTTTGGCCTTGCATTATAAATTGAGTTCTATTTAGTTTAGATAAAATTTAAATTCGTTTTGTCTCTAAGAAATCTTGTTTACAAAATTTTTCTTCAAGAATATTTTTCTTTTAGCTAGAAATTTTAGACCCAAGTGTTGTGAGTTGTGGGTTGTGCTAGTCCTGACAAGTCAAGTCCAAACCAAGATTTCAAAACTTGTTACTTTTTATGTTGTCACTTTGGTTTTCAAAAAATTGGTTTCAAGTATTGGTTTTACATGTTTGAAGGTTAAAAGGTTTTGTCATTTGTTTTTGTGGACCCATTTTCCAAAAGGCTTACACACAACCACTTGAAAACTGGTTGAGTTAAAGTCTTTTGGGCTTGAATTTGTTTATCACTTGTTTTCTATGATTGTGTTCAAAACATGTACTCAAGGGATTTGGTGTTTGACTGTTGTAGTCTCACCAATTCAACCCTTCATTTTCACTTGGATTGTTGTAGTCCAAGTGACTTTATCTCATTGCCTAATTTCATAAGCTCCATTAGGATAGCTTGTACTTGTTAGTACATCAGCTCATAACCCAGGAGGTGTGGATGTACATCTCCAAAGGTACGGCTTAGAGACCTCATAGAATCTTGCTATTTAAAATGATGCATATGTGATTTGGTATAAAGTTGTTTAAATGTTAGTTAGTACTTTGTTCACGTTTATCTTTTAGTTGATGCATGATAAAATAGGTTGGTTTGATTTTCAATTTAGTTGATTAAAAAAATCTTTGTAAAATTTTGTTATCAGTTTGTTAAGGGGTGTGTTTATTGTGTTTAGAGCTTGGGGTGACAACAAGTTGAAACTTTTAGGCCTGCACATGTCCATTATGTTAGTTTAAAAAGGTTTTGTTAGTTTGTTTTGTCCAAAATACAACATTAGTCATTCTGCTTGTTTCATTTTTTTATGTCAAACTAAAAGAAGGGTAAAACAAGGTTGTTTTAATGATTTTTAGATTGCAAATCTTGGTATTCAGTTGATGTTCATGAGAGTTTAGGGTTGTGGACTCTTGGTATTGATTGTCGTTTGCTAGGGTGTAAGATTTGTGGCTTTAAAGTTCACCATAGTAACCAACTGCATCAGCAAAACAACCAGACCCCTTATTTTTACATCAGCAACTCCATTTTGCTTGATTTGTGTGCCTTTGATTGTTTGAACCTTGTGTTTTTTACTTGCATTTGACTCCACACACTCCACTGAGTATGGGGGTGCCTTTGTTTCCAAATAACAACAAGATTCGAGCTCTAAATCACCACATTTCACTTTTTATGAACCATCAGTAGGAACTCCTTTCCCACTGATAGTGTTAGCGTTCCCACTGCTGGACTAAAGGACAAGAATTGGTCACAAGTCACTTTCAATTTTGAGATCTTTTGTCTTTAGTGACCTTATTTGAGAATTTTTCAGTTTTTCAAATTTTCTTAGGATAAGTTATTTATTTTAAGATTTTTAGAAAAAGAATTTTTATTTTTCTGATTATTTTAATATTTTTAGCATTATTTTAAGTTTTAATTAGGTCTTAAATATTCTGTTTTTGTCTTTAGTGGTAGAGTTTAGAGTTTTTCAAATTTCTCATTTTTCCTTAGTTCTATTATTTATTTAAGTATTTTCTAATTTCATTTTTCCATTTATTTAATTATTTTTTAGAATTATTTTAAGTTATAAATAGTTTTTATTAGTACTGTTTTTGTCTTATTAGGATTAAAATTACTTTTTTCAACTTTTTTCAACTTTTTTCATTTTTCCCAGCTTTAGATAAGTAAAATAGGATTTTTGAAAAAGTAAAAATATTTTTCCATTATTTTATTTTTTATGATTATTTTAATTAAAAATTAGTTTTTTAGCCATTTAAAAATAGAAAATTAGTTTCAATAATTTAGGAAAAATACATTTTAGCATTTAATTAATATAAGTAAGATATTTGTTTGATAAAATATAATTTTGGACTTTTTGTTAATTATATTTAATTTTAGGGCTATAATTAGCATTTAAAACTGAATATTTAATTAATAATAAGTTTTAAAATTTATTTATTGAATTTTTATTATTATTTATATTATTTTAGACTTAGTTTTAATTTTAATTAATTTTTAGTTAAAAATTTTAATTTCGTCACGTTTTACGTCTTTACGTATACGTTTTTATTTTTCGTCGTAGTTTAATTTAGCATAACTCGTCATTTAATTTTCTTTCTTCTCAAACCCAAAAATGTCACTAATTCAAAAAGAATTTATACGTATTATCACACATCACACACCTCTATCGAGAACGAACTCGAATTTATCGAGCATTCGCGTTTTTCTAAACGTGAACGTTTAATAATTGCCAATTATACGCGTTTTTCCTAAAATGTGTACGATTTTACTACATCAGGCTTCATTCTAGAACTGCTTTCTGGTCTTATAAGATTCCTAGAATGTATATAGAACTGGATTTGAAGAATGGGTAGGAGATACAAAGAAAACGGGGTGTGAGTTCTTAAGGAATGAAGTTTGCCCCTATTTATAGCTTTTCCAACCCTTATGCTCCAAGTTTGGCATATAAATGTGTAACACAACTAGGTAAGTGACTAAGGAAGGTTAGGGAAGATCTATGCAAGTTTATAGAGCCTAGGTACATTAACAAGCCATGGAAGAGGTGTTGGAAGTTTTTTAGACAACAAATTGTGTATGGAAGAGAAATTGCCATCAAGTAGCTTATGCACCTATGTTGTTGCTTAATTAGGCTTGATAATATCTTCTATGTATCATAAAATATTTGTTCCTAGTTTGAAATTTGGATGGAAGAACATTTGAATAGGTTTTGGAGGGAAAAACTAAAACCGGGTCCTATTTTAGGGCTTGTAACTTTATGGTTTGTAATTTTGGTGATTAATGGATTAGGAATGTGATTAGTGATGGATTAAGGTATAATTAGGGTTTATACATTATAATTAAGAAGTTTGGGTTCTTGGTTTCAAGTTTAACAAAGGTTTGAAGTGAAAGTGGGAATATAACCTAAGTAAATTAGGGTTTCTAATGATCTAGGGTCAAGTCTTAGTAAAACTTATCATCCTTCACTTAGCTACTAACATAAACTCAATTTTGTGAGACCCCCAGAATCTGATATGGAACAACTAGGCAACGAGGGGGTAACACGTCATAGTACAAGAAACAATGAATTACAGTTCATACAAAGCTGACGAAATAAAAACATATACATTACATCATAAAAGGTCAGAGTTTTTAAACATAGGTCCTAGAGTTTTAGAAGCGGAAATTTATATTATTTCGTCTCGACTTATACATAAGTTGACCAAAAGATAGAATAAACTCCTGACAGTTTTTACTAAAAACAGTCTTTTAACAACATCACAGAAATCTCCAAGTTGCGACAATATCCTGCGGGCTCCCATCCAAGCAAAGCTAAGTAATAATACCTGAGATTAAACATGTAAAATCGTCAACATAAAGTTGAGTGATATTCATAGGTTTAGCAGTAAAAGTGTGAAACACAGAACATTTATTTGTAACAAGAAATAGGGGAAAATGGTTATGTACAGTAACCATTATCCGAAACGTTATAATTATTATTGATGTTTAGTTTCATGAACCGAAGCTTAACTACGTAAGTATTCAGACTAAATACTCGGGTATAAACAAATGTAATGCGTCATGGTTAAACAACCGCATCATTGGGACGGGGATAGTCAACCCCGATGGATCCACCCACAACATTCGCGCTTCGCGCAATGCACCAGTACAATTAACGGTTCATGATCGAAGAGATGAAACTCAAGGCTAACGTCTAAAAAGCATTAATAATATCGAAAATCTGAAAATCATTCATGTTCTGGATAACATACAAGTTCTGGATAGCATACAGTTTTTAAATGATTGTGTTCCACCATGTAAAATCTCACCTCGTGTTTAGAAACCATGTATAAGTAAAAAAATAGCTATGAACTCACCTTAGCCACGAGGTAAGTCAATCATGGTACTCGGAAACTGAGTAGAAACAATGGTAGTGAGACGATCACCGACGATAAGGATGCCCGGGAAAACGAAAGTCGCGACCTATCAAAATAAGGCGCGCGTTAAGACTCGAACTCAAGTATCGATATGTACTAAATATAACATGACTCAAATGTTTTCAAAGTATTTATGTTTCAAAACCAGTGACACGAACCAAATGAATTCATACTAACCATTTATTCCAACAATACACGTTCAAACACTTTGAAATTGACCCGTTATACGACGCCAAGTTAACGCAAGTCAAACTATTATTTAACCTTATTCGGACCAGTAGCTAAGTCATTTATATAATGACTAAGCACTTGAGTAAGTCACCATGTCCGATGGTGAATACTCAAACTCACGCAACACAAGCATTGAACTAAGTATCCAAAATAAAATCAGCAAGTACACCCCAAATGTATACACCGATCTACCCTATCTAGACTTGTCCGTTTTAGATGAAAATTGGTGTAAAGGTCACTTATAATCTGTATAAGACCTCACCAAAGTTTGAGCCAAAGTTCACACTTTAAAATCCATCAGCTCGGCACTTTACTCGACTCCAAATTTTGGGACAGATTTGTGCACTTGTTTTGTAAAACCGTTTGGACCACTTTAAAAGTACTAACTCGACAATCCGTCTTTTGAAACCACTACTAGACTCATCAAAATAAGTTTGTAAACGTTGAAAACCAGTAGTTACATTTATCTAACCAAGCCTAAAGTCCCCGAGAGTCGACCCAAAATCAGCCACAATTTCGGATTGTGCCAACTTGCGTCTCCCGGCACACGAAAACTAAAACTAGCATAACTTTTGACTCGTAATGACTTAGAAGCTCTATCTTATACCAAAACGAGCGTCTCGGAAAACTATACAATAAAATCAAATAATCTTAGCCTTTCTTAGACTTTAAACACACGAAAAATCTGTTTAAGACCTGATGTCCCAAATTTTACTTTTAGAAAACAAGTCAAATCAATTTTCCAACCAAAACCACTCATTCCCATACCTATAGAATCACTCTAATAACATACCCATCAACCAAACACTCCTAAAAATACTTGTATGAAAAATCTAACAAAATCAAAGATTAAAAATAAGACTTTTATGATCAAAACAAGATAATCTTACCAAAAACAATACATGTAAGATAATTTAGACATAATCCAACCATAAATCACAAAGTTATAAAAATCTTGATGCATGTGGAAGTTTTTTACATGTTTAGATTCACCATAAAATTCTAAGAAGGGGTCTTTAATTTGTTTTTAATGAATCAAGGTGTATGATGGTGAATTTGTGGTGTTTTGTGGTGGTGCTGTGACGGAAAAGAAAGAGGAGAGGGAGGAGATGTATTTTTTTTATAAAAGTTGTATGTGTGTGAGAAAGTGGAAGAAAAATGGCCATTTATATGGTGGTTTAAGTGGAGGGACCTAAGTTGCCAATTTGCAAACTTTAGGACCTAAAAGAAATTAATAGTTTTAAAGGGTAGAAAATGATTATTGATAAATATTGAAAATAGTTACGGGGCTCGGGTTTCGTAAAAATACTTTTCAAAAGTTACAATGCATCATAAAAATGATTATATGATTTCCCGACACGACTTAATACGTAAAACGACGTCATCGAAAATATTAATTATCGAAACAATCAAAAATAAAACGTTAAATTTTGGGCATCCGTCGGTATCGTGATCACTAGGAATTCTTGTTGTACATTGATTTTGAATAAACTCGTTGTAAAACGCACGCGGGTGATTTTAAATCAAAAACTTTAATTTAAATTAAATATGGAAAAATAAAATAAGAATTTTATAATTCCAGATAAAATATTGTCAATGAACAGAAAATACTTAAAAAGTATAATTTAAAAATCTCAAGATTTACATATAGGAATACAAGAAAACGTAATACTTTGGAAAATTCAAGAAGCACAAATAAAAAAAGAATAAAATAATGCTGAGAAAGTACGGGTTCTTACAAATTTAGGTCTTAGACATTGTGTTTTAAGTATCTAAAGTGGTTCCATACTTGGTTTAATGGGTTATTCTAAGTAAACATGTCTAAAGAGTGAAAATACCTATTTTGACCTAATTTACAAGTCATGCATTGAAATATTGTACCTTGTGCTTTAGGGTACTTGTAAATTATCTTAATATAATCTTATAACCTTAATGTATGAGTGTTTGTAGGCTTGTCCTAAAAGACTAGGTATTGATTCTATGTAGATTGCTTAATATAAGGTCTTTTAGGTCACTAATCCTAATGACTTTCTATCTTGGGTAATTACGGTTTATATCATCATGTACACTTATTCTAGGTCTTATATGGTATTTTTATGACTTTTAAGGATTCTACATTCTTAGTTTAAGGGTTTACATAGGGTAATCATAATCTAGGTATAATTGTGAGAGCTTAAGATTCTACGCTTTGATAACTTGTACTTTGTGCTTTACTAACTTGTAACTTAACTTGAAATAAATGTATAATCTTAATATGATTCTTATTTGAGTTTTATAATTAGTTGCAAAATATTAGACCTCTAATTCAATGTGAAATGGATTTTATATGCTAATCTTGGTTATTAGGTCTTACTTTTTAATTAGCTTTATATTAGTGAATATTAGTATTTTGTGATCTATTATCTTTCCTTTATATGATAGATTATAACTAGACATTATATTTGATATTTGTACTTAGATATTATGTAGTTATATTGTTTGAAATATTGTTTACCAAGGGTTTCTATATGGTGATCTAGACTATTATGTACATTTATTTGTACTTAGCTTTGTATAGTTTGTTCTTACCATTCTTAGGTATTATTATGTCTTCAAAGTATAATTTACAACTTGTTTATAATCCATAATTACTTATTCATATGTATTGTCCATTCATAATTTACCATTCTTGAGTTTACAACTCATTTAAAGATATTCTAGGGTTTCTAAGGGAATTTAGGGCATCATAGTTATATTTGAGATGTTCTTATTCATAATGTACTTATATGATTACTCTTAGAACTTAGACTTGATATATACATTGTGTGTTTCCAACATATAGGAATATGTTGAAATGGCAATTCAGGTTGTGAGAAACAATTTATCTTACCAAGTAAGGCATAAAAGCAAAAATTTCCTGTCAAATTTTCATATAATCATAGCATATAACACATGTGAAATTTATGGGTTGTCACACGAAATGGTAAATCACGGTATTGGTTCAAGATTTGAGTTTGAGATTGAAAGTGTTATTGTTGTCGGAGGAGAAATACTAGTTAATCATATTAATGCACATGACGTTTGTATGTTGCCAATAAAAAGTATATCCTTCCAAACGTGTAACTAATCTCACCAAAGTTGAATAACTTGCCACAATTTATGTCTTATCTCGCTAACGGAAAGATTTATCTCACCACAAATAACATATGTGTCGCCAAGGTAGTTTCTATATTCCGCCGAACAAAGAAGTTGTATCTCACAACCCTTTGTTTCCCTATCTTGCTAAGCCAAGATCAAGATCGTATCCCTCTACTAACAATAGCTTATGTCGCCAAGAAGTAAATGAATTTGCCTATCCCACTGGATAAAGTTTTCTTATCTCGCTAGTCATAAAAAAATAATATTTCACTACTACTCAAATGTTATATCTCGCTAAGCTTATTTTCTGTATCTCGCTAAGATTGACGAAATTTGAGCAGAGTAACCGCAAAGAAAGTACGATAAATAGGTCTCCAGAACCATGCAAAAAAGTTAAAAAAAATATATGTATTCCGCTGCCCTATCTCGCCATGACACTTTTCCCTATTAGACTACCCATTATTGCTCTATATCGCTACTGATGGTTTCCTTATCTCACCACGACTTGATTTCTCTATCTCGCTAGTAGCCAACTATGTATCTCGCCAACAACAGATTTCATATCTAGCTACTAGCAACTTGTGTATCTCGCCAACACTAAACGATCTTATCTCGCCGGGATGAGCAAGTCCTTATCTCGCCACGATGAACACACCCCCTATCTCGCCACCTTGAACACATATAAGAAAATAGTACAACTTTTTTAAAAACTATAAATAATCAAACCTCAATAACTCAAAATCTACACGAAAAAAAATCGAAACCGTTTGAAACCAATGTTTATAACATCAAAACCTATTCAAAAGTACAAAGCTTTAACACGAAACATCACAAACAAAGATTTTTCTTAAAATTTTGTGTACCTTTTAATAAAAACAAAGATTTTTTTTTTATTTTGAAACAACCAAATCATGTACGAACGCTATGAATTCACCCCATGACGAATGACACCAATTGTAAGATAAAAGAACCCGTAACTACACTACACTTAAAGATATTCGGATCAAACTTGAGTTTCTGAAAAGAGAAAATGAGATGAAGGATAGTTTTAGAGAGAAAAACACACATTAAACTATGTGAAACATAAAACCATTAACACTCTTTCCAAACAATTAAAATGGTTTAAATACAAACCCTAGCCGGCCACTCTTGGGCCTTAAGAGGCTTCTACTAGGCTACTCAGCTGACTACAACTGATCGACCCATTTACATTAGACGGAAACCTAAGAGTGCTGGGAGCCGTTGGCACCAGAAGGTGGTGCCAAAGGCGCCACGTAGGAATTTTTGGGCCTTTGGCACCAGAATCCTGTTGGCACCACATTTCTGAGGTAACCGTTGGCACCAGAATTTCTGGTGCCAACGGAATTAATTTTTTTTTTTCACAAAAATTAACTTAAATAAAAACTTTATTAATAAAAAAAACATTACAATAAAAAAAACATTACAATAAAAAAAACATTACGAAAAACTTAAAATAAAGAAAATACATAACGGAAATAAATAAACTAGTTCTCGGGAGGGGCATACGATGCGCGAATCGCATCCTTTCGACTCTCGATGATTGCCCGGTCCGAGGCACTCATGTTCCTTGTGTCGATTTGAAGGATTGCGAATTCTTGAGCGACCATGTGCGTGTTGAAATATTTTATTTTCGCGCTTGACTCACGCTCCATGATTTCCATCTTGGCTTGTCTCTCGATCTCGTATTGTTCTTTCATCATTTGTTGATAAGCTTCCGGGTTTGAACCGGAAGTAGCCGACGAGTTGGTTGATCTTTGACTTTTGGAAATACGATACGACCCGGGCGGCCTCGGGATGGCGTCGGGACCAAAAAACTCGGGACCTTCTTCGGTAACACGGAGACGGTTTCGCCTTTCAAGAGTAGAATCTGGGTTCTTCCACTTGTGCTTGTCCTTCAAAAAATTCCAAGCCGATTTGTGCTTAAATGCTACACCCCCCGTGGCTAGTTTATACGCTAGCTCAACCCGTGCCATAAAACCCTCATCATTCTCCCTACTCATCATTTGCATCTCGTCATAAAGACTATTCCACTTCTTAACCGCCCGATTCAACGTACTCCATTTTCCCGTTAACATGTTTTTGGTGCGTTTTGGGAATTTTTTTGATTTCGCCACATCATTGTATACTTGATCAACCCGCCACCAAAAAGTTTTCTTTGTTTGACTCACACCAACCCTAGCATCCTCCGAAATCTCTATGAAGCATTCGGCTAAAAGCAACTCCTCGTTATCGGTCCACAAATGCCGAGTCGCATCATCTTCATCGCCGTCCTCCACCTCAACCACCTCTTTCGCCTTCCTACTAGTCTTAGCCTTACTAGACTTAGTCTTAACCTTACGACGACCTTTCTTTGATGTTGGTGTCGGGATTTGTTCTTCGTCTACGTCTTCATCGATTAGGTGATGGGATTGTTGGTCGGATTGTGGTGTAGGTTGTGGTTGTGATTGAGTTTGTGATTGTGAACCCATTTGTGATTGTTGAAATTGTTGAAACTTCGCCCATTGTTCTTGTTGGTATTTCATGTAAGCTTCATTTTGTTGTGGTGGGAAAAACGGAGAATAGAAGTGTTGGGGTTGAGAAGACGAACCCGGATTCGAAGACGAACCGGGATTGTAGTTTTGGAATTGATTGGAGGGATCGTTAAGCATGTTGTTAGTCTAATTAGGATCCATTTTTTGTAAAGAAATTAGGATTGGAAGTAATAGATTCGATTGGAAAAAATGGATGAAATGAGGTATAATATATAGGGATTTGTAGAATGTTTTTTGAAATTTTTTTTTTTTTTTTAAACCCAACAGCTAGTTTTTTCAAAAAAAAATTTTTTTTTTTTAATAACCCTAGCCATCGGCTAGTTTTTTAAAAATTAAAAAAAAAAATTTCAAAAAAACACCCTACCAACGGCTAGAAAAAACAAGAAAAAAAAAAAAAAAAAAAGGTGCTTTAACGCGAGCTGTTGGCGCGAGCCACGGTACCGTGCGCCATTGGAAGGCTGACACCAAAGGGCTAACAGCCAGCTTTGACACCACCGCTCCCCACTCTAAACGAGCTATAGCGTGTACGAATTTACGAGTGAGTGACACTTCTTTGTCTAAAAACTATTTATAACTTGTATTTTCTTGTTTGTAACATATTCACTATCACATGCAAAAACATATATACAACAACGAGCAATTTTACTTTAGAGTAAATGATCAAAATCAAACTGAATAAGTTGAACTCGAATAAAACCAGTAAGTTTTGGGATATTTCAACTTGAACTCAGTCTAGACATAAACTTTTGGACGCTTAGGCCCTAACTAGAATATTGGTTATTAGTCATTAGTGTATGAGATGTAAAGCGGTAAAACGAAGAAACCCTCTTTGAGGAATACCCTCTTCGCGTAACACATCTATATATATACCTTTTAAAACATCCACAAGATTTTACCATGAGGCAGTTGAGAAAAATTTTAAACCAAGTACTAGGATGACGATCGCACTTGTGATTCATTTAAGTCACGCAGCTGTCGCTCATTTACAAGCAAAACACTCGATCCAATGGGCTACACTTCACGTGGTTTTCTATGGTATCCCATCTTACGCATCCAGATGGCACACAAAACTATCCAACACGTGTCCCGATCTGCTTAACCCTTAACCAGGACCAGTGTAGTATACAATGCACCATATAAGCAACCAAGATTAATCCCATGTCACGACAAAAAGTAGTAAAATTTATTAACCATTTTAGTTTACCTCTAGGACAAGTTCCAAAAAATGTTGTAGCAAGTATGCCACGTGTCCTGATAATCACAATAGTGAGTAACTTGGATTTTTGGATAAGTTAAAGTAACTAAATGAGAAGGGACCATGTAATAGACCAATTACGTTTCGCCACGAAATATTTGATTTGGATAAACCTAAACATCCTACCAATACATTACGTGGAGAAGAACTAAACGAAATTTCATGTAATATACGAGAAAATATACTTTAGTATATTCGAATTTACATAATCATGTTCTCCTAACATTTATGATATAATGCGTAATTCTCTCTTAAACTTAATTAACTTTATAAACACGAAAAAGAAATCACGGTTTATTTTACAAAAGATAACAGAATAAAAAAGACAACCTTATCCACTTTACAAAACCCTTTATAAAAGGAAACCAACACATCCATTTGGTTTTATCAAACATATCACAACAAACATCATTTACACATACAAAACAATGGCAGCATCAAAAACTTACTACGCTACACAAAACTATCGTCTCTTCGAACCAACCGGTCCAGAAATATCAGACTCGTTATTTGAATTAGACGAGTCTGATATCTGGACCGTAAATGTCTCACAGAGACACGTAAAAATGTTCCTACGTCACGTTTCACAAACAGATCAAAGACCGTGAAACGTGACGTAGGGAAAGCGGGGACAGTTGCGTCCTCGCTGCCAGTCAGTGTTCCTGACTGGTCTAAAATATTGAAACAAGACTATACAGAGAATAGGAGAAGTAATAGCGATGAGGACGATTTTGATGAAAATGAAGATGAAGAAGATCGTATTCCGCCACATGAGTTTTTAGCCAGGACGAGAAATGCCTCATTTTCGGTGCATGAAGGGATTGGGAGGACTTTGAAAGGAAGAGATTTGAGCCGTGTTCGTAATGCTATTTGGGCGAAAACCGGATTTGAAGATTAACGTGGACATTTAATTTGGGACGGATATGAAAATTTTATTATAACTGATTAATATTTTTTTTATTAATGTTGTTTGGTTAAGTACTTAAGTTAGTATGGTGATATGATATCCAATTTTAAGGATGGTGAATTGGTAGTTTGATCATTAAGAGAGTGTAAATTCTTGATTTTGATATGAATTGGAACCTTTTTTTTTTTACTTTGTTGTTTAAAGTTTTTTGCTTTTATGATTTGGTTTATTTTTGTGAAAACTAGTTGGGAATAATTGCTAATGGTATAAAGTTGTATAGTAGGAAGCATCATAGCAATTATAGGTTAACTTTTGGTTGAGTTGTTTGAAATTGAATGTATTCGGTCTTCTTTTTGGAGCATATTCGGATCTCATAGTGATTAGCAGTTTAGCACAAATAAAGTTTAAATTTACCAAAAATTATTTTATCTTTTAAACAAGATAAACAAATAATTTTGTCAATAATCAATGGGTTTTTGAGATGTGAAATGATAAGGATTGGATATTTTTGTCAATCTTACCAAAAATGTGTATACTATATGCGTCACATAACTTATATTTTTTGTTTTTTTGATTTTTTTTTGGTGAACGACGATGGACAATGAAGCATCAATTCGAGTCGTAGTCAAAGTTCATAATGAGTTTTGTCTAGCGAAGTAATACCAAGATGTTATCAAAATTATCTCTTAACTTACTTGTATCAAATCATAAAAACTTATGATAAAAGTATAAGACAATAACAGAACAATAGCTATTGTCATTTGTCCATCTGAATGAATCATGGAAGACTCAACTTAAGTATTGCAACTTGCTTGCTTTGATCATACTATATTACCTATAAATATTCTGTTAATTGCAACTAATCTAAGCTACACTCCAAATATATATCTGTATGATTCCTTTGTGTTGAGACCTTTCCACACTAATGTGAGATTTACACCTAATCGAGGTACATGTATCTGGCAAATAGTTGGGTCAAGATAAATTTCTATAAAATGTTTTGCTTTAGTTTTTGTTTTTGATGAAGATCGAATTTTAACGTTTTTGGTTTTTTCTGATAGAGGATATGCGACATGTCAAATCTTGGATAACAAGGACCACAATGTAAGACAATTTCTGACAACATCAGTAACTTTCACCTAAAGTGATTGAATGATTGATCGAAAATATTCATTTACTAATCGACAAAATTAGAAAAGCTACTTTATTTTAATTGGGCTTGAGAATAGCCCAATAGAGCTGGTTCGCTTGTTTTACCCAATTTGTTCAAAATGTATTGTTATAGTACTTAACTTTCGAATGGTGAAGACAAATGTATTGTTTATATTACAAAAAACCTTAAA
The DNA here is from genome assembly GCA_025667525.1 of Glebionis coronaria. Lineage (NCBI taxonomy): Eukaryota > Viridiplantae > Streptophyta > Magnoliopsida > Asterales > Asteraceae > Glebionis > Glebionis coronaria. Next base: position 146,681,946 of record CM046881.1, on the reverse strand, counting down.
ATTAATTCCTGCATGTGTTCGAAGCATCAAACAATTTATGGTCTTCATAAAACATTTTATTATAAGGCAAATTTTGTCAAACATGTGAATGTAAAACTAGTTGTCTACTTGGTTTATAGTAGTTATTTGTTAGTAAGTCAAAGTAATAAAAAAATGAAATGTACCAAGTACTTTACAATTTCATACCGTATAATCAAATGAAATGAAATTATTATTATTAAGCTCATGTTTCGAATGTTAAATATTCATGAAACTGAACAAAAAGACAAAATCTAAGATGTCAACCATGCTTGCTTACATAATCAATTTTGACCCGTTATATCTTTCGACATGTTACCAACATATATAATCGAACCATTTAACACGTAATAAGTAACAACATACATAAAGTAGAGACCATAATCCATTAAAGTTGATTGATAATGTCTACAATGGCTTGTAAATTTTGAAATGTAACTCGTGAACATTCTTTTTGGTTTAGAATTTGTAGTATATGATTTTGCAACAAACAATATGCTTTTTATAATCCAAATTAACATACTATTCAAACTATATAATACACGTATGCCTTTTCTAAGCCTAATCGCTGTTTGTATTCGAGTGTTTAATGCTTGTACGTTGTAACTTTTGTGGTTACTTCTAGCTAACGGAACATTTGTATTGGTCCAATTTTGCAAAGAAGAAAACTTGTATTTAAACAAGGATTTTGCTAACAATTAGTCAAACTCTTTATACCTCACGTAACTACAAGTTTACAGCCTATATGCTGAAACAATCAACATTTAATTAGCTTGATGATAAAAGATAGTACGACTAAACTTCTTTGAAGATGGTTGCTTGAGATCTGCGACTTGAGAACACTAAAGTAAAATCACACATGTTTGTACAACCTCATGGCCAGGGGAACAACAAGTGTCAGTTGCTTAGTATAATTCTGCGATCAGTGGCGGACGAACATAACTAGACTGTGGAGCCGTGGAGGTAAAAAAAATTTGAGAATAATAAAACGAAAAAAAAATCGTATAAAAATCAATTATTATAACTTAAAAATTAAAGATTTTAAACTTTTAAAATGTTAAAAATGTTAGAAATTTAATGTATAAATGAGAGGAATTTGGATTTCGAGCAAAAATCGTTTTAGAAAAAGTACTCAAAACTAAAAAAATGCATCGTGTCTTTTTTTTTTAGACATAAAGACACCGCCTCCGAACCCAAAGCATAGATCCACCCCACTTGCGATTGTAATAGTTAGACTCGTCTCTTTAACGATATCCAAGTACAAGAGCTGAATAGCGATCTATCTAAGACTTACTCATAATAAGTTTTTTTTTTCGCCTTAAAATTATTTTCTCTCCCACAAAAAATACATAGTTTGAAAAAGGTACATTTGTTAAAATATTATCTTTGTTACTTTTTTACAAAATGACATTTTTACTTTTAACTAATTAATTTAAGTTTTTTTTTTGTTTTGTAATTATAATTTCAAGTAAGGATAACATAATAAACTTGGTCAACCAAAGATGATGTCATCCACATAAATTTGTACCAGAATGGTGTCAGATTTAGTCTTATAGATAAACAATGTGCTATTTATTTTCCCTCTGAAAATTTATGTTCAATGAGAAAGGTTGTGAGAGTTTCATACCATTCCTTTGCGGCTTGCTTCAGTCCATACAGAGCTAAAGCTTTGTAAAGCTTGTAGACATGATGTGGGTATTCACTACTCTCAAAGCTAGGAGGCTGAGCAACATAAACTTCTTGTTTCAGATCACCATTGAGGAATGCACTTTTGACATCTATTTGGTATATTATGAAGTTCATGTATGTGGCATAATCAAGGAATATTTGTATGGCTTCCATATGAGCAATTGGAGCATAAGTTTGATCAAAATCAACACCATACTCTTGATTGTATCCTTGAGCCATCAGCCTGACCTTATTTTTTACAACAACGTTAGTTTCATCCCTTTTGAGTTTGTATACTCATTTGGTACCAGTTGTTGATTTACCATATGGAAGAGGAACATATTTCTAGACTTTATTTCTTTCAAATTGATTAATCTGGACTTGAAGAACTTGAGGGCATAGGATTCAATCCAGCCACAGGTTCTCCCTACGGCTTTACTTCCTCTTACATGACATCTACCCATCCAGGGTGAGTGAGATCTTCAGAAATTTTTGTGGGTTCAATTTCTAAAAGAAAGTCTGCAAAGAGATATTCTCCAAGTGAAGCAGCACTTAGTTTCATGGCAATAGCTCTTGTGAGCTTACCAGCACCAGGATTTCCCATTATGTTTACAAGCTGAATATGACTATTTCTAGTCTATGAACTTTGTGGAGCTCTAGAGTGAGAACTGGGAATAGTATTTGAGCTAGAACTAGGAAGTCCATGAAATGGAATTGGACTGACTCTAGTGTTTAATAAAGGATATTTAATAGACAAAGGTTCAATCAGTTGTGGACTATCTTCTTGTTTAGAATGAGAGTTCACTTGAACAATTTCTCTTGAAACAACTAGAGAATTTTGGACACAAGACTTAGACTGTTCATTATCAGGGAATTCATTTGACTGATCATTTGTTTGAGCCTATTGATCATTTTGATCTATTGATTGATTTCCATCAGTATGGAATACGGAAGGGTTTCCTTCAGTAGAAGGACTGGTCATATCTTCAAATGGATCAATGTGGGGGACTAATGGACAATCAGTTTAATACTTCTGAGAAGGCTCGTAGTGTTGCAATTCATCAGATGGATAGTTATGAGATTCATGAATATGAAGTTTATCCACTATTGGATTTGCAAACTTGATGGCTTCAGAACTTTCATTGAAGGTGATGTGAAAGGTTTCTTCAATACATTGTCTTCTTGTGTTGAAAACTCTGTATGCCTTTAATACAAGTGAGTATCCAAGGAAGTAACCATCATCGGATTTTTCATCAAACTTTCCAAGGTGATCCTTGTGATTGTGAATGAATACTGGACACACAAACATATGTAGGAATGTCATGTTTGGAATTCTCCCCCTGAAGACTTCATAAGGAGTCTTTATGTGTCTCTTCACAATAATGGACCTATTTTGAGTATAGCAAGCAATGGCTACAACATCAGTCAAAAAGTGCTTAGATAAGGCTGATCCCCAGCAATCATTGTCCTTGCTGCTTCAATCAGAGTTATGTTCCTTCTTTCAGCCACATCATTTTGGGAAATTCTTTTGTCATCACAAAACTTGATTAGTGAATGATTTCTGAATTCAGTACCATTTTCAGTCCTGAGTTGTTTGACATGAGTGTCATTTTGATTTTCAACTCTTTTGATGAAACATGATGGTTTCTGGTGCATGACTTTTCTTCGTCAAAAAGTATACCCATGTATATCTAGAGAACTCACCAACAATGACTAGTGTATATTTTTCATGTCTAATGGCCCTTGGTGAAACTGGACCAAATAAGTCCATGTGAAGAAGGTGAAGACTTTATTTTACTGAGAAAGTTTGTTTTGTTTTGAAACTGGCCCTATTATGCTTTCCTTTCTCACAAGCTGAACATGGTTTTTCCTTTGAATAGACTAGAGAAAGGAGACCAATAACAAGATGTTGTTTTTGTAACATCCCACCTACTCAGACCGCAATATTGTCCGCTTTGCCCGCAAGCTCACGGCTTTGCTTTGTGGCCCTCTTGTGAAGACTTCCGGCAGGTCACCCAAGCCAGTACTACTCTCCCATGAGCACGCTTAACTGCCAGTTCCTAAGAACCCCACTTGCAGTAGACCACAAAACACGTTGTGTCATGAGAAGGCGACTGTTATCTTATGAACCATGGATCTCTCCTGGCCACAACCGATGTGGGATTTGCCTAGGGTGTCACAATCACCCCCCCCCCCCCTTCGGGACTCATCGTCCTCGATGAGGTTTGCCCCACCATCCCGAACGGCTCAGGAGTGTCTCTGATACCACTTGTAACATCCCGCCTACTCAGACCACAATATTGTCCGCTTTGCCCGCAAGCTCACGGCTTTGCTTTGTGGCCCTCTTGTAAAGACTTCCCGGCAGGTCACCCAAGCCAGTACTACTCTTCCATGAGCACGCTTAACTGCCAGTTCCTAAGAACCCTACTTGCAGTAGACCACAAAACACGATGTGTCATGAGAAGGCGACTGTTATCTTATGAACCATGGATCTCTCCTGGCCACAACCGATGTGGGATTTGCCTAGGGTGTCACAGTTTTGCTAGTTGATTAATTGTTTTAAAGTTGAGATGTGAAAGTCTCTTGTACCAAAGCCGGTTAGTCATATCTGAAGCTCTAGCAAAGAAGCAAGTCTCCTTAGTGGAGCTCATGTCCATGACATAAACATCTTTAACTTTAGGAGCAATCATCACAATTTCATGATTGGAGTTAAAGATTGTACCTTTTTGTCATCAAACAGAACTAGGTATTAGGCATCACAAAGTTGACTGATGTTGATGAGGTTGTGCTTCAATCCATTTACTTATGCCACCCTTGTAAAAACTATACCATTGCCTTTCACTTAACCATATCCCTCAGTAGAACCTGATGAGTTATCATCAAACACTACTTTAGGACATGGTCCCCCTTATACTTGTGTAGATGACTTTTAGTACCAGTCATATGCCTTGAGCAACCACTGTCCATGTACCAAATAGGCTTCCTGAGGTCACTATGCACAAGTTTAAGGAAATGGTCAGTTTTGTTTAGAAACCCACCTTGGTTCTTAGATCTAACATGTGTCCTTGATCTGATGAGGTTTCTTGATGAAGAGGACCGGGAAGGTTCAGAATTAGAGGCACGTTCATCATTTGCCTAAAGGGATTCACCTCTTCTAAACCACTCTATGGCATTGTGATCAAATGTATTGTGGACATTGCTTCCACAAGTTTCACAACACTTTGAAATTGAGTTTGGATTCCTTAGTTTCATTCCTCTTATGAGAGAAATGATTCGATTATGTCCATGAGTGTCATGGTCATAACTTCCACAAATGTTACAAATGGGGTAATAATGACAATCATCTGGTAGATGATTGTTCATACTACAATGAATACATGATGGGAAAGGCATGTTTCGCTTGGAGTGAGATGTTCCACCTTTTAGTATGTCAACGCTTGTTTTTCAGCCATATATTCATTATGTTCACAAGTGCGATGATCAGTTCTCTCACATTTCATACAGAATATGACTTTTAGGCAAGTCTCTGTGAGGTGGTAGTTTAGACAACATATGTGACAATCCATCAATTTATGATTGATATTTTATTCTCAATATTTATTTGAAAATATTATTTTAATGTTACAATATGGACTCACATATTTTTGGGAAGAAATTTGGACTTAAGTCTTGGAGTAGCATCGACTACGTCTAAACCGGAGGATTCAACGTTACGTGCTTACGTTTACATACACCGTCTTTGGTGACAGTCTGACATTTCAGAAAATAAATTTATCCGTAAATATTATTTTGGAGTTTTAAATTTGTGTTGGTTCATAAACTCACAAATTTACGAGAAGATATTAGGACTTACGATTTTATTTTAACGTCCTTTACGACTAAACCGGAAACCTTAGGATTACGTATTTACGTTTTCGAACTCCGTTTTTGATGAGACAATTTTTATCGGATTCGTTTTGTGACGTTGATTCATAATTTATAAAAAACATTTTTCGTAAAACGACCCGAGGGCACGCAAATCGAGGAAACTAGAATCGAGGAGTACCCGTAAATAAATGGGGATGAGACAAGTGGGACACTTGTCTCACCCCCATCAAAACCGGCCTAACAAGCCACTACACCACTTGAGGTGTCAACACTTACACATAACAAGTTTACACTTGTAAACTTAAGCTTACTTTGTAAGCTAACAACTCATCAAAACCACCAACACAAACTACTAGCTCATTTCTCACCATGCAAAAACCACATTTCTCTCATCCTCTCTCAAAAAGTGCCGCCCACTTTTCTCCCACAAACACCCTTTGATCTTGATTTAACCATGAAATCCTATGTTATATACACATATGTTGAAGCCCTTTTGAAACCCTATTGATTGGTGGTCCTTATAACATCCAAGGAGGAGTTTTCATGGAGTAGTAGGGCTGATTTTCCACAAGGTTTCTATGAAGAATGGTGGTCATGAAGGTGGTCTTGGTGCATCATAAGTTTCTCCATCCAAAACCATGTCAAACTCATAACCTACATCAAGTTGGTGGTATAAAGATTGTCCTCCTCATCTTCTTGTTAATTTGATTATGTAAACATGTATTTTATTTCCTATTGTATATGTATATGATGATTATATGATGATAAAAATGTTATGTGGGGATTTGTTGTTGATAATCATGGATAAAAAGATGAAAAACTATAAGTAAAAATGGGTAAATCTTGTTTAAATGATAGGCTGTATAAAAACAGTAAAGAACCATATGGTAAACTGATAAAATGATGAAGTAGAATGGATTTACAGTAAGCTATGGGTCTTGTACACATGTGAGAGTTGGCCATGCAATGGAATCAAAATAATGAGTGAGATATGATCAAAACAAGTTTAGGGTATAAATCTGAGTTTACTGTTTTGGACGATTTTTAGAAAATATTTAGAAGATGATTCAACAGTAGCTATAGAAGAGTTAAATGTAGCACATATCATGTAGTTTATATGATAAAAATTTGAGCTTCTTTCTCCATATAGAACTCAAGATATGGCAGTTTTGGTGAAAGTGAAGATAAAAATCAGATTTTTGGAAATTAAAGTATATTACTATTATATAAGCACTCAAAATTTAATAGTATAAAATGTAAAATAAAAACCCACTAACTTATGGATTTTATTTATATAAGTATGTAAAAGGTTAAATATGTGGACATTTTATAAAAATGGTAACTTGTTATGTTTTATAAGTTATAAAAACTATAAACATGATTTTTACGACTTTTTCGGCTATTGCCGTAAAATTAACGTTTTTGTTAAATAAAACTTAGATGGTTGGACCCGTCCAATGAAAACTTTATAAAACTTATATACTGATATATAGACATGTATAACAAGTAAAAACCGATAAAACCCGAACTATAGGACATACGGACGTTAACGGACTAAATTAACGTTATTGGACTAATAATTGGACTAAATAAAATAAACACTCATAAAAAGAACTTATTGGGCGTAACCCATTTAGGCCCAACTTATAAAGTGTAGATACTGATAATATAAGTATAACATGGATTAAAACAAGTTAAAGAACTTATAATAAGTTTATTGGACTTAAAACACGAAAATAGGTGAAACTAGTAAACTAGTATAAAAGTTATCGACATATAACACTAAAATGAGTAAACGAGAAGATGTAAACCCACTTGATCATCATATGTATATAATCATCATATGTATACATAATTGTTATTTTTATAAAGTCATTGGACATGAGTCTAAGACGAGTATTATTTGTCTAGGTTTCCGTGATTGAAGCACGTACCGTACATCCAAATCGCCGATAATCGCCTTCCCACATCAACGTGAGTTCATAGCCTCGCACTCTTTTAAATGTTTTTATAAATGTTTTATAAACCCACGAGGGAGATAACATGTTAGTCTTTATTAAATAGGACACCATTTGTCCCGATTGTTTGTTTATTGATTTTGGACCCGAATGATTGAATGACCCGATTGTATGACCCGATGAATGATTAATGGACCCGATAGATGAAATATAATGGATTATTAAAAGTTAGGTTATGTCACTAAAAGTCCCATTAGCATGAATTGTGAACTACCGGGAGTTGGTAGACGCTTATGCATTTAATAGTACTATTTGGGGACGAGCAACCCAGTTCGCGCCTTGACGGTTGATCCCCGTCGTGCCACATTGATTGGTAAGCGAATTTATGTATGAGAAGATTTCCATAGCGTGACCTTTGTGACGACACGCTACTTTAGATGGGCAAAATTGGTATCGGGTTAGCTACCCGTTGTTGGTTTAGTAAGGTAACAATGTCATGCGGCTTATAATAATCCAAATTAACGAAATACTAATAGACGCTCCGAATTACGATGTATTGCCTGACTAGCAATACAGGGTCATACTATTGATATTATGTACGTGTTTTGGTTTTCATAACCATATTCATATAACGGTTTTTGGTTTCATACAACGTCATAAGACGTATTGTATGATGTTTTTACGACATTGGCTCGTATAATAATTTTTAAGGCGAATGCCTATATTATGATTTTCGATAAGGATTTATATAAAATGACTTTGGCTATTTTATGGCCTACTACAAAGATTTGTATAAAATGATTTTGGCTATTTTACGGCCTATTACAATGATTTGTACGAATTGATTTTTGGTACTAATTTTATACCAAAGTTATATTGATGGAATTTATTAAACTCTATGAATTCACTCGGCGTTATCGCTGACCTTTTCTTTTAACATGTTTTATCTCAGGTACTTGAAGGTAATTCTCGGGAAGACAACAAGAATTCATGGCCCGCACTTAAACAATATTTTTCATTCAAATATTTTGTAAAACTTTGTATGAAATGTAATGACTTGGGACCGATGTAACTTTGATATTTATGAATGGAAACGATTTAATATTAAACGACGCGATTTTTATGCGTTGTCTATGATGTGAGTAATGTGCTATCCCGTAACACCAACTAGTCTTCCGCTGTATTAAGTTGTATAAATTTGGGGGTGTTACAGTTTGGTACCAGAGCTCTCGTTATAGAGAACGAAAGATTTTTAAAACAAAGGTTTTGAATAAAACATTTCAAAATCTTTTAACTATAAACATTTTTCTAAAAATGTCTAAAAAATCTTTTGACTATAACGGTGCCGAAGAATTCCCGAGTTACCGACAAGACCAAGACTGAGAAGTGTTATTTTAATATATATATATATATATATATATATATATATATATATATATATATATATATAACTTGGATTATATATATATGATGTAATTTTATTACATGATTGTTTGATGATTATTTTGATTTTTATACGAGGTATTTATACGAAGTAGATTGTCACAATGTACCCTAAATCCCCTAGTAAATTAATCGAAGCTATTCTCGTAGGAATTCTAGCTATCCTAGATCTAAACCAAGTTGTGGATATTTATGATCCCAACAAATGGTTTATATTCGTAGAAATGTAGATATTAGTTGATTGTGATATTAAGAAGAATTGGCGAAATTAAATCTGATATCGATGTCATGACGATCTTTCCTTATAGAGTGGAGTTTGACAAAACGTTACCACCTAGGAAGATGTCATCTGATTCGTTGTCATCCAATTCTTAAATTGAAATCGAAAGGATGAATGTTGCACTTGAGGCTGTCATTGGAACCAGTACCCAAAAGCCTCATGCCACTAATACCTTTCCGAGAAGTCTAAATGAATGTATGAGTCATCTCATACTAGTGACTCATTTGATAATTGTTGTTGTAAGAGCTATGGGATTGGAAATTAAGGGTTGATCATATCGAGCTTTTATTGCCCTATTAAGGTTTATGAATAAAGGTTGAAAGTATTGGAAAATGAGGTAGGATATCGAATTGAGTATAAATTGGTTGAAACTTGAATAAAGTGAAACTTAACCTGTATGGAATATGAGATTGTTAAGAGGAAGTCGTTAAGTTCTGTGATTAGATTATAAGGTTTTAATTGATTGTTGATTCGTGTTAAGGGTTGTTCCTAGGCCATTGTCCACTAACGAGGATGCCCAGTGTCCAAGAAATAAATTGAAGAAATCTTCTTCTGAATTGAGACCGATGGATCTTCTGGGACATGTGGAACACCTAATGACTCTTGTAGATTAGTATTCATTGTGGTATCTTTTAAAAATCCCTAACTTCACTGAGATATCAGTTGGTAGGATGAGTTCTGAGAATTGTATGACATAGTGACACGAAATGTGTTACGGTACAATTTGACTTGTTTGTGATTAATGAAAAGACTACCTTTGATTGCTAAATTCTACATGTATCGATGTTATCTATCTTTTCTTGCTTCATCCTTATGCTCACATTAGTGATGTAACCATTGAACGAGTACTCATCTTGATTTGAGTTACGTTGTGGATTATTCTTTTGAGTGCCATCGAGATCATGAACCTCATGATTATTTGGCTAAAGCTCATTTCCTATCATATTGAAGTTAGTTCTCGGTGAACAACTCTTCATCACTCTTTTCTGCAGATCACACATTGTTTTTATAAAGTTAAAACGGTATCCTTTGAGGGAATTATTTTCATCACAATAAGGATTATTCAAAGTGAGATTTATAAGTGATTGTTATCAAAATGAAGTTGTTTATGAAAAGATTTGGAAACTTAATTATTTCCATAACAAAGAAAATCTTTGTAAATATATTTTTGATTCTTATTTAAGAATTAAGCATGAAAATGTTTTTATTATAAACATGATGATAACATTTTGACGAACTGAGTATTGCATCGTTAATCTTGAAATTGTATATAGTTGCGCGCCTACATACAATTTGGAATGGACTATGCAAGACTGATTAGTAGTCACCATAAAACTAATGAATAAACACTACATTTTCTTTGAAGATTATGAAGGATTAAATTTTATGAGATCTGCAAGAAGTGAAAAATAAGGACATAATGTTAGGGACACCTACATATGTGCCTGTAACACCTATTCTTCTGAGTCGAATTTACTCATCTGTGGACATTGTCTTATTTGACAATTGACAATTCTTTCTTGTCCAATTATCCCGTAGTGAGATTCTTAGGAAAAGTATCTGATTACTGAGTGTTGATACCCGACTGGATGTATTGACGTTCTTATCATTTCTTATGATTTGATTTCATTTGAATGACCTGGGTAACGATCCGAGGAGCTTTCGAATGCGTACTCAAATTATGAAAACATGGTATATGTTCATATTCGTTAAATGTTTTCGTCTGTATCTGATTTGAAATTCTCCCGCGTAGATTATGCGTTGACCCTACTCTTTTAATCATGGTTATGTCTCCTGATATCCTTGAATTTGTGAAGGATTATGAGTTATTATTAGTCTTTTGAGAAGTTCACATCTTATCAATGGCAATAAAACTGGAAAGTTGGAAGTGCCAGTAGAATGGATTGATTGATTATGACGTGACGACATTGTCTTAATTGATGGGAACTCGAGTAGAATTCCCCTAAAAGATAAGATGTTGATTATCAAAAGTGATCTAAATAATTCTTGGTGGATGACCATATCCTGTATTAAGACTTGAAATTATACCATGAATGGTTGTGAATTAGTCATAAATATTGTAATCTAGAAGAACCTAATATGAATGTATTAAAAGATGTTTAAGTTATTTGAAACTTTAGTAAGTATTTGTTAATGAATTACCTAGACTTTCGCCATTAAGGCAAGTTGAATTTGGTATTGATTATATTCTCGGTGTTGCACTTGTGGCTTGTGCACTGTATGTCAGCACCATCTGAATTTAAGGAATTACCGTACAACTGAAAGAGTTGTCGGAGAAAGATATCATTATACCAAGCCTGTCATCATGAAGAGCTATGGTGTTATCATTCCTTATATTTATAGATTAATGTGAACTGAGTAAATTAACAATCGAAAACGATGTCCATAACTCGAAATGGAAGATTTGTTCGATCATTTACAAGGTTCTTGCGTATGTTCTAAAGATTTGATCCACGGCATGGTTATTATCAACTTCGCATCTGCGAAAGAGATTATCTATTCCAATCACCTCATCCAGAACTTGTAATGAACATTATGAGTTTCACGTGATGTCGTTTGGATTGACTAACACACATGTAGCATTCATAAATATGATGAATCGCGTGTGTAGGCTGTAATTTGATAAATTCATGCTCGTGATCACTAATGACTATTTATTTGTTTATAAGAATAAGAATGAGTTAATAATTATTTATATATTGCCCTGAATTGTCCGAACAATGAAAACATGTACCTTAAATATTTAACATAAGACTTAAGACTTAATTCTTTACATGATTTAACCATGTGATTAATAGATGATGGAATATATTGACTCTTTAAAGATTAAGAGCCCTTTTAAGACTTTGAGTATTACTAAAAAGAAAATGGAAATATGTTTTGACAAATGTTTTAGCAAAGGATTTTAAAGGGATTATTCCCTTATACACAAACCATTTAACTAAACTTCTGTTTAGGGGTAAATGTTTGTGTATACTTCTAGACAACTTAAGAAGGATTGAGGAAACCATTTAAACCATGACTTGAAATTTGAAACGATACATTTTTGCTTTTTAACTAAGAAAATTTTGACCAAAGTATAAACAAAGGTTTTTCGAACATTTACGAATCTTATTAAATATTTTCGATAAATCAACAAAAATCTTGTTAATTAAATTCAAATTTATCTTTGAATATTATATATAATTGGTCGAACTAAGAAATTTAAAATCTTTACGTTTACATTTCATAAAAATTGAATATTTAATATTTAATTAGTAGTAATAATTATCGACGCTTTAGACGTCGGATTGAGTAAAACGGATAAAAATGATATCTAAGACGAAACTAAAACATAGAAGATATGAAGAAAGAATTTTGAATAAATACGGTTGTGATATTTATTTCATCAGGAAGGTGAACGTAATTACTGACGCATAATATAAAAAGAATATCTTAGTGAATTGTGGACATGATAATTATATCATCATGAGAAGTGAATATAGATACCGACGCATTATGTAGAAAAGATAAAGAACCAGTTAGGACATGTTCCTTAATCATGAAGGTGCAAAATAAATTGCCGAACGATATAAAAATAAACAATTTTGGTAAAAAGGGATAATATAGATTATAAAAGAGGTTCGCGGCTAATATGAGCCATTAGAATTGAGAAGCCGATAGCGTTAAATGTTTTAAAGGCCACTTGTGGTTGCCTAGATATGGAGACTATGAGATATAGTTATGTTGGAATTTGTAAGTATAAGTATTATATGTATGTCATTTTTGACTAAAAGTATCTTTGTTTGAAGAAGTTGTACTAATGGCAATTATGAAGGCAGACATCGCCTCATACATTAGTAAACTTCTAGCTACTGCAAAGGTCATCATCTGAATTTGATTCGATTTGGGTCATCGTCGACAGACTGACCAAATCTGCTAATATCATTCTCGTTAATGATCGAATCTTGATGAAGAAATAGACTCTTTTATTTAAAGGAAGTTATATAAACATAGTGTGCATGTATCGATCATTTATATATCAAGATCCTCGCTTCGCATCGAAGATCTAGAGATTTGCTCAGAAATCATTGAGAACGAACCTTGATGAGAGTACGATGTACCACCCCAATCGAAGGGACGAGGTAAAGTAACGATACAAAATACTATAAGCACTGTTCTATGTTTGAATGATTGACCTTTGGTTATAGACCGTATAATCGTTTTCCTTTGGAGAGATTATCATTAATAATTATCGTATTAGGATCGAGATCGAATCTTGTTAGGATCTGAATCTTAGAGCATCTGTAAGCAGGAGTTGAGATGAAGACATCCGACATACACCCATTGTGAGTTGGACATGTCTTTTAGGTTTAAGGTTTCCTACGATGGCAAACCTAACCTTGCAAAATACCCGACCCGCGAGACCTGAAATGATTGTTGAAATTAGGATTTGATTATTAACCGCCGATAGTGGGCAGGAGGTTATGTGAATATTAAATGTAGATCTTGAAGTGCCAAATGGGTAGCGAAGTTATGCCACAAATTTTTTTTTAACTTTGGAAAAATGAATTCATGATCTGACAAATCATGGGATATAAGTCCCCGTTGTTTGGGACCATTGAGATGATGTGAAAGATTGGTTTGAAAGGCATATAAGCTGGATCTACCCTAGGACTTCAAGGACTGCGTAAATTATGTTTCGTAAATCGAACTTGATGGAATATCTATCAAGTGAAAATCTGATTGTTCTTAGTAGAGCTTAGATCGGCGAAAAGTTGCATTCATCAAAAACCCGTGAACATCATGGATAGAGAAAGTAAGTCAACATTAAGCCTGATTTTATTCCCGTAGTTATGTTTGCTGAAACTCGCGTATTATAATGGATTACACTTGTGAGAAAGGACCGAATGTGGAGGAAATACCCACATGGCTTTAACTCTATAAGAAGCGAGTAGTAAGGTAAGATGATCTTTGAGGACAAAGATCCTGTTTAGGGGTAAATGTTGTGACAATCCGTCAATTTATGATTGATATTTTATTCTCAATATTTATTTGAAAATATTATTTTAATGTTACAATATGGACTCACATATTTTTGGGAAGAAATTTGGACTTACGTCTTGGAGTAGCATCGACTACGTCTAAACCGGAGGATTCAACGTTACGTGCTTACGTTTACATACACCGTCTTTGGTGACAGTCCGACATTTCAGAAAATAAATTTATCCGTGAATATTATTTTGGAGTTTTAAATTTGTGTTGGTTCATAAACTCACAAATTTACGAGAAGAGATTAGGACTTACGATTTTATTTTAACGTCCTTTACGACTAAACCGGAAACCTTAGGATTACGTATTTACGTTTTCGAACTCCGTTTTTGATGAGACAATTTTTATTGGATTCGTTTTGTGACGTTGATTCATAATTTATAAAAAACGTTTTTCGTAAAACGACCCGAGGGCACGCAAATCGAGGAAACTAGAATCGAGGAGTACCCGTAAATAAATGGGGATGAGACAAGTGGGACACTTGTCCCACCCCCATCAAAACCGGCCTAACAAGCCACTACACCACTTGAGGTGTCAACACTTACACATAACAAGTTTACACTTGTAAACTTAAGCTTACTTTGTAAGCTAACAACTCATCAAAACCACCAACACAAACTACTAGCTCATTTCTCACCATGCAAAAACCACATTTCTCTCATCCTCTCTCAAAAAGTGCCGTCCCACTTTTCTCCCACAAACACCCTTTGATCTTGATTCAACCATGAAATCCTATGTTATATACACATATGTTGAAGCCCTTTTGAAACCCTATTGATTGGTGGTCCTTATAACATCCAAGGAGGAGTTTTCATGGAGTAGTGGGGCTGATTTTCCACAAGGTTTCTATGAAGAATGATGGTCATGAAGGTGGTCTTGGTGCATCATAAGTTTCTCCATCCAAAACCATGTCAAACTCATAACCTACATCAAGTTGGTGGTATAAAGATTGTCCTCCTCTTCTTCTTGTTAATTTGATTATGTAAACATGTATTTTATTTCCTATTGTATATGTATATGATGATTATATGATGATAAAAATGTTATGTGGGGATTTGTTGTTGATAATCATGGATAAAAAGATGAAAAACTATAAGTAAAAATGGGTAAATCTTGTTTAAATGATAGGCTGTATAAAAACAGTAAAGAACCATATGGTAAACTGATAAAATGATGAAATAGAATGGATTTACAGTAAGCTATGGGTCTTGTACACATGTGAGAGTTTTCCATGCAATGGAATCAAAATAATGAGTGAGATATGATCAAAACAAGTTTAGGGTATAAATCTGAGTTCACTGTTTTGAACGATTTTTAGAAAATATTTAGAGATGATTCAACAGTAGCTATAAAAGAGTTAAATGTAGCACATATCATGTAGTTTATGTGATAAAAATTTGAGCTTCTATCTCCATATAGAACTCAAGATATGGCAGTTTTGGTGAAAGTGAAGATAAAAATCAGATTTTTGGAAATTAAAGTATATTACTATTATATAAGCACTCAAAATTTAATAGTATAAAATATAAAATAAAAACCCACTAACTTATGGATTTTATTTATATAAGTATGTAAAAGGTTAAATAAGTGGACATTTTATAAAAATGGTAACTTGTTATGTTTTATAAGTTATAAAAACTATAAACATGATTTTTACGACTTTTTCGGCTATTGCCGTAAAATTAACGTTTTTGTTAAATAAAACTTAGATGGTTGGACCCGTCCAATGAAAACTTTATAAAACTTATATACTGATATATAGACATGTATAACAAGTAAAAACCGATAAAACCCGAACTATAGGACATACGGACGTTAACGGACTAAATTAACGTTATTGGACTAATAATTGGACTAAATAAGATAAACACTCATAAAAAGAACTTATTGGGCGTAACCCATTTAGGCCCAACTTGTAAAGTGTAGATAATGATAATATAAGTATAACATGGATTAAAACAAGTTAAAGAACTTATAATAAGTTTATTGGACTTAAAACACGAAAATAGGTGAAACTAGTAAACTAGTATAAAAGTTATCGACATATAACACTAAAATAAGTAAACGAGAAGATGTAAACCCACTTGATCATCATATGTATATAATCATCATATGTATACATAATTGTTATTTTTATAAAGTCATTGGACATGAGTCTAAGACGAGTATTATTTGTCTAGGTTTCCGTGATTGAAGCACGTACCGTACATCCAAATCGCCGATAATTGCCTTCCCACATCAACGTGAGTTCATAGTCTCGCACTCTTTTAAATGTTTTTATAAATGTTTTATAAACCCGCGAGGGAGATAACATGTTAGTCTTTATTAAATAGGACACCATTTGTCCCGATTGTTTGTTTATTGATTTTGGACCCGAATGATTGAATGACCCGATTGTATGACCCGATGAATGATTAATGGACCCGATAGATGAAATATAATGGATTATTAAAAGTTAGGTTATGTCACTAAAAGTCCCATTAGCATGAATTGTGAACTACCGGGAGTTGGTAGACGCTTATGCATTTAATAGTACTATTTGGGGACGATCACCCCAGTTCGCGCCTTGACGGTTGATCCCCGTCGTGCCACATTGATTGGTAAGCGAATTTATGTATGAGAAGATTTCCATAGCGTGACCTTTGTGACGACACGCTACTTTAGATGGGCAAAATTGGTATCGGGTTAGCTACCCGTTGTTGGTTTAGTAAGGTAACAATGTCATGCGGCTTATAATAATCCAAATTAACGAAATACTAATAGACGCTCCGAATTACGATGTATTGCCTGACTAGCAATACAGGGTCATACTATTGATATTATGTACGTGTTTTGGTTTTCATAACCATATTCATATAACGGTTTTTGGTTTCATACAACGTCATAAGACGTATTGTATGATGTTTTTACGACATTGGCTCGTATAATAATTTTTAAGGCAAATGCCTATATTATGATTTTCGATAAGGATTTATATAAAATGACTTTGGCTATTTTATGGCCTACTACAAAGATTTGTATAAAATGATTTTGGCTATTTTACGGCCTATTACAATGATTTGTACGAATTGATTTTTGGTACTAATTTTATACCAAAGTTATATTGATGGAATTTATTAAACTCTATGAATTCACTCGGCGTTATCGCTGACCTTTTCTTTTAACATGTTTTATCTCAGGTACTTGAAGGTAATTCTCGGGAAGACAACAAGAAGTCATGGCCCGCACTTAAACAATATTTTCCATTCAAATATTTTGTAAAACTTTGTATGAAATGTAATGACTTGGGACCGATGTAACTTTGATATTTATGAATGGAAACGATTTAATATTAAACGACGCGATTTTTATGCGTTGTCTATGATGTGAGTAATGTGCTATCCCGTAACACCAACTAGTCTTCCGCTGTATTAAGTTGTATAAATTTGGGGGTGTTACAACATAAGTCACAACACTTTTTGAATTGTGTTTTGTATCTGTAATGAGGAGAGTTAGGTGGTCCATCCCATAATCGAACTAGTGTTTGTTGTTGTCTGAGTTGCATCTTAAGATCTTTGATCTCTTGCATGACTAGAGACATTTTCATGTCTTCTTCAGATACAACTTTCTTTAGTTTATTGTGTAAAACTGAATAAGTAGTTCCCTTTTGTGATCTCTCAGCAGGAGTTGAAGATTTCTTTGATGTGTCAGTTTTGACTTGCTTAGGAGTACTACTTTTGAGAGTGGTGTGAGACTTGATGATAGACTGGATAGTTTTGGGTCCAGTAGAGTTCAGCACCAACAAGTTTCTCCAATGGAGGAAGTGGTGTTCTTACTGAAGACTCTATATCATCATCTGAGTCATCTTCAGTAACTGAAGACTCAACAGGTGCTGATGAATTCGCACTTGCTTGAAACTTAGGTAGGAGGATACGTCTAGTATCATGATTTGGTAGATTCACATCACCTGATCTTTCAGTGTCAGGAATAGAACTACTTATCTCATTTGAAGCTTTGACAAAGACAATATCATATGCTTTATTGCTGGAGGATCCTTCAGCACCAAGCATTTTTCCCTTTTGAGCAGGAATTGTTCACTAACACACTGATTAACCTTATCAAAGTTTGTTAGCCTCAAAATATTGAGTCAAACAAGAATGACCGGTCGTAGGTTTATTATGTATCGTTTATTAGAACGTTGTAATATGTAGTATAATAGTCGTGACAATACGAGCTTGATGGCTTGCTTAAAAGGCCTCTTTCAAGGTACTAAACATTTATTCAAGCCTGGCCCAATCAAACATATAGCCCATTATGCCACATGTATACAAGGCTATAAATACCTCTCCTAGCATGTTAGGAGAGGTTGATTGTTCATTATTCTTAATCTAATCCTCCCTAAGTTTCACCATTCTCTCTCTACTTTCTCTCTCTAGAATTCATCTACTTTCTTCTTTATTTCTTCTATAATTCGTGTATAATCATCACAAAATTTGGGACAACATTTGGTATCGATCGCCATGGGGTATATTAGTGATTGTTTTTGTTCTGTTCGTGAGTTTTTGATCTTCAAACCTCACGTCCCAATTTTTTTTGTGTTTTTCGTGCTCTAAACCCTTATAGAAATCTCCTACATAGTTGTGGTAGAGATTTGGGATAGTTGTTTTGGTGAAAAACGAAATTTTGTTGGTTATTTGGCTTGATTTTGGCATAAAATCTCAAAAAACAGCAATTATTGCGGAATCCATAAGTTTTTTTGCGAAATATTTGCTCCAACATTTCGCAATATCTAGGGTTTTGATTATTGCGAAAAGTGTTATTGCGAAAAGTGGTTTTTGCGAAAAGTGTTTATTGCGAAAACTGGTTATTGCGAAAACTGGTTATTGCGAAAAGTTTAAGGATATTGCAAAATCTCTTCCTCTTGATTATTACGAAAAGTTTCCTGATTATTGCGAAGTCCTGATTATTGCGAAGTCTTGATTATTGCGAAGTCTTGATTATTGCGAAGTATTTATTATTGCGAAGTCTTGATTATTGTGAAGTCTTCACGAGGTTATTGCGAGATCTTGTTAGTTGAATTATTGCGAGATCTTTTCCGCAATTTTACAAATATTCCGAGATTTTCAAAAAACATGATTTAGAAATTTTTTAACTCGTGCGTTATTTGGTCTTGGAATTTTTGGTTTCCTAAGAAGACATTATTAGGGGATTTCAACTACTTTTCTCTACAACAACAATCACTACAACATCTACTTAAGATCCATATTCATTTCAACATTCAGAGATTATCAAGATGGATTCTACTATAGAGTATCGTGTGACGAACAACAACATCATGGTGGCGGGTAACAAAGAGAGACCACCAATGCTCGTGACTGGTCGATATGCTCAATAGCAATCACGTTTTACTCGATATCTTGGTACAAGACAA
This sequence comes from Glebionis coronaria, assembly GCA_025667525.1. Taxonomy (NCBI): domain Eukaryota; kingdom Viridiplantae; phylum Streptophyta; class Magnoliopsida; order Asterales; family Asteraceae; genus Glebionis; species Glebionis coronaria. The sequence continues at coordinate 146,662,250 of CM046881.1, read as the reverse complement.
AATGGTGATCTTCTCCGACATTGCATTAAAGAAGGACCATATACTCTCATTACAATCACCATTCCTGCAACTCCAGCAAACGACACGACGCCAGGTGCCGCTGAGCAGACTATTAAGGAAACATATGAGAATACTTCGAAAGAGAACCGTGCCTGGATTGACTCGGAGAATGAAGCAATCTATCTGATTCTAAGTGAGACTGGGGATGATATTTACTCAACGGTTGATGCATGCTCTACTACAAAAGAAATATGGTTTGCCATTGAACGTCTGCAACAAGGAGAATCACTAAACAAACAAGATGTCAAAACCAACTTGTTTTGGAACTTTGTTAAGTTTACTTCCTTGGATGGGGAATCAATTGATTCATACTATTCAAGATTCTATAAGATGATGAATGACATGACAAGAAACAACTTGGAAGTCTCCATCATACAAGTCAATGTGCAATTTCTACAACAACTTCAACCAGAGTGGACACGATTTGTAACTTTGGTGAAACAACAAAATAAGTTAGACGAGGTCAACTATAACACACTCTTTGACATTTTAAAACAATTTCAGAATGAGGCAAATGAACTTCGAGCTGAAAAGGTAGTAAAGACTGCTAATCCACTTTCTTTGGTGCCTACCACTCAACACGTCCATGATCATCACTCTCGTGTTCCTAAGTCATACTCCACTCCATCATCCTCACCAAGATACTCCACTTCATCCAAGTCTTCAGCTCCCACAAGATCATGAGGCAAAGAACCAAGAGCACCATCACCATCATCTGAGCCATCATCTGAAGAGGACAGTGATTAAGAACAAGCTCAGAAGGATAGGGAGATGAACCAACAAATTGCTTTCATTATGAAGACCTACAAGAAAATCTTCAAACCCACCAACAACAATCTTCGAACATCATCTAACACAAGGAACCGATATGTTGAGAGTCCTCCAAGGTATGACACACGTCGACGAGATTAAAGTCCTCCTAGGTATGATCGACGTAATCCAACACATGTTGAGGGTTCTGCGCGGTATGATCGACAAACTGCTAAGTATGATACTCAAAGGATTGTTACTGTTATTGGGAATAGGGAAAATGTTGGAACTCAAGTGGTTCAGCAAAGTGGGATTCAGTGTTTTAATTTCCAAGGTTATGGGCATATGGCAAAGGAATGCAGGAAGCCGAAACGGGTTAGGGACTCTAGTTATCATAAGGAAAATATGCTGCTATGCAAGAAGATGGAAACTAAGGTTAAATTGTCGGTTGAGGAAGGACAATGCTTGATGACACTGATGATGAAGCCTCCGACCAAGAACTTGAAGCACATTACTCATATATGACAAAGGTTGAAGAAGTTCTCAAAGTCACTGAAGATGACAATGGTCCTATCTTTGATATTGAGCCAATCGATAAGGTACAAACTGACTACGAATATAATGTGTTTAGTGATACTCATGAGCATTGTGAGCTACCTACAACCATTACTGACACATGTATGATGGAAATGGTTGATAGCAATACCACACCCGATTCATCAAACATGTGCAATAATGAGTCTGAGGATGATCAACATGCAAACGAGTATGATGATGATGAGGAGCGTATTGCACTTGCTAACTTAATTGCTTCTTTAAAAAAAGATGTCAAAGAAACTAGAAAGAGTCAAAAGCAATTAAAGAAGGCAAATGCCACGCTCACTCAAAATTTTGAAGAAAGCAAAGCTACAGTTATAAAATCTAGTGAGCTTCTTGCAAGCTGTAGAGCTAAGTTTTTTCAAAAAGACAAAGAGCTTGCAAGGTAAAAAGGGGGTGTCATTACTACTGTAAAGGATGTTTTTGAAACTAAATACAATGACACTCTTAAGCTTTTAGAACAAGAGAAACGTAATTATAACATCTCTTTAAGTACTGAACGACACAAAACATATCTTGCTACCACTAATGTGAATGAGTTAACTCAAAAGATTGGTTTTCTTCAAGAGGATAAAACTAAACTAGTCACTGCGAAAATGGAAGAGGTTGCTAACTTGCAAAAAGATTTCAAAATTAAACAAGCTAAAGACATTGACAAAGTCGTGCAACTTGAAGTTCAAATTGATTTTATAAGAAAATTGTTTACAAAACAAATCAATCTATTCAAACCATGCGAGTGTTGGCACCTCGTTCGTTTTTCAAGGGTAAAGCTAGTTTTGCTAGTCCTAAGTACCACGAGCAAGCTCAATCTGAGAACCCGCGCCTATATCTTGAGGAGTCCCAATGGATCGACGTTGATTGTGTAATTGTTAGGCCCGATAGTGATGAGTCATTAATTTTTGAAGAGGAGAGTAGATCACCGGTAAATAAAGACTTTGTGAAACCATATAATTAAACTTATGAAAATAGTCTTTATGAAATTTTCAAACCACAAAAACAGAAGTTCCGTGAGCAAATATTTTTCGAATGTGAACAAATAAGAATTAAATGGAGACAAATTTTTGCCACTAAGAAAACTAATGTTTCAAACTTTATTGAGTACTTGCCATATAAAGCTTCTATAAGCAAGAGTAAGCAAGCACTTAGTTTTCTTAAACAAAACACTAAAAATTTCAAAAAAGTTGTAGACGACGATTGGAAAGAACGTGAATGTTTGAAAGGCAACAAAGAAATTCCTCACGATATAACTGTGCTTGTGAAAAGTATTTTGATTCCGCTTGCGGAAAGAACGCAGAATCATATTTTGGAATTTGAAACATTAATTAAGCAAGAAATGTTTGATGATTTGAAATATGTGGAATCTCTTGAACAATAAGTGAACGACCATCAACCTGAAAGAGACGAATTTTCTATATCATATGATCTACCCTTGCAAGAATTCCTCTCAAAAGATATTATGTGTGTTTATGTTACATCTTGTGCTGATATTAATGAATATTCTGATGTTGCGTGCAAATATCTAGATAAAGTCAAAGAGTGTGAACGTCTTGAAACTGAGCTTTCGCAAACTATTAACCAAAAAGATTTTATCTTAATTAAACATCGTTGTGATTATCTTCAACAACATTGTCACACACTTGAACTTGATTTGCAAAACAAAATTAGAAGTTTTTCACATGATACACCTTTGGAAGTAAAATTATCTGAGTCATGTCGATTATTAAACGAAAAAAGTCTTGACATTACAGATTTAAAAGCTCAATTACAAGAAAAAGACATAGCAATAGAAGAGTTGAAGAAACTCGTTGCTAAAATGGGTGGGAAAATTGTGGAAACTAGGATTAAGAAACCTATTGTGAGACAACCCAATGCGTATAAAGTGACTAAATCGTTTGTCTTAGGAAAACCATTTGTTTTCTCAAATTCTTCATTTGCAACATCTGGGTTTGCCCCCAAGACGGATGGGAAGGATAGGTTACCACAGATTCGTCCCAAAACGGTTATTCAAGCACAAAGCACAAATGTGCTCAAACCAGGGATGTATAGATTAGCCACTAAACCCACACAAAAAAAAGATAGTCACTCGCCTCAGACTTCAAGAAACACTAATAGACGTGTGTCTTTTACTATAGGAGTAGTCCCCACTGCTAGTGTTAGCCGACCTCAGCTTAAGAGCACTCGAATGAATGAAAAGGTTTGGCAAAAAAAAAGTCAAGGGAAGATGAAGAAAGTAGAAGACCACCCTAGGAATATGAATGTTTCTAAGAATAAAACGTCTATAATCGCATGTAATGACGATTTGAATGATTTGACTACTTTGAAAGCTTTAAATGTTAAGTTTGTTTGTGTGAAATGTGGAAAATGTGATAATGCTAATCATTCTCTGTGAGTTTTGAATAATGTCAAAGGCGTAGATACTAGAACTAAGAAGCAAATTGCGATGCCTATTAGTGCTAGTAAACCCAAACGCCAAGGAACCATTCTGGTGCAACCCCCCCCCCCCCCCCCCATAAGGGAAGTAATGAATCAGACTCCACCACTAGGAACACTAGAAGCCAAATTAGGGAATTATATGAGTCTGCTAGCAAGTCTTGGAAATGGTGGTTTGCTAATCAATGTCCTCCCAGATATAAATGGGTGCCTAAGGTTAGAACAGAAAATGTGACAACGAGCGTTAGTTTGCCTTTAAGTGTTGAAACTAGGGAAACTAATGATTCAGAAATTACAACTAACCCATGGAATCTAATTTAGCAAATGCTCCATCGTGCTCTAATTTGTCTGCAGGTGATCGAAATAATTCTCTTCATACTGGAATCCGGGTGCACCAAACACATGACGGGGAATCTCAAGCTTCTAATTAACTTCATGGAGAAGCGCCTGGGTACGGTCCAATTCGGAAATGATCAACTTGCACCGATCTTAGGATATGGAGATTTGGTTCAGGGGAATATCACGATCAAAAGGGTATACTACTTCGAATGGCTCAATCACAATCTTTTCTCGGTTGGTCAATTCTGTGATGTAGATTTGGAGGTTGCATTTAGAAAGGAGACATGTTTTGTTTGTGATTATGATGGGAATGTTACTCACCGGTTCACGGGGTACAGATCTTTATACAATTTCACTTCTAGACACAACTTCCGCAACTCCAATTTGCTTTATGGCTAAAGCTTCAACGACTCAAGCATGATTATGGCATCAACGTCTATCTCATATCAATTTTGATACCATCAACTTGCTTTACAAGAAAGATATTGTGAGAGGCATTCCAAGCTTGAAATTCATCAAATATCATTTTTGTTCTTCTTGTGAGCTTTGTAAAGCTAAACGAAGTAGTTTCAAGACAAATACTACACCAAGATATAAAGGACGGTTAGATCTTCTTCATATGGATTTGTGTGGTCCCATGCGTGTTTAAAGTATCAATGGGAAGAATTAAATTCTAGTGATTGTCGATGACTACTCAAGGTACACATGGACTCACTTCTTGAGGTCCAAGGATGAAACACCCGAAGTTCTCATCAACTTCCTAAGCAGATACAACGTGGTCTTCAAGCTCAAGTAAAAGTGGTACATACTGACAGAGGCACATAATTCTTGAATTCAACTCTAAAGAATTTTTTTGAAGCCAAATGGATTGAACATGAAACATCTATTGCTCGAAAACCCGAATAAAACGGCGTTGTTGAAAGACGGAACCGTACTTTAGTTGAGGCTGCTCGAACATTATTATCCGCTTCAAAACTACCACTATTCTTTTGGGCCGAAGCCGTGTCAACCACATGCTACACACAAAACCGTTCCTTAATTATTCCAAGACACGAAAAGACACCATATCATATAATTTGTGATAAAAAACCTTCACTCAAACACCTTCACATTTTTGGATGTACTTGTTACATAATACGAGATGGTGAAAATTTGGATAAGATGAAAGAGAAAGGTGACGCATGTATTCCGTGGGATATGCAACTCAGTCTAAGGGATATAGAGTGTACAACAAGAGAACAAACTTGATAGTCGAGACTACTCATATCAGATTTGATGAATTGCAGAAAATGGCACTTGAACAAAGCTGTTTAAGTCTCGATTCACAACGGCAAAAGACGTCTGTGCACAACCGCACGGAACTCGGAACTCACGACCACAACAATGAACCGTCAAGTTCAAAGCTGGTTCAAGGAAATGTTCCTAAAGCAGATATGATAGTCGACACGACAATTGAAGAGTTGGAAATGTTATATAGACCAATGTTTGATGAATATTTCACGGGGGAGAAACATGTTGTATCAAAGTATTTCGATGTCACTCATGATAAGAATGATGATACCGATCATCGTCAACAAAAGGATACAACTTCATCTACTTCAACACGGGTTGCTGCAGATTTACCTCCTCATAATATCACATCAACAATCGATCCTACAACCTCCACAACTACTGTCATTGCTCCATAGAACACAAATCAAGCAGACAATGCATTATCTGACGATGACGATTTTCATAATCCATTCGGTATATCCGTACATGAAACTGGAGAGTCTTCTACTCGCCATGTTGATCCGTCAAATATGCATACGTTCTATCAACGACATCCGCCAACACATAATTGGACCCAAGATCATCCTTCGGTTCAAGTAATTGGAAACCCTTCACAGCCCGTTCGTACAAGACGACAACTAGAAATCAATGGCGATGTTTTTATGTTCGCACTCGCCGTGAGTACAGTTGAACCGAAAAACATCAAAGAAGCCATGGTTGATCATGCTTGGATTGAATCGATGCAAGATGAACTTCTTCAATTTTAAAAACTTAAAGACTGGGAACTTGTTGACAGACCATACGATGTTACTCCATAAAATCTTCGTTGGATTTGGAAAAACAAGATGGATGAAGAAAACACAATCATCAAGAACAAAGCAAGGCTAGTGGCTAAGGGGTATGGCCAGAAAGAGGGTATTTATTTTGAAGAATCATTTGCACCAGTAGCTCGTATGGAAGCGGGCAGGATTTTCCTTGCTTATGTTGCACATAAGGGATTCACTGCCTATCAAATGGACGTAAAGACGGCATTTCTTAACGGTCCTTTGAAGGAAGAAGTCTATGCACGCAGCCAGAAGGATTCATTAATTCACATTATCCTGACAAGGTGTATCGTCTCCACAAAGCACTATATGGACTTAAGCAAGCTCCAAGGGCGTGGTATGATGAGCTCTCGAAATTTATGGTATTCAAGGGTTTCTCAAAAGGTTCTATTGATCTTACTTTGTTCATTTACAAATATGAGGATGACATTTTGCTTGTGTAGATTTACGTTGATGACATTGTTTTCGGGTCTACAAACCCAAAACTTTCAAAATGGTTTGAAAAACTAATGCACAACAAATTTGAAATGTCAATGATGGGCGAACTAAAATTCTTTCTAGGAATTCAAGATCACCAATCCACACATGGTATCTCTATTAACCAAGCTAAGTATTGTCAAGAGATAATCAAAAAGCATGGTATGACCTCATGTGACCCAGTTAGGACATCATTATCCACCACAACCCTAGATGCTGACTTGGATGGAAATGCCATAGATCAAGCGAAATATCGTTCCATGATCGGGTCCTTCATGTACTTGACAGCAAGCAGACCAGATATTGCACATGAAACATGATATTGTGCACAATATCAAGCAAGACCTACTAAAAAGCACCTCAAGGAGGTTAAACGGATCTTTTGGTACCTCAAGAATACCATTCATTTAGGACTCTGATATCCGAAGGAAACCGGTTTCTTTCTAACGGCCTATTCAGATTGGGATCACGCAGGGTGTCTTGATACTCGAAAAAGTACTTCTGGTGGTGCATGATGAGACTGCAATTATACATAGTCTCATCGTCCAAATCGGGCTTAAAACGCTTAGAATATCACCAAAATACCCCTATATATGCTTGTATTTGTGTCTTGTGTATTTTAGGTACGGATATCGTGAAATCAATAAATGATCACAAGAATGAAGCAATAACGAACACGAGAAATGAAGTCGCACAAAGAACCGGGCCCAAATCATGGATTTTCCAAAATGACCCTGAAGTTTTGAAGAATGGCAACATTGGTCCCTCATCTTTGAAGATTTGGCAAAGAAGACCTTGAAGAAATCATCATTTGGCAAGAAAGGTCCTCAATGTTTGAAGATATTACATAAACAGCCCTTGGATAATGCATTTATTACAAAATTGGTCCTTATTCAAAGTTTGAAACAAAGATGGGCCAAATTCAGCAAGTTGGTGAAACTCCAAAACAAAGGGAATTGTGTTTTAAGCTGTTTAGACGAGTTTGACAAAAAGCAAAGAGTTGGGGGACTATTCTTGGCCAGACAAACAATCCCCTCTCACCCTCTCACAACACGCCACCTCACCTCATCCCTCCCCACACCCAATCACACTCCACCACGTCACTTACCCCATCCAAGTCACCATCCACTCACCACTAAATAACAGATTAATCTTTAATCTGTTTTTAAACCTAAGTTTTGGAGGTAAACGAGTACTGTTCATATCATCACTCCTAAACACCCCATAATACCCAGTTCATCACCCATAGAACCCTAATCTCTAATTAATACATATCAAAGGGGTTTAAGTTCTAAGATTCCAGAACACTAATCCATCCTACCCTAATCATTTTCCAACCCCAAAAACCTTCACCACTTTACCCATGTGAGCAGTAAGGACCTCCCCTGCTGCGTCACTTTCATTCCCAAACCCCAAAGTCGACAAGATGAATGGTTAAGATGCAACTACTTGTCCCCACTCCAAATAAACGTCCATGATCATCCCAACAACTCCCTTTCCAACTGGCATTCACATGATACCAATTGACCAATTTTCAGTCAAAGACTCAAGGGCTTATCAGGAATTTTAGCATGCTAGGGTTTATTTTTCATTGTAATTCTAGAATTTTCCATCAACTAGTATAAATATATGGCGACTTGTGCCATATATGTTGTTCCAGATTTTTGTACTATTTTTAAACTTTATTAATGAGAATGAAAAAGCTTTTGAATTTTGCATAATCTGAGTTCCATATTGTTGAAGTTATGTTATTTGCTTGAAACTAGTTTTGGAGTAAGAAAATTTTCATTCTTATCAAAAAACAAAATTCAAGTAAACTGTTTGAAAACCATCTTTTTCTTATCAGCTTAAAGGGATAAGCTAGCTTAAGCCATAAGCTAGGCTTATACTCCTATAAGCTTTATATCCAGGTCATTTTTTTACTCTCCTTGTTTTATCTTGACAGGTACAAATTTAGTATATTGGTTGTGGTGGTGGTCTTTCCTTTTGAGCTCAATCATCATCAACATCTACTCATACCAACAAGCTACTTTCTGAACTTTGTCAGCTCAAGCCCGGGCTTGATGGAAAAGGCAAAAGATGCCTTGGTGATCCCTGGATGTAGGGTCACAAGGTAATACCTTTTTCTTACTTTCTATACTAGCTTGATGTGCTTTGTGTTTTTGATGATTTTTGAATTAGGTTGTTAGGATGATAAACAAATGCTAGATATTGTTCTCTTGATTAGTTTAAAACAGGTTAGAGTAGGTTTGTAATGATTTGGTGCAAGTTTGGTTACAATTTCTTTGCTAAATTTCAAGTTTCAGTTTTTAAGGGGGTGTTTGGGAGAGCTTGTTTGCGGGTAGTAAGCGACCCTCAAAGGCTAGATAAATTCTGCACCTCCTTATTAGGTCTAGGTTAAGTGGATTTTGCAAAAGTTTGTGGTTTTAGTAAAAAAAAAATTGGTATTGAAAGTTTGATAAAAATCTGTCAAAGTGTGGTACTAGTTACTTGTGTTCGTTGTTTTGTGCAACTCTTTCTTCATTTGTTGTCAAAAGTGGCCAAATAGCAACCAAAGTATATAAAACGACCTAAGTGAACTCACTGTTGAGTTATTTTTAGTGGCTGTGTGATTTTTCCTGTTTTCTGTGGATTGTCCGTGTGTTTTGTGCTTAACGTGTGCTCTATTCGATTAACTACAGCATATAAGGTTGAGTGTCTGTTTGTTTATGCTTATCCGTATAATTTTCTACCTATTTGGTTATAGCCTGTGATTATTGTCCCTATTGCTTGCTGTTTGTAATTTGTTTTAGTGTTTGCATTTTGATTCCACAGAAAACAGGGTAATTTGTTGATTTGAACTAGTAGGGTAATTTGTTGATTTGAAGCATGTATGTTTTTATTGCTTAGTGAGCACACAACAGTCCCAATCTTGGGCTGTATTGGCGTCTTGGATTGCGTTTTAGTGTTTGCATTTTGATTCACTGTCCATCACCAAGGAACAAAGAAATCAAAGAAATAATATAAGGGGTTTGTTTCTGTAAAATTGTTCATAACTGTGCACCAAGCACGAATTTGTGGCGTGAATCTTTGGAATTCGTGATAATGTTTTGACTTGTGTTCATATCCTGTGCACACAGCGTCTTACTTTGTTATTGCGGTGGTTGCTTTTTGCATATGTCTTATGAATATATTCAAACCAAGTAAACAAAGTAAAAAGGAGTCCCTTCCTGTTTGCATACACCCCATTGGGTTCATCATTTCTGTGGCATATCCATTGATTGGGGTTGTGTTGTTGGCAATTTTTGTTCAGTACTGTGACTGTCCATCATCCAGTAACAATATAAAAAAAACAAGAAATGAACAAATCATAGCACTCTCATGTTTCTGTCATTTGCGGCGTGCTCAGTCATTGCTGTTGTATTGAATTCTGTAGCCCACTGTTGATTTTCTGTCACTATGCACAAGAACACCAAATCTGTGGCTATTTGATTTAGTTTGGTTGTGTAAGTTGTTGAGTTTTTGTGCCCTTATACCAACATAAAACCATAGAGCATTTAAGTGTACCAGCTTGTTGTTTATATCGTGCTCACTATGTGCTTTTGATTTAATATTGTGGGTGTCTCGTGTGCTATTTGACTCGAGTATTACAGATTGTGTGTTCACTGTGACTCCCCACAAATACTACGCTTGTGGGGGTGGCTGTGGATACCATCAGCATACTACAAACCAATACCAAAAAAAAGGTTCCTAAAAACATACTGTGTGCACTTTCTAGCTTGATTCTGGCAATCTATTGGAATTTGATCGTGTTTAGCTGTCTATATTTATTGATTTCAAGCTTATCTTTTTTTTTAATCCCTGTGCATCCTAGCTAAACAAGTAACCCAAGAGAAAAAAAAGTAGACCAAGCAAGTAAAGAATACGACACTTGCTGAGTTCATACCAATCCCAATAAGCTAAAAAAACGTGATTCTGTAATTTTAGATTGAGGTTGGTGTTTGGGTTTAGTGTTAAGTTACTGTAAGAACAAAGTTTTATCTCCTTAAAAGCTATCAAAAATAATAATTCACAAAAAGGGTGCATCAACAAGGGCTTGAACCCCTGACCACGCATCCAACACAGACACAGCAGCCCACCCTTAAACCAGCTGCTCCTTTTAGCTATTTTGTTAACTGCTTCTTTTGTTTTTCCTTTATATTCTGTCTTCTTTGCTTTTTGTCTAGAAAAAAAAAGATATAAAAAAAAGGCTCCTGGTGGGACTCGAAACCTAGATCTCAGACACCTAACATACACAACATATCATCTGCCAACCATCTACTCTAGTTAATGTTTTTTGTTATGGTTGAAAACGTTTTTTATTTAACATTTTATTTCCTATTTTTCTCTATTAGCTTATTTAGCTTATTAGCAGTTTATTCGAAGCTTTTTTAGGAGATTTTATTTTTCCTAGATTTGTAATAGATTTTTTCACATTCAGTAAATTTTTAGATTTTTAATAAAATTATTTCATATTTTTAAATCATTTAATTAGTTTAAATTCGTTTTTAATTCATAATAAAAAATATTAAAGTAAAAAAAATGTGATTCTTTGTTCTGAAAATTTTCTTCTTTTCATTTATGACGTAGGAAAAATAAATTTGCTTTTGTAGAGTTTATATTTCATAATTTTCTTTTTATTATTTCATTTTCTAGGATTATTTTAGTTTTAAATTTTAGAAAAGTCATAAAAATAGAAAAAAGTTTATAAAAATTTTCAAAAAAATATTTTTTAGGTTTTAGATAGAGTACTTTAGTTTTACGAATAAAAAAGTTTTTATTTTGTCTTTTTCTTAGTTAATTTATTTTTAGGATTTTTATTAAACTTTAATAATTCATAATAATTAATTTAAACATTTTCAAATTTTTTGGTTTACGTTTTATTTTTAATTATAACTTTTAGGACTTTTTAGTAATTTTGACTCCCCACAACCCAACTGGTTGTGGGGGTGCCTTTGTTTGCCCACAAATCCAAGAAATACTCAAGATACAAGCCAAAAGGTGCCCAGACCCATTTTTTGTGAAGGCAGTGGGAACTCACTTCCCACTGCTAGTGTAAAAGTTTCCCCTGCCAAGCTAGAAAACAAAATCAGTCAACATGTCACTATCAGCTTTTGAGTATTTTGTCTCTAGTGGCTTAAAATAGGAGTTAGGGTTTCAAACCAATTTTGTTATTTTTCTTATTTTATTTGTGATTTTTCTGTTTAATTAATTTTTATTTTACTGTTCATTTAGTATTTTTCACATTTAATAGCATTTTAAATTACTTTTTAATTAACTGATTTTTGTATTTTAGTGTAAAATTTTAATGTTTTTCAGTTTTAAAATTTTCTTATATTTAGAAAAATATTTTAAGACTTTTAGTCCAAAAACATTTTACTATTCACTTTTTAATTAATTTTTAGATTTTATTTAATTTAATTAGGGTTTTAATTGTATACTGTTTTGTCTTTTAGTGAAAAATATTTAATTTTTCAAACTTTTTCATTTTTCTACTGTTCATTAGTGTAATTTAGGATTTTTAAAATTGTCAAATAATTTTTAGCATTATTTTATTATTTTTAATCATTATTTTAGTTTAAAAATAGTTTTTAGTGATTTAAAAATAGAAAAATAGTATTTAAAATTTAGGAAAAACACTTTTTAGTTTTTAAATAATATAAGTGAGTTATTTGTCCAATAAAATAATATTTTGGGCTTTTTCTTAATTATATTTACTTTTTGGGCTTTAATTAGCATTAAAAATTAAATATTTAATTAATAAAAGGTTTTAAAATATATTTATTGGATTTTTATCCTTATTTATATTATTTTGAACTTCTTTTTCATTTTTTATTTGTTTTTTTGCTTAAAATTTTTAAATTTTCACGTTTTACGTACTTACGTTCGCGTTTTACGTCATTCGTCGTAGTTTAGTTGTAATCGTAGCTCGTCTTAGTTTTTCTTTCTTTTCTCATCTAAAAACGACACTAACCCAAACTTTTGATTATATATATTGGCACATTAATCCACACACCTCCTCGAGAACGAACCCGCATTTGTTCGGTTTCGCGTTTTTCCTAAAACGTGCAACTTAATACTTGCCACGCTTTATATTCCTTTTTCCTAAAAGGATATACAAAAATACTATATCAGTGCACAATTTCTAGGACAAGATAAGCTCGTGGGATGGTCTTCCAAGAAGCATCATTGCATGACACTTTCATCAGCCGAAGCGGAGTATGTGTTGATCCCAAACTTAGATCGATTTAGCTTGTGTGAGAATAAATCAAGTTAAACACTTAGAGAAACTTTGTTGTATATAAGACAATCTAAGTATTATGCGGAATTAATACTTAAACAAGAACACACAAACAAGTTAAACCAAACTTTCACTTTGATTCATTAATCGAACTTGCGTACAATGAAAGTGTAAAACTTATAAAACTTATATTGAAACAAAACCTAAATGCCTCCTTTTATAGATTAAGGAACCTTGTACAAGAGTTTACGTATCAGCTATTATTGGTAAAGATAAACATAAGAAATACATTGTCAAACATATCTTTACTAGAAACATACTAGAAGCATAAAACCTGTAGACTAGAATATCCTATCAGTGCTTGACTTCTTCTCATCAACGCTTGACTTCTTCCTGTCAACGCTTGTCTTGTCAACGATTGATTTCTTCCTATCAACGTCCAAATTGCTCTTGTCAGCGTCCAAGTGTCTTGGCTATATTTTATTCCCAACAATCCTCCCCTAAACTTGATATCTACTATAGTAATCAAGTTTCTGAATAAAAATTAAGTACTAGGAGGATTCTTACAAATCTTATCAAATTGGAAATAAATAAACCTAATCAAATCTTTGGCCACATCACTTGAGTAATCTATCTCCAGCTGTGTTGTCATCATTTTCTTCAAAACTTCTTTGGACATAGGATACTCAGCATCCACAAGAAGATACGCAGAAAACTTAGTAGTACTCAAATGATACACTCTAGCTGCTGAATATAAACGCCACTGAAGTCCAATGATATCATAATCAAGATCCTTCCAAACTGGATCTTCTTCATCTGGTGCACACATTCTCTTGAATGTTGACCAAATATTTATTCCATTGACTGAAGTAGGCGCTTCAGTCTCATACTTGGCCTGCATCAACCTCCAAAGGTCTGCCAAGTCTTCCCTATCCAGGCTTGCAAACAAAGACATCAAAGTAGTAAATGTATGTACCTCTTTCCCATATCTTCCAACCATCCAAAACCCACTTGCATCTTCTTCATAGCTAACTATACGGTTTCTGGAATCATGAGGTAATACTTCTACCATATGTGAAGCTTCCAAGGGTGAGAGCTTAATACTCTTTCTAATAACAGCTTCACTAGGATTCACTCTATCCAAACTTGGTGGAAACTCAAGTGGAACTCCATTCTTCAATGGTCTTGGTGTAATCAAAGCCCTTTGGATCTCCATCTCTTCTACAAGTTCTTCCTTTCTTTCATCTAAAAGAAGTCTAATAGTATTCTGCTCTTGCACCTTTGCCCATATAGGATAAGCCTTATATTCCAATTCATCAAAAGACAATCCCTGCAACTTTCTAAAAGTCCAACCTGTTTGATGACATTTGAGCAACATGTAATAGAGCTCCCTTCTTTCTGTCTTGGTCTGTGAAAGAACTTTTCTAGCTTTATACTTCAGAATCACCTTGCAATCTCTTTGAACTCTAAGTAGAATCTCCAAACCCCAAATTTGATCTGATAAAGTCATGTTTAGATTCTCCATTACTTTTTTCTCCCATGCAAAGTACATTTGAGCAACTTCAGGCATCTCATAATCTACCTGATTCTTCAATTGTGCAAGTTTTTCCCTTGCCAACTCATCACCATATTCAAGTCTTTTTGGTTCTTCAATAATCATGACGCTTGAATCTATGCTCTCATCACCACTGCTTTCCTTACTCTCAACAGCAGTCTCCTTCATCCTATCTTCTTTCTCAAGTTGTGCAGCCAACATGTAATCAAATTTTACTTGGGCTGCATCCTTGGGAACCACTGTTTCTACCATAATTACTTTACCCTTATCTAATATATCAATGATGGGGAAAGATGATGATGGTACCTGTGTAGACATTTCCTTGATGATAGTTGATGACTGGGATACATCAACCACACCTGCAGGTCTATCAACGTCCAAAACCTGTGTGTCAACGCCTAACTTACTCTTATCAGCGCTTGGCTTGTCAGCGTCAAAAATCTGCTTGTCAACGCTCAATCTACTCTTGTCAGTGCTTCTTGTGAACTGCTCCATCATCTCAGTAAAAGATAAATTCAAATTTGTAGGGGTAACCAATGAAACATCAAAACCTGGTTGCCTCTTCAAATCTGTTTGAGCTTCAGCTATACCCAAAGATTCTCCTTCATGTGAGCCTTTGTCACTCACATGTATCTGCTCATCCTCCCCTTTGGAAGAATCCTCCACTCCACGTCTAAGGTTAGCACCTTCCAAAATAACAATCCTCTCCCTCAATTGCTTGAGTTCAAGGCCTTGTATAGAGACAGTATGTACAAGGTCTGCATTTTGCTTTTGCAAGCTAATGCAGACAGCCGTCAATTCCAACAAAGTATAGGGTTCCAATCTGCCCTCCTCTAGAATGGGAATTTGACCTCCCAAAGTAGAGTCATGGGGCATGGATGGGGTCTTAATAATGTTAGGACTGGCTTGGCCTGCATCTAAGCAACCAATAGTCCTAGCCCCACCCATATCACCAACCACACTTGTGGTGGTGGTTCTCTCTGCAACATGGCTAGGACCAATAAAGGAGAACACTCCAATAGTCCTTTGGCGTTTTTTCATCCTAAAGTCTGGGGATGAAGAGGATGATGTGGATTGGGTTTCAGGTTGGAGGTTAAGGGGTGTTTGGGTTTATTGTAAAAAGGTGACAGCGTTTGGATTTTGAGTGTCAACGCCAACATTTAACGTGTCAACGTTGAAGGGATCTTGGTCAATTTCCATATGCTAGGGTGATGGCGATGGTTCAGGTAATGGGTCAAGTTGTGGTTGTGGGTCAAGTTGAGGTTGTGCTACTGCAATAACAGCAAGCATGGCTTGGGTAAGGGGTAAGTCTCTGTGTGGGGGTGAATTCGTCTTTCCAAAAATTGTTTTTTTTGCACAGGGATCGTATAAAAATCATCATGATCCCTGGTGAAATACCTTTGTTCATCAAAAACCATTTGAAAAAATCTTGGGTAAGCAAGAGTCATCTTGCTACCCTTGTTTTTACACATGCCATCAAAAATCATTTTAGAAAAATTATATTTTTGCCCAGTAGCAATACACACAATGGCACTCCTAATAGACCTGTTAATTTCATTGTGTGTAGTACATTTGGGACTCAAACATCGAAGTATGACATTTATTAAGTACTTCCAAGCTGGGGGAAATTCCTGTTTTGAATATTTATTTAAAGTACCCTCCTCAGGGAAAGGATAACCCAAAGCTTGAAGTCCTTGTTCTAGCTCACCAATGGGTAGAGTGGTTATACCATCTACATCATTAAGATGCAAAACCTGGAGAACCAAGGCTTCAATAACCACCCATGGAAGCCCATGGACTGTAGCAGTCAATGCAGTCACATTATTAACCGTTGAAGAAGTGACAGTATTCCAAAACTGCTTAATATGAGTGACAGGGATAAGAGGAGCATGAGAAAGTGCATACCTTAATGGAGATGCATTTAAATACTCCACCATCTGAGTATATTGAGGAAACAGAGTATTGTCAGCCTCTAAATAGGCAACCATGTTGTGCTGACTCCTGAATCCCAATACCAAATCACTCGCTTTAAACTTAGGCGTTTGATGTAGAAAGTTGTGTGAAATGTTATAAAAGATGAATATGTGTGAAAATTTAGTTAGACAAGAATAAGAAGTTACCCTGTTTCAAAAGAATGAGCCAAATATATAGGAGAGGTAAGCACATGTGATTGGTAAAAAATAAGGCAGTTATTTTCAAGAGATAATGATTAAAATCTTGAAAAATATATAACTTATCTTGTGCATTAATAAAAAGTTACCAACTCCCTAAAATTACGGCCCATATTTTCGTCAAAAATAACAACTGGGTAGGACCCAGTGTTTGACAACAGTAAAAAATAACCTATCAACGCTCAACGGCTATATTCTTGTCAACGTTGGAAAATGTCATGTCAACGTCAAATTTGGTCTAACAACGTTTGGAA
Organism: Glebionis coronaria; assembly: GCA_025667525.1. Taxonomy (NCBI): domain Eukaryota; kingdom Viridiplantae; phylum Streptophyta; class Magnoliopsida; order Asterales; family Asteraceae; genus Glebionis; species Glebionis coronaria. Next base: position 146,645,262 of record CM046881.1, on the reverse strand, counting down.
ATAAATCTGTCAACGTTCAAAAATAAAAATAATAAAAATGAAAAAGGACCTTAACAAAGTGATTTATCCTAGTGAAGATAACCTATACACTGAAAATTACCATCGGGTGGCAAGCATTGTCCAATCATGCACACTTGCTTAAGCAAGATAGACATAATTGTCCTCAAGTGTCCCTTGCTAACCAAATTTCTTAACAATGAAGTTATCTCATTAAATCCTTTGTAACTTCCCAGGTAAGCCCAATAAAAATCATACCCAAGTCTCCCAACAGACCACATCCAATTCTAGGCCAAAAAGTCTTGGCAGCGTGTATAGTACATCAATTTTGCATGCTACAGTGCCTCATGAGTTAGTAAACTAATTCATACTCACCAGTGGACACAATTTAGAATTGTGATAAGAGTATTATATGAATACCCAAAAATTCCTAAAGGTTTCCTAAACCTCCCCTTAAACTATGATACATAAGTTGCCAAATAAAATGCATGTAATAAATTTTTTTATGTCAAGATAGGAATATAAATATTCCAACCATCATCCATAAACTTGAACATGCTCCAATAATGCTCCAAGGATCCATAAGCAACTTTGTATCCATTTGTACAATGCTAACAACGCCTACATAATTAGATCAAAAACCACAAAACTAACATGTTGCTGATAACCTCAATTTAACACTTGTCAGCGTTAAAATAACCTTTGTCAGCGTTAGACAAATATAGTGGAAAATCTAATTTTGTACAAAGACCAATAACAATGCATATCCTGTACATACTTTTACAATGAGTTCCCAAAACACATATTAAGTAAGATTGATCATTCCAATACTTGTTACCAAGTATTAAAATCTCTCAGTATCAAAAGGTTTAGTTAATAAATCAGCAACATTTTCCTCTGTGTCAACACTATCTGGTTGTATTAAACCTTTTTCAAAACAATCTCTTATAAAATGATGTCTAATTTCTATGTGTTTTGTTTTAAAGTGATGTACATGATTTTTAATAATGTATAAAGTACTGTTATTCTCTACAAAAATCTTGGTATGCATGAAATTATACCTATAATCCAACAGTTGGTTCTGAATCCATAAGATTTGTCCACAACAAGCAGCTGCAGCAACATACTCTGCTTTAGTTGTAGAATTGGCCACCACTGTTTGTTTCTTGCATTGCCAAGATATCAACCTACTCCCAAGAAATTGGCATCCACCAGTTGTGGATTTTCTATCAAATTTGTCACCACCATAATCATTGTTTGAATATGCAATAAGCTCCAATGGAGAATCTTTTGGATACCATAATCCCAAGGTGGGATAGCACCTAAGATACCTAAAAATTCTCTTGACAGCATGAAGATGACACTCTTTGGAAGTCACTTGATGGCGTGCACATGCACACACAGCAAACATAATGTCAGGTCTTGAAGCTGTGAGATACATCAATGAACCAATCATTGACCTATAATGCCTGACATCCACTTCTTTTCCATCTCCAACCTTTCCCCAGGGGTGTTCCCTATCCATGGGTGTGCTAGCCCGTTTCTCATGTGGAGAAAAGCCAAACTTCTTCAAGATTTTTGCTACATATTTATCTTGAGAGATGAAGATACCATCTTCTTTCTGCTGAACTTGTAACCCTAGAAAGAAGTTCATCTCCCCCATTGCACTCATCTTGAACTTGTATGTCATGAGTTTGGAAAAGTCTTCACTCATCTTTGGACTAGAAGAGCCAAAGATTGTTGGCCCAAATAATATGATGATAGATTAAGAAATAAGATGGAAAGATATTAATTTTAGAGAGAGAAAGTAGTGAGAGAACGTAGAGAGAAGAAGATGATTAACTTGGTGAATATTAGATTAGAGAAAATTAGAGTTTACAAATGATCATCCACCCTTCCTAACATGCTAGGAAGGGCGTTATATAGTCGGGCTTACATGTAACCATAATGGGGTATATTGTTTGGACCGGGCTTGTCTTTTGGGCTTTAAGTAGCTTAAATTCAAGCCCGTGAACCACAACTATTTAACTATCTATTACAACGTTCTAATAAATATTACAATTAAAACCTATGACCGAACATTCTTGTTTGACTTAATATTTTGAGGCTAACAATCTCCCCCAATGTGAGGTCATTCCTCTTCGATATTTGGAGTCCAATGGAGATTTATGAATTTCGTCATAAATGAGTCTTGAACGTGTAATAGTAGTGTTGTTCCTTCATGCTGTGATCTTTGAGCCTTTGTCGTTTTCTTTCGACTTTGTCTTTTATCTTGAGATCTTCAAATCATTCTTGACTTGTCTTTGCCATCTTGTGATTTTGTGTCTTTATCGACATGCTCACACGATTATTTGTTGAATAAGTCTCTAGGCATGAGTATGTGGTTTTGAATTTTTTGGACTTTGTTGAGTACACCGTGACGCCACCTTATCGAGACAAAACATGGACACGGACTGAATGGCTCGTCCTAAATCGGTAGCGTTTTACCTCCGGTCGGTGAAGACCGTTATACGATATTAAATACCGTACCTGTGATTAGGTAGATTTAATTAAGAATCTCCTTGACAGGGTTTCGCGGCTGTACTAGCCGTTCTCTTTACTCGACCGTCTCAAAGCAAGACTGCGAACATAAAGAGTGAATCAATTGGATAAATATCCGCTTGATTAAAGTCGTCAATTTAAATTCCTGGAACAAGTTTGATTCCTTAAGAATCTTACCATTGTTGCTTTCCAGTTGACACAAGTTTGATTCATAAGAATCTCACAAGTCACCTATCGTAGCGCTGTTTGATGTTGACACTAGAAGGATTTCCATTCGTCACAGTGAATATTAATGAATATCACTCTGAATGTTCTGGCAAGACCATAAAGATATTACGTAGAAACCTGAAACAAGTTTGAATCAATTCAGAATCAAACCTCTGTTGCTTTTCAGTTTTACACATGTTCAATTCATAAAGAATCTTACATATGACCTACCGCAGTGCTGTTTGTCGTTAACAATGGAAGGATCTCCACTCATCATTGTGAATACTAAGTAGTATCACTCTGAGTGTTCTAGCAATATCACAAGGATATAGCGTAGGACTCTCTTGATCTTCATCTGTGTGTCCTAACGAGATTTGATTGATCTCTTGGCTCTAGACTCGATTTGTGCACTTTTGGTAGTCGGAGGCTGGAGCAGATGCCACCTATTCAATATCAACTATCTCGGAGTAAGAAAGTTAATAGAAGTCGTGTTGATCTCCGTGACAATAAAACAAACTTCTTTTGAGAGAAGCCTGAGTAGCTAGGAAAGGGTTGTGCTTCACATCACTGGGTCCATGATGAGTTTGTCTTCATGATGAGTTGACCCGGTTTCTGCCTAAGTTGTATGGAGGGCTTCTTTCTTTACACCCTTTATCCTTACATTTCTTTTTCATTCTTCAACCCCTTCAATGCTTACCAAAACATCATTACTAGCACCTTGTTGTGATAGTTCCAGTGCTAGCATCAGTACTTAGTCGGCATTCAGCTACGTTCACATTCTACTCCATCTTTCCTAAGGACTTCTAATAATCTATTGGATTGTCCCTGGGAAGATCCCTCCGGTTCTAGTTGGATCATAGGACTTAACCTAACCACCCTTTTGACACCAATAACGTCGTGAATTAAAGATGTTATGGGCATTTGATCGTAACCATGAGTGCTTGAGTCTTTAGATCACATTTTAATCACATTTTCTCCCCCTATCTCTAATATATAAAAAAATTTGATATTAGAGATACCAAATTTGATTAAAATATATTTTGAAAAATAGTCTTGAAAATCTTCGGGAGAAAGATGTGTCAAACTTAGCATGAATTTTGGAACGCTCCCCCTCAAAAATTGATCCAATGGAATTGTCACTACGAGGATATGATCCACATTAAACTTTTGAGGATAGGAGTTGTTGAATATACAATTTTTGAAAGATTTTGAATATCATTGAGAAATTCTTGAAAAAATTGTGTTCAACGCTTTTTGAAAAATCAATTCTTTTTGTCGAAAAGGTTTTTCTAAAGCATAAACTTGAGTTCATAGACTTTGAATGTCTTGATTAATCCACTCAAGTGTAAGAAGATTTAACTTCTTTTGCTAAGGGTAAGAGCACAAAATTGTACACTCCCCCGTGAATTTAGTTCCGGCTTGCAATCTGAAAGTGATTACAAGCCATTGTGTTGAGCTCAAAACGTTTAATGTTTTGTGACAAGCTCAACCCAAGATAGATTGTTTTACCTGTTGTTGGAAATATTGTCCAAAATAGACAATTTCCTTTAAAAAATATAGAAATGACATGTTTTGAAAAATATTTACAACTTTCATTCGAGCTTTATGTACACACCCGTGTCGTTATTGAGAGACATTTCTAGGTGCGTCCATATTATCGATATTGAAAGACATGTCAAGAAGAATATTTTTGGATTATCCAAGATTTTTTAATTTTGTATTTTTCTTTTTCATTAATATTTACAAGTAGATGTTTGATAGATGAATCAAGCAGGATTCTTTGCCAGAATCTCCAGTTCTGCTGGAGTCAAACATCTCATACCAATTTGCCTAACAAGATACGCAAACCTCTCTTTCGAAAGAGCTTTTGTAAACAAGTCAGCTAATTGGTAATCAGTTCCAACAAAGTATAATTCAACAATACCCTTTTCAACTTGTTCCTTAATGAAGTGATATCTGACATCAATGTGCTTCGTGCGGGAATGTTGTACCGGATTGCAGGAGATGGCTATGGCCGACTTTGAGTCACAGTACATAGGTACTTTATCAAAGTGGAAGCCATAATCCGTGAGTTGTGTTCTCATCCAAAGAACTTGAGCACAACACGCAGATAGAGACACATACTCTGCTTCGGCTGATGACAGTGACGTGCAATCCTGCTTCTTGGAAGACCATCCCACAAGCTTATCTTGACCTAGAAATTGTACACCACCAGAAGTACTTTTACGTGTATCAAGACACCCTGCATGATCAGAATCTGAATAGGCCGTTAGAAAGAAACCGGTTTCCCTCGGATACCAGAGTCCCATGTGAATGGTATTCTTAAGGTACCGAAAGATCCATTTAACCTCCTTGAGGTGCTTTTCAGTGGGTCGTGCTTGATATCGTGCACAATAACACGTAGCATGAGATATATCCGGTCGGCTTGTTGTTAAGTACATGAGGGAGCCGAACATTGAACGATATCTCGTTTGATCTATGGCGTCTCCCTCCAAATCAGCATCTAGGGATGTGGTTGACAATGGTGTCCCAACGGGGTCACATGAGGTCATACCATGCTTTTTGATTATCTCTTGACAATACTTAGCTTAGTTAATGAAGATACCACTTGGGGATTGGTGAACTTGAATTCCTAGAAAGAATTTTAGTTCGCCCATCATAGACATTTCAAATCTGCTATGCATTACTTTTTCAAACCATTTTGAAAGTTTTGGGTTTGTAGACCCGAAAATAATGTCATCAACATAAATCTGCACAAGCAAAATGTCATCCCCATATTTATAAGTGAACAAAGTTAGATCAATGGAACCTTTTGAGAAACCTTTAGAGTCCAGAAATTTCGAGAGCTCGTCGTACCACGCCCTTGGAGCTTGCTTGAGTCCATAAAGTGCTTTGTGGAGATGATACACCTTGTTAGGATAATGAGGATTGACGAATCCTTCTGGCTGCATGACATAGACTTCTTCCTTCAAAGGACCGTTAAGAAACGCCGTCTTTACGTCCATTTGATAGACAATGAATCCCTTATGTGCAGCATAAGCAAGAAAAATCCTGACTGCTTCCATTCAAGCTACTGGTGCAAATGATTCTTCAAAATCAATACCCTCTTTCTGTCCATACCCTTTAGCCAATAGTCTAGATTTATTCTTGATGATCGTGTTCTCTTCATCCATCTTGTTTTTCCAGATCCATCGAAGATTTAACGGTATTACATCGTATGGTCTGTCAACAAGTTCCCAGACTTTAAGTCTTTCAAATTGTTGAAGTTCATCCGTCATCGATTCAATCCAAGCGTGATCAGCCATGGCTTCTTTGATGTTTTTCGGTTCAGCCGAACTCACGGCGAGTGCGAACATACAAACATCGCCATCAGTGTGAAGCTGTCGTCTTGTATGACCGGGCTGTGAAGGGTTTCCAATGACATGAACCAAAGGATGATCTCGAGTCCAATGATGTGTTGAAGGATTTCGTTGGTAGAACGTGTGCATATTTGATGGATCAACATGGCGAGTAGAAGACTCTCCAGTTTCGTGTACCTGTGTACCGAATGGGTTGATAAATTCGTCTTCGTCAGATAATGCATTTTCTACTTGATTTGTGTTCTCTGGAGCAATGACAGTAGTTGTGGATGTTGTAGGATCGATTGTTGAAGTGATATTCCGAGGAGGTAAATCTACAGCAACCCGTGTTGAAGTAGATGAAGTTGTATCTGGTTGTTGACGATGATCGGTATCATCATTCGTATCATGAGTGACAGCGGAAGACTTCGATACAACTTGTTTCTCCCCCGTGAAATACTCATCATACATTGGTCCATATAACATTTCCAACTCTTCAGTTGTCGTGTTGATTGTCATATCTGCTCTAGGAACATTTTCTTGAACCAGCGTTGAACTTGACGGTTCATTGCTGTGGTCTTGAGTTCCGAGTTCCGTGCGGTTGTGAACGGAATTCGTTTGTCGTTGTGGATGTTCAAATGCCATTTCTTGTAATTCATCAAATCAGATGTGAATAGTCTCGACAATCAATTTTGTTCTCTTGTTGTATACTCTATACCCCTTAGACTGAGTTGCATATCCCACAAGAATACATGCCTCACCTTTCTCTTTCATCTTATCCAAATTTTCACCATCTCGTATAATGTAACAAGTACATCCAAAAACATGAAGGTGTTTGAGTGAAGGTTTTCGATCATGAATTATGTGATATGGTGTCTTTTCGTGTCTTGGGATAATTAAGGAGTGGTTTTGTGTGTAGCATGCGATTGACACGGCTTCGGCCCAAAAGTATAGTGGAAGTTTTGAAGCGGATAGTAATGTTCGAGCAGCCTCAACTAAAGTACGGTTTCGTCTTTCAACAACGCCGTTTTGTTCGGGTGTTCGAGCAATAGATGTTTCATGTTCAATTCCTTCGGCTTCAAAATAGTTTCTTAGATTTGAATTCAAAAATTCTGTACCTCTGTCAGTACGAACCACTTTAACTTGAGCTTGAAGACCACGTTGTATCAGTTTAAGAAAGCTGATGAGAACTTCGGGTGTTTCATCCTTGGACCTCAAGAAGTGAGTCCATGTGTACCTTGAGTAATCATCGACAATTACCAGAATATATTTCTTTCCATTGATACTCTGAACACGCATGGGACCACACAGATCCATGTGAAGAAGATCTAACCGTCCTTTAGAGCTTGGTGTGGTCTTTGTTTTGAAGCTACTTCGTTTAGCTTTACAAAGTTCACAAGAAGAACAAAGATGATCTTTGATGAATTTCAAACTTGGAAGGCCTCTCACAATATCTTTCTTGGAAAGCAGGTTGATGGTATCAAAGTTGAGATGAGAAAGACGTTGATGCCATAACCATGCCTGAGTCGTTGAAGCTTTAGCCATGAAGCAAATTGGAGTTGATGAAGTTGTGTCTTGTAATGAAATTGTGTAAGATCAGTACCCCATGTACCGGTAAGTAAGTCATTCCCATCATAATCACGAACAAAACATGTCTTCTTTCTGAAAGCAACCTCCAAATCCGCATCATATAATTGATCAACCGAGAAAATATTGTGATTGAGCCCTTTGACATAGTATACCCTTTTGATCGTGATATTTCCCTGAACCAAATCTCCATATCCTAGGATCGGTGCAAATTGATCATTTCCGAATCGGACCGTACCCAGGAACTTTTCCACGAAGTTAATTAGAAGCTTTAGATTCCCCGTCATGTGCTTCGTGTATCCGGAGTCCAGCATGAATAGAATTATTTGTATCACCTACAGAAGAGTTAGAACACGATGGAGCAATTGCTAAATTGGATACCACAGTAGTTGTGATAGTAGAATCATTAGTGTCCTTATCAACATTTAAAGGCATACTAACACTCGTTTTCACATTTTCTGTCCTAGCTTTAGGCATCCATTTATATCCTGGAGGACATTGATTAGCAAACCACCATTTCCAAGACTTACTAGCAGACTCATATAATTCCTTAATTCTGCTTCTAGGGTTCTTAGTGGTGGAGTATGATGCATTACTTTTCTTAGTGGGGGTAGCACCAGAATGGTTCACTTTGCATTTGGGTTTGCTAGCTCTAATAGGCATCACAACTTGCTTCTTAGTTCTAGTATCTACGCCTTTGACTTTATTCATAGCACACATAGAATGATTAGCATTAGCACGCTTTCCACATTTGACACAAACAAATTTCACATTCATAGCATTCAAATCATTCACATCATTCAGTTCGTCATTACATGTGATTACAGACTTTTTATTCTTAAAAACATTCAAATTCTTAGGGTGTTCTTCTACTTCCTTCATCTTCTCTTGATTCTTGTGTTTCCAGACCTTATCATTCACTTGAGTGCTCTTAAGCTAAGGCCGGCTAACACTAGTAGTGAAGACTATTCCTGTAGTAGAAGACACACGAATATTAGTGTTTCTAGAAGTTTGAGGCGATTGAGTAACTTTGTTTGTGGGCTTAGTGGTCATTCTATACATTCCTGGTCATTCTATATTAGTGTTTCTAGGAGTCTTGTGGTAACCTTTCCTTTCCATCCATCTTGGGGGCAAACACAGGTTTTGCAAACGAGGAATTTGATAAAGCAGATGGTTTTCCCAAGATAGAGGATCTATTCTCTTTAGAGGCATTGGGTTGTCTAACAACATGTTTCTTAATGCTAGGTTCCACAACTTTCCCACCCATTTTAGCAACGAGTTTCTGCAACTCTGCTATCGCTATGTCCCTGTCTTGTAACTGAGCTTTCAACCCTTTAATTTCCAAATTCTGTTCATTCATTTCTCGAAACGTTTTGGAAATTTTTTCTTGCAAGTTATTATCATGTGGAAAACTACCAACGTCTTTTTGCAAAGCAAGTTCAAGAGAATGACAATGTTTTTGAAGGAAATCAGTTTTGTGTTGAAGTAACTCAAAAGCCTTTTTATCAACATTTTCTTTACGTTTCGAAAGCTCAATTTCAAGACGCTCACATTCTTTGATCTTATCAAGATATTTGCATGCAACATCAGAATATTCATCAATATCAACACAAGATGTAAAATAAGCACACATAACATCTTTAGAAACGCATTCTTGCAAGAGTAAATCATATTCATCTTAAAAATCAGACTTCTCCATTTGAAGATCATCAATGTTTTTCTCAATAGATTCAACATATTTGAAATCATCATACATTTCAGTCCTAATGAACTCCTCAAACTGAAGAACAGTTTCTTTAATTAATGTCGTATTTTCGATTAATAGTTCTTTCACAAGCAAGGTAATATCTTGAGGAATCGGGCGTTTCCACTCATCATTTTCACGTTTTGCCCAATCTCTTTCAACAATAGATTTAACATTATCTATGTGGTGTTTAAGAATACCTAATGTTTTCCTACTCTTGCTTTTAGATTCATCAAGAGGGAGGTAGTTTATGTATTTGTAAACATTAGATTTCTTAGGGGCAAATGCTTTCTTCCATTGAATTCTCTTTTGTTTGCATTCTAAAAACACTTCCTCATGGGTTTTCTTAGTTTGTTTGTTGAAAAGACCATAAAGACTATTCATGTAAGCATAATTATATGGTTTTACAAACTCCTTATTGACAAGTGGTCGACTGTCAACATCCCAAAGGGCAGTCTCTTCACTATCGGCACTAACAGGCATGCAATCAAGATCGGTCCTTTCAGTCTCATCAAGATAAAGACACGGGTTCGCAGCTTGAGCTTTGGCAAGGTACTCAGGACTTGCAAAGCTAGCTTGACCCTTAAACATCGACGGAGGTGCTAGCATTCTTACGGTTTTAATAGAATCATGCGTTTTATAAACAACTTTCTTCAAAAAATCGACTTGTTCTTCTAGTTTCGTTACTTTTTCGGTTTCTTTATCATATCTACTTTTGAAGTCTTGTTTTAACGCATCTACCTCTTGTTTCTAAACCTCAAGAATTTTAGCAGAATCGGTAGTGGTCATAGAGAGCTTTTTTCAAGTTCATTAACTTTGGCATTGGCGAGGAACGTTTTTTGACGTTCATCCATTAAGAAAACATTATATTGACGCTTCTCTTTAGATAATAACTCAAGAGTTATATTATATTTGTTTTCAAAATCGTCCTTTTGACTTTTTAACGCACTACCCTTGTACCCCTCAAGCTCTTTGGTTTTCTGAAGGAGCTCATCTTTATAGCTTTCAGTCATCTCACTCGATTTGATAAGAGCAGCTTTGCATTCTTCAAATTTTTGAGTGAGCGTAGCGTTTGCCTTCTTTAATTGGTTTTGACTCTTTATATTTTCAGTGACATCTTTTTGTAAAGTGGCAATTAAATTAGCAAGCGTAGTACGTTCCTCTTCATCATACTCATTTGCATGTTGATCATCCTCATACTCATTATTGCACATGTCTGATGAATCGGGTGAGGTATTGCTATCAACCGTTTCTATCATACACGTGTCATTAATGGCATTGGGTAGATCACTATGCTCATGAATATCACCAAACACATTATATTCATCAGTAGTGTGTACCTTATCGATTGGCTCAGTGTCAAAGATAGGGCCATTGTCATCTTCAGTGACTTTGAGAACTTCTTCAACCTTTGCCATGTACGAGTAATGTGCATTGAGTTCTTGATCAGAATCTTCATCATCAGTGTCATCAAGCATTGATCCTTCCTCAGCTGATAATTTAATCCCTGCTTCCATCTTCTTGCATAGCAGCATCTTTTCCTTGTGATAGCTGGAGTCTCTAACCCTTTTCGGATTCCTGCATTCCTTTGCCATATGCCCATAACCTTGGCAATTAAAACATTGAATCCCACTCTGCTGAACCACTTGACTTCCATCAGTTTCCCTATTCCCAGTAGCAGCAGCAATCCTCTGAGTATCATACTTGGCAGTTTGTCGATCATACCTTGTAGAACCCTCAACATGTGTTGGATTATGTCGATCATACCTAGAAGGACTTTCACCACGTCGACGTGTGTCATATCTTGGATGACTCTCAACATATCGGTTCTTTGTGTTAGATGATGTGCGAAGATTGTTGTTTATGGGTTTGTAGATTTTCTTGTAAGTCTTCATTATAAAAGCAATTTGTTGTTTCATCTCTTGATTCTTTTGAGCTTGGTCTTCATCACTGTCTTCTTCATATGATGTTTCAGATGGTGGTGATGGTGCTCTTGGCACTTTACCTTGAGATCTTGTGGATGATGAATACTTAGATGATGTGGAATATCGTGGTGAAGATGATGTAGTGGAGTATGGCTTAGGAGCACGAGAGTGATGATCTTGAACATGTTGAGTGGTAGTCACTAAAGCAAGTGGATTAGCCGTCTTGGCAACACGTTCAGCTTGAATCTCATTTGCTTCATTCTGAAATTGCTTCAAGATATCAAAGAGTCGATGATATGAGACCTCATCTAACTTTTCTTGTTGTTTCACTAAAGTGACGAATCGTGTCCACTCGGGTTGAAGTTGTTGAAGAAATTGGACATTGACTTGCATGGTGGAGACTTGCAGATTATTTCTTGTCATGTCATTCATCGTCTTATAAAACCTGGAGTAGTATGAGTCAATTGATTCTCCATCCCTTGAAGTAAACTTTCCAAAATTCCAAAATAATTTTGTTTTGACATCTTGTTTGTTGAGTGATTCTCCTTGTTGCAAGCGTTCAATAGCAGTCCACATTTCATGTGTTGTAGGGCATGCATCAACCATGGAATAAATATCATCTCCAATCCCACTTAAAACCATATAGATGGCTTCCTTCTCCGCATCATGCCAAGCACAATTTTCAGGTGTGAGATCGGATCTTGTTTCATCACGTTCACTTGCGGGTACTGCATCAGTAGTATCAGTGGCTGGTCTTGGAGGAATTGAGATCTTCTTGAAAACATATGGTCCATGAGTAATACATTTTCTCAAGGCATCACCATTAGGTCTTGTATCAAGGTATCGTATGAAACGTGATTGCCATTGAGCATACCGACCAGAGACAAGCATTGGTGGTCTCTCTTTGTTACCTGCGACCATGATGTTGTTGTTTGTGACACGATATTATTGAGTAGAATCCATCTAAAAATGATGTGAAGTGAATAGGATCTTAAGTAGATGAAGTTGTGAGAAGATTGTGGTTGAAACTTTGAAGAAATTGTGAAAAACCCTTATCCAGAAACAAACACTACTAAATTCGGAATGTTAAATGAATGACAAATCCGGAATCTCAAAAAAAAATTGCTAATCCGGAAAAATACTCTATCCGGAATCAGTTACCTTATCCGGAATGTTTCAATACTTAGCTTATCCGGAATGTTTCAGCTTTCTTTTATCCGAAATACTCCTTAGGTTTATCTGGAATATTGTTGGTGAGGTTATCTGGAATCTCAATTTTGAAGCTTATCCGGAATCCTTGTGTTTCCTCTTATCCGGAATTCTTGATCTTCGTCTTATCCGGAATGTGTGTTCTTCGTCTTATCCGAAATCCTTGTTTTTCCTCTTATCCGGAATAATGGATTGTCCTCTTATCCGGAATGCGTGTTTTTCCCTTTATCCAGAATACGTGAACTCACCCTTATCCTGAATGTATACAAGAAACTCCTTATCCGGAATAGTACACAAACTTCTTATCCGGAATTCACTGCAACACCTCCTTATCCGGAATCAATTTTAGGCAACGAATCCGGAATAATAAAACCCTCTAATTCCGGATAGTATAACCCTTAACCCGGATAACTAAAACAACAAAAACAAAATTCCGAACGTAGTAAATTTACCCAAGAATCAAGCCAAAATTACCAACTTTTGCATGAAAATCAAGAGAATGATAAACACAAATTCCTACCACAACTTTGTAGGCAATTTGTATATAAATTTTGAGCTTGAAAAAACAAAACTTTTTGATACGAAATGATTTTTAAGATGAAAATCACACGAAATCAAAAATTATAACCACAAACTAAACACAAATCTACCCCATGGCGATTGATACCAAATGTTATCCCAAATAATATGATGATAGATTAAGAAATAAGATGGAAAAGATATGAATTTTAGAGAGAGAAAGTAGTGAGAGAAACTAGAGAGAAGAAGATGATTAACTTAGTGAATGTTAGATTAGAGAAAATTAGAGTTTACAAATGATCATCCACCCTTCCTAACATGCTAGGAAGGGCCTTATATAGTCGGGCTTACATGTAACCATAATGGGCTATATTGTTTAGACCGGGCTTGTCTTTTGGGCTTTAAGTAGCTTAAATCCAAGCCCGTGAACCACGACTATTTAACTATCTATTACAACGTTCTAATAAATATTACAATAGAAACCTATGACCGAACATTCTTGTTTGACTCAATATTTTGAGGCTAACAAAGATGATATCATCCACATAGACCTGTACAAGTAATAAATCCTTACCAGTCTTCTTTGTAAACAATGTCTGATCTATGGTGCCCCTTTTGAATCCATTTTCCACCAGATAGGTGGACAATCTACCATACCATGCTCTTAGGGCTTGATGAAGTCCATACATAGCCTTCTTCACTCTATACACCTTGTATGGATGTTCTGAATCTTCAAAACCAGGAGGCTGCATTACATAAACCTCCTCTGCAAATTTTGCCATAAAGAAAAGCACTCTTCACATCCATTTGATAGACTGTAAATCCCATACAGGAAGCATAGGCTAAGAAAGTCCTTATTGCCTCAATCCTTGCAACAGGAGCAAAAACCTCCTTATAGTTTATCCCTTCCTCTTGTGTATATCCTTGAGCAACTAATCGTGCCTTTTTTCTTACCACAATTCCACTCTCATCCTTTTTTGTTTCTAAGAACCCATCTTGTCCCAATGGGTCTGACATGTCTGGGACAATCAACTAACTCCCAAACATCCTGAATAGCAAATTGGTGAAGCTCATCTTGCATTGCTTCCACCCAACTTGGTTCTTTGAGAGCATCAAAAATCTTCTTGGGTTCCTGTTGTGACAGAAAACAGGCAAACAAACATGCTTGAACAAGAGGGGTATCAACCTTCTTGTGAATATTGGCAATAAATCCTCCATGATTCTGATAAGACCTTCTAGTTTGTACAGGAGTCATCACATCACCTATAATAAGAGAAGAAGGATGATTCTTCATAGTAGATGTAAGTACTCCTCCTTTAATTATTGTATTATCATCAATCTTAGTCTCCAAGTTGCCAATATCTTCTTCAAATGCTCTTCCATCATCATCTGAATGAACCTCCACATTTCTGTTAGAAGGTTCACCTTGTTCAAAAACACTGGAAGAGAATAAATGGTCAAAAGAGTTGTCAACGCCTGAATTAGGGTTGTCAACGTTTGAGCCATCAACGCCTGAATTTGTCTTGTCAGCGCCAGATTTTCCTTTATCCATGCTTGAAGAATCATGCATGTTTTCAACTGGTGATACTTGTGGACCACCTTTCTCTTTTCCAGCAGCAGCAGCTGCAGCTAGAAATGCATCTGTCCATATAGGAATGGTAACATACTCAAGTATGGGTGCTGATTTGTCTGCTTGTGATCCAACCTCCTTGTCAACCTGTATACCTGAAATTTCAACAACTGGTTCTTCCATAACATTTGAAGTCACCTTCACAATGTTTGTATTAGTCACAAGCATATAATTCAAAGTTCTAGATAGAGGTTCCAAGTCAAATAAACAATTTGGTCCACTCTCAGGATCACTGGGTTTACTTTCTAATAACCTAACATGTACCTTCTCAAGAATACGTTTCTCTTTCTTAATGAAAACTCTATATCCTCTACTCTGCACTGAATAACCCATAAAGTAGCCTTCATCACCTTTAGCACTAAACTTTCCTAAGGCATCACTAGTGTCTAACAACTACATGACAGCCAAAGGGTTTAAGAAAACCAATATTAGGTTTCCTACTCCAAAATAGCTCATAAGGTGTCTTGTTGTGAATCTTGTTGATTAATGCCCTATTCTGAACATAACAAGCTGTATTCACAGCCTCAGCCCAAAATGCTATGGGGAAGTGAGCATCAGCCAACATAGTCCTAGCTGTTTCTAAGAGTGTTCTATTTTTCCTCTCAGCCATCCCATTTTGTTGTGGGGTTCTAGCTATACTAAATTGTCTAGTAATCCCTTTCTTGGCACAAAAGTCATCTAACAGCTTATTTCTAAACTCACCACCATTATCACTTCTAAGTATTTTAACTTCATTCCCAGTCTTCTTCTCCAACTGAGTAATAAAGTTAATCAAAATATCAGCAGTTTCACTTTTCAAAGCTGAAAAGAAAGTCCAAGTAAATCTAGAAAAATCATCAGTGATGACAAAACAGTAGGATTTACCATTTAAGCTTTCTATATTAGTTAGACCAAACAAGTCCATATGCAGTAAGTGAAGTGGTTTAGAACTAGAATGCACAGGTTTAGACTTAAAGGAGACTTTGTGTTGTTTGCCTTTAAGGCATGCAACACAAGAGTGGTCATTGTGGAAAGCCTTTTCAGGCAAACCATCAACTAAACCATGTCTTACAAGTCTATTTATATTCTTAAAATTAATGTGCCCTAATCTTCTGTGCCAAAGATTACTCTCATCAACTGAAGCCTTAGCATATAGACATGACAAATTATTATTCATCCTAATTCCATTAAGATTCAGATTATAAATGTCCTTATGCCTATGTGTTCTATAATAAATGAATTTCTCATCAGGTATTTTAAAATCTTTGCTCAACACCAAGCATTCAATATCTGTGAAAAGAACCTTATTTTTGTTATCATAGACCTGTGATACACTAAACATATTATAGTCAAGTTCTTTTACCAAAAACACGTTCTCAAAACGCAAATTGCTGGTGATAAGAGTGCCTTTGCCAGTGATAGTTCCATATCTGCCTCCAAAGTACACTTTGTCACCATCTTTAATGGGGGTAAAGTTTGTCAAGCAATCTTCATTCCCCGTCATGTGCCTAAAGCATCCACTATCCCAATAGCCATAATCATTAACCTGCTTTTGAATGCCTTGCACATAAAGAAAACAAATTAGTTTTCTGTGGGAACCCAAGCCTGAGCAGACTTGGATTCATTTAGTTGTTCAACAAGAACAGACTTAGTCCTTATGACAACCCCTTGTTCATCCCCTTTTGGATTAAACACCCAGTGTTGGAAATAGGTTTTTACGTATTTAGGAAGATTCAGTCACTCCGACAATATATTAAGTAGTAGCTCGTAGTCTAGATACCTTTTAATATATCAAACAAGGAAAGGCCCGGTCCATGATTGTATGGCCGGCCCAAACATGTAAGCCCAAGCCCATTATAAGGCTTGGGTATATAAACCCTCTCCTTAGTTGGAGAGGGTGTGGTTCTTCATTTTTACACATAGTTATCTTCATTTTCTCTCTCTAGAATTGTGTGAAATCCACCATCTCTCTATCTCTTTCTCTCTCTAAAACATAAGCAATATTTACATATCTTACAAATGGTATCAAGAGCCATGGGATGATTGTTTGGTTTTTGTGTTTGTGTTCTTGATTCTCTCGCCCTTTTTTGATCCAAAATCACACGAACCAATTTTTTTTTTTGTGTTTTTATGAGTTAATCTTGATATACTTCATCTAGTTACTTGTTATAGTGATTTGGTATTGTTATTTGGGTTAAAAACACAAAATTTTTGGTTGTTTGATTCATTTTTAGGCTTAGAATCTCGAATTGGTTGTGTTATTGTACTGTCCGAGAAAAGTGATAAGTTGGTATCCATAGTACGATCTGATTGTTGTGATTGCATAAACCCTGGAGGTTTCTACTTGCGATCCAAGGTCACGATCACTAGTTGCGATCACAAGTAAGATCACTCGTTGCGATCACGAGTACGATCACTCACTGCGATAAGGGAGTACGATCACTCGCTGCGATCATCACTGCGATCACTTGTTGCGATAAGGGAGTGCGATCACCACTGCGATCACTTGTTACGATAAGGGAGTACGATCACCACTGCGATCACTTGTTGCGATAAGGAAGTGTGATCACCACTGCGATCACTTGTTGCGATAAGGGAGTACGATCACCACTGCGATCACTTGTTGCGATAAGGGAGTGCGATCACCACTGCGATCACTTGTTGCGATAAGGGAGTACGATCACCACTGCGATCGTTGAGTGCGATCAAGGAGTACGATCTGAGTACGATTATAGTGAGTACGATCCCCACTGCGATCCAACATTTTTTTCAAAAATGTACTTTTGAAAATTTTTAGTGTAATTTTGACTTGGATTTTTTGGTTTCTCGAGAACATAATTTAGGGGATTTCAAAATTATTTCTCGGCTTTAACACACAACAACAAATACATTTACTTTCTTTCATTGACCGATCAAATTTGTAAATCTAAGCTTATCGAAATGGAGTACACATCTCTTACGGATAAGTCCATCCTCTCGGGTACGGATAATCGTCCGCCAATGTTGGAAAATCTATGTACGAGGATTTGACTTCCCAAATAGAACTTTACATGTTGAACAAAGAGAATGGACATCTCATTTGGGCATCGGTGCTCAATGGACCATTAGATTGTGGTACAGTAACGGAAGGTACAACTACTCGTCCTCGCAAAACGGGTGAATTGACTGGAGATATGAAGATTCAAGACAAATGTGATAAGTATGCTACAAACATCATTCTCCAAGCCCTTCCTCCAGATGTCTACAAACTCGTCAGCAAACATAAAGTTGCCAAAGAGTTATGGGATAGAATTCGTGTTCTAATGCAAGGCACCTCGTTAACTAAACAAGAACGAGAGTGTAAGCTTTATGATACTTTTGATAAGTTTGCCTATGTGCCAGGGGAGACTCTCAATGACTACTATCTGAGATTTACCCTATTGTTGAATGAGCTCAATATCTATGGCATGGCAATTCCTACGTTTCAATTGAACACCAAGTATTTGAACACTCTTCCTTCAGAATGGAAAAAGTATGTGACGAATGTTAAATTGGCTAAGGACTTGCATAACACCAATGTGGATCAACTTCAAGCTTTTCTTCAACAACACGAATGCCATGTGATCGAGGCTCGGTTGTCTAAACCTCAAGTTCATGATCCACTTGCCATGTATGCTTCTCAACAAAACATGGCTTATACTTATCAACAACCATCATACTTGCAGCAGCCACCACCACACACCTATCAGCAACCACAACAACCATCTTATCCACAACCAATGATGCCACAACAAGCATTTCAACAAAGTGTTCATCAACAATCGTTTCCACAACAACCACCATATCAGACATCACCATCACAAGCCAACACTTCTCCAATGGGCTATACTCCTCAGCAAGGTTGCAGAAATCGCTAGGCGCTAGTGAGGCGGTCGACGACCTTCGAGACGGAATTCATCTAGGTGGATTGGAATTTTATGCATATAAATATTATAAATAATATGTATGACATAAAAAATACTTCTAATTTCAAATAATTCGAAGTTCTTGCAAAATAGACAAATAAAACATAACAATTTAAGTGCTTAAAAACTTCAAACGTGAACATATAATTCAATTGGTTCCAATTTCATACGAAAAACCCATTACTTTATGTTTATAATCATTCGTTTATCTCTTATTTTAAGATGTTACGTTAAAATAAATATGGGCACTATATATTAGAAAGAAAACCTTTAATTTTTTGTAAAAAGATATTTACTTTTTATTGACTTTCTTGACTTTTTGACCGCCTAGCTCCTAGGCGCCGCCTAGGCGGAGTATGACCGCCTAGGCGGCCGCCTAGGCCTTGTTTTACAACATTGCTCCTCAACAAGGATATTTTCTAATAGAAGCACAACCAGCACAAGCTTTCTACTCTAATGAACTTCCACCAATCCAAGCACCGGTCTTTACTTCAAATGATACGCCAGATGATGTTCTAAACCATCTCACTGCCTACTTGTCAAAACTTGTTGCAACTAGAGGATTTCCACCAACAAACAATCAGCTCCGCACCTCTTCAAATCCTCGACAACAAGCTACTGTTCAAGATGGTCAAGTAACAGTGCAACCTATTCAGGGAAGGCAAAATACATATGGACCTCCTACAAGGACGGTGAATGCTCAAGCTGTGAATTCATAAGCTAATGGAAATGGAAGTCCCATTGGTCCTCAAAAGGTTGTGACTTGCTACAATTGCCGAGGATAATGTCATATGGCTAGGCAATGCACTCAGTCGAGAAGGAGAATGGATGAAGCGTGGTTTCGTGAGAAGATGTATTTGGTCGATGCTTAGTCTAAGGGAAAGATTTTGGATTCAGAGGAGTTAGCATTTCTTGCAGACCCAGGGGCAGCAGATACTGAAGGCATTTCAGTCGTTTCCACTTCTAATGCAGCTTATCAAGAAGATGATCTTGACGCATATGATTCGGATTGTGATGACATTCACTCTGCCCAAGCTGCTCTCGTTGCTAATCTCTCTCACTACGGTTCTGATGTCGTCAGTGAGGTACCCACCACAACCAATCTTGGTAATGATGATAACCCACATCAAGTTGGGCATGAAAATGACAACCTCGAACAGCATACGAGAACTAGTAACTCAAATGATGTGGTACCCAATCCTACACATTTGAGTGAACCTCAACCAAATGCTACGACGGGTATGGAATCTTATGCTCAACATGATTTGGTCATGGTGCCTAAACATATTATTGATCAAATGCATATGGCTCTCAGACAATCCGTAGATACGATTTCCACCCTAACCACTGAGCTTGCGTTGCATAAAGAAAAGGTCAAAACTTTTGAAATGGTCCCTCAAGCAGAGAAAATAACATGTTCTGAATTTGACCAATTTCGTTTTGAAAAGATTGAACACTTGAAAGAAATAGAATCATTAAAAGCTAATCTTTCCAATGAATTAAAAGCAAAAGAGTCGGTTGTCAATGATTTTCAAAAACTTAAAATGGATTTCGAAACTCTCGAGTCTAAAAAGTTTGAATCGGAAATTAATGCTACCAAACTTCTTAAATTCAAAGAACAGCAGCTTTTCAAACAATACGCTTCCACAGAAAAGGTTCATCTTTTAACTAAATCATTTAAAGAACTCGAACTTAAGCGTCTTCAAGATTTACCACCTAATCTTGGTTATGCAAAACAATCTCAAGAATATATTCCCGGTCTTTATGATATGACCATAATTGGCAAATCGAAAGAAGCACCTTTTGTTCGTAGTACTGAGGAGACACAGTCACTTGCGGAAGAAACTCATTCTAAAATGCTTTCAAAATTCCATACGATTGATTATGATAAGCATAATAAAGATCAACTTTCCAAAAAGACACGAATTCGCTTACAAAAGGAATTAGCTGAACTAACAGTTCTTGTGCCCCCAAGTTTGTCAAATGAAAACCCTCCTAGTACGTCTCCTACACTCGTCAAAACAGATTTAACGAAGTTACTTCCACCGGTAAGTAAGGCGTCCGTTAACTTAAATACGGTTCACCAACACTTAGCCGATTTTGACAAGGTGATTTTGAAACGTACGACGGCCACGGCCATAACGGAAAGTGAATGGAACTTTGAGCACACTAGAGCTGCGTTCCGAGACGAAATTGTTCCGTTTGTAAAGAATGTTTAAGCTTGTCTTAGTAATCTTGATCAAGATTTGCATTTGGAAATAGAAGAAGTTAAACGTGTTTTCAATGAAATGGATGATGCTTATGAAAACAGTTTACTTGAAATAGAACGGGTTTCACGCCAAAATGATCAGCTTCTGAAACAAGTGATGTCTCATGATATAGTTTCCGTCTGTGTGAATAAAAGTGTTGATAATGATTCTATTATGCATAATATTGAATCTGTGGATAATGTGGTAGATAGTACTTGTCACGAATCTGACGCTGAACTTTTAAAGCTTCAAGATTCATATTCTTCGCTTTCAAAACGTTTTGATGAGATTCAAACACATTGTATTTCGCTTGAATGCAAGCAACAATTTATTCTATAAATCTTTGAAACGTCATTCGAAGGTGTTAATATCGATGATGCAAACTTTGAAAAGAATTTTTGATTGAATTTACAATCAAAACAGCGTCAGCCAAGTGACAAAGTTGCTAAATCTTTGCCGATAGAAATAGAGAAATCTAAGGAGCTTAACTGTGTGAACGTACTTGAGGCCACTGAGAATTTTAAACTTGATCTAGATAATCGAGTTTCCAAGATTTTGTCCAAAGTTAATAACTTAAAACAGAAAGATACACGACTCTTCGATTTAGTAAAGCCCGCATGTGCTAATACCACTGCACATAATCAATCCTTGATTAAACAATTGAATCGAAAGTCGATGGAAATATCTGATTTGAGGGAACAAATTTGTGATAAAAATCTGGTCTTGGTTGAGTTAAAGGAAACACTTCGTACTCTAAAAGGTAAGAATGTTGTGGATAACGCAGCCACTGTCTCAGCATCGTCCTCTAGTGCAATCAAAGGGAACCTTATAGCCGTCACACCACTTAACAAGGGCCCTAGGACTAAACCATCTCAAACTTTGGTCACTAAAGATAAGGCGGAACCAAAACCAACTTCTAATATTCCCGTGTTGCCTTCTACAGGAGTAAGCACCACTACTAAGGCTCAAAGATCTAAGCTTAAAAGAAACAAGAAGAATGATAGGATCTTGCCTCCATCTAGTAGTCAAGTGAAGAAGAAAGTAGAAGCCAACCCTAGGAATGTTATTTCTGTTTTGAATAAAAAGAATCATGTAGCTAAACCTAAAGGCTCTGTGGTTGTGCAGCGTTCTAAGCCTAGTGTAAATTCTAATTTGAAATGTTGGAATTGATATGAATGTATGTTTTCTAGTCATCATGATTTTTGCCTTATTGACCATGTGAATGAGATGTATGCCCGGAAAAATGGATTAGAATGGAAACCGACTAGGAAAGTGTTAACCCAAGTTGGTTGGATGTGGCGCCCCACTGGTAGAACTTTCACTATAGTAGGAAATACGTGCCCTTTGACTAGGATCACTCCCACTACAGCGAAGAAAGCGTGCCCTTTAACTAGGAGTACCAAGGCTACCAAAACACAAACGTGTCCTTTAACTAGGAACACCGACACAACTGAAGGAACCAAGTGCCCTTTAAATAGGTCTACTCCCACTGTAGTGCCCACGAATAATCCAAAACCTAAGAAAGTTGAAACAGTAAAACCTGTTAGTGCTAAAACTCACATTAGAAAACGCAGGAAATCTAAGGGTCTCAAAAATGTTAGCAATTCTGATAATATTTTATCTGTATCTGCTAACACTCCGGAACCAATAGTTTCCAATGCATTGTCTACTGTTGTTGTTGAAAACAGGTGGTCCAAATTGTTCTCTGGTATTTGGACTCTGGTTTCTCCAAGCATATGACCGGAGATCGCTCTCAGCTCAGAAATTTCGTCAGCAAGTTTCTTGGTACGGTTCGATTTGGAAATGATCATATTGCAAAGATAATGGGTTACGGTGAATATCATATTGGGAATGTAATAATTTCAAGAGTGTATTATATGGAAGGTCTCGGTCACAACTTATATTCTGTGGGACAATTTTGTGATGCAAACCTTGAAGTTACTTTTCGAGAGTATACCTGCTTCATTCGTAATTTGGAAGGGGTTGATTTATTGAAAGGTACTCGAGGGAATAATTTGTATACTTTGTCTCTACAAGACATGATGGCCGCTTCTCCCGTATGTCTTCTCTCCAAATCATCAAAGACTAAGTCATGGTTATGGCATCGACGGTTATCTCATCTTAACTTTGACGCTATTAATCATTTGGCGAAAAACGAACTTGTTCGTGGTCTTCCTAAACTTTCATTTCACAAGGATCATTTGCGTTCCGCGTGTACAATGGGGGAAAAGCACTAAGAAATCATACAAACCCAAGACTGAAGACACCAACCAAGAGAAACTTTATCTGTTGCATAGGGATCTTTGTGGACCAATGCGTGTTGCAAGTCTTAGTGGCAAAAAGTACATCCTCGTAATTGTCGATGATTACTCTCGGTTTACATGGGTGAAATTTCTTACAACAAAAAATGAGGCACCTAAATTCATCATCGGATTTCTCAAGATGATTCAAGTGCGTCTCAACACTACTGTTCGACGCATTCGTATAGATAATGGAACCGAATTTGTGAATCAAATCTTGCGTGATTATTATGAAGAAGTTGGCATATCTCATGAAACATCCGTTGCACGCACTCCACAACAAAACGGTGTCATTGAAAGGCGAAATCACACACTTATGGAAGCTGCTCGAACGATGTTAATTTACGCAAAGGCTCCATTGTTTTTATGGGCAGAAGCAGTATCTACAGCAGTGTACACCCAAAACCGGTCACTAATTCGTAAACGCCATGGTAAAACACCTAATGAGCTTCTCCATGGAAAAGTACCAGATTTATCATATCTTCATGTATTTGGTTCTCTTTTCTATCCAAATAATGATGGTGACAATTTGGGAAAACTTTAACCAAAGGCTGATATTGGTATTTTCATTGGTTACGCACCCGCAAAGAAGGCATACCGAATCTACAACCGTAACTCTTGCAAGATCCTCGAAACTATGAATGTTGATTTTGATGAGCTGACAGCAATGGCTT
This sequence comes from Glebionis coronaria, assembly GCA_025667525.1. Classification (NCBI taxonomy): domain Eukaryota; kingdom Viridiplantae; phylum Streptophyta; class Magnoliopsida; order Asterales; family Asteraceae; genus Glebionis; species Glebionis coronaria. The sequence goes on along the minus strand of CM046881.1, from coordinate 146,621,419 downwards.
ATGAGCAAAGCAGCTCTGAACCCGCACTTCATGAAATAGGACCCAGTGACATTAGTTCTGGTCTTGTCCCAAACAACCCTACTTCATCATCATTTAAACCACCTTCTAGGACTGAATGGGATACGTTGTTTCAACCGTTCTTTGATGAATTCTTTACTCCTCCAAGTATTGTTGCTCCAGAACCTGAGGTAATAGCTCCGGTAACCGAAGTTGTCGCTCAAGCAACCAAAGCACAATCAGATACGTCTGCACCTACAATTGGTCAAGATATACCATCAACGAGTAATTCTCAACCTACACCCGAACCAACTACCAATGTCATGCCTATTGATGATGAAGAGGATGATGATGATCACGATTTGGAATTCGCTCAAATGCGTGAACTTCCATTCTTTGGTGTACCAATTCCCGCCCCTAATCAAGCTGGGTCATCCACCTTAGAGGAAGCTCCTACTACATTTTACTCCAATCCACGGATTCGTGAACATGACAGCAAGTGGACAAAGGATCATCCTATAGATTCTATTATTGGTGACCCTAATCGTCCAGTATCCACACGAAGTCAGTTACAAGAAAATGCAATGTTTTGTCATTTTGATGCTTTTCTCACTGAAGTTGAACCTAAGACCTGGCAAGAAGCTTTTACTTAATCCTGTTGGATAGAAGCCATGCAAGAAGAACTCAATGAATTTATACGTCTTGAAGTATGGGAACTTGTCCCATGCCCGGATCAAGTGCAGTTACTCACTTTGAAATGGGTTTACAAGGTGAAACTCGATGAGTTAGGCGGAATATTGAAGAACAAAGCTCGACTAGTAGCTCGTGGATACAAGCAATTATTGGGCATCGACTTTATGGAATCCTTTGCACCTGTTTCCCGTTTGGAAGATATTAGACTATTCCTCGCTTATGCAGCCCACATGAATATGATCGTCTATCAGATGGATGTGAAGACGGCATTTCTGAATGGTGAAATCAAGGAATAGGTCTATGTTCAACAGCCGGATGGTTTTGTGAATCCTAAATATCCTAATCATGTGTACAAGCTTAAGAAGGCTCTCTATGGGTTGAAGCAAGCTCCACGCGCATGGTATGATCTATTATCACAATTCCTCATTACGCAAGGCTTCGCTAAAGGCAAGGTGGATCCCACGATGTTCATTCAGAAATGAGGTAAAGATATGATTATGGTACAAATATATGTTGATGATATTATATTTGCAGCCTCGACCCAAACCTTATCCGACGAATTTGGGAAATTCATGTCTTCCAAGTTTAAGATGTCAATGATGGGAAAGGTATTATTCTTCTTAGGTCTTCAGATATCTCAGAGTCCCAGAGGCATCTTTATCAATCAATCCAAGTATTCTCTTGAATCGCTTAAGAAATATAAGATGGAATCTTGTCATCCCGTGGATACTCCAATTGTGGAACGAACTAAGCTTGATGCAGATCCACATGGAGTTGTCGTAGATCCGACACTGTATCATGGAATGATCTGTACTCTTCTGTATATCACAGCTAGTCGACCTGATCTTCAGTTTGCTATATGTATGTGTGCTCGATATCAAACTCGACCTACTGAGTTACACTTGGCCACTGTGAAACGGATCTTTCGATATCTTAAAGGAACCATTATTCAGGGACTTTGGTATTCGAAGGAATCTTCGATTGCACTTATGGCATATGCAGATGCGGATCACGCGGGTTGTCAAGATACAAGGCGTAGCACAAGTGGAACTTTGCAACTACTAGAAGATCAACTAATCAGTTGGGCCTCGAAAAGGCAGAAAAGCGCTGCAATTTCAAGTACGGAAGCAGAATACATAGCTATGTCCGGTTGCTGTGCTCAAATTCTTTGGATGAGATCGCAATTAACCGACTATGGTCTAGGTTTCAACAAAATTCCGATGTACTGTGACAACAAGAGTGCAATTGCCCTATGCTGCAACAACGTTCAATTCTCCCGGTCGAAGCACATTGACATTCGCTACCACTTCATCAAGGAGCAAGTGGAAAATGGAGTAATCGAGCTTTACTTTTTCCGATCTAGTATCAATTGGCGGATATTTTCACGAAGGCTTTAGATCGCGCTCGAATAGAACTTTTGGCCGACAAGCTAGGAATGAAAACTTTCTCACCTGAGACTTTAAAGGAACTGGCAGATGAAGCGAAAGAATAGTGGTGGTAAGCTATTCTCCGTATCCTTGGTGATCATCTGTATATATTGTTTATATTTTTATTCACAAAAGCAAAATACAAAAATATAAAACCATATAAAAACCATAAAAATTAAAAAATCTAGAAAAATCCAAAAATATTTTTACTTTATTTTTCAAAGGCATGTCTTTTGGTACGATAATATTTACGGCCTTAGAAATATTGATTAATATTGACACGGCGCCATAAATAGAGTTCATGCAAAAGTTGTAAATATTTCATAAAACATGCCTATATGGCTTGTAGTTATTTCTGACTGCAACCCGCTTTTTATATTAAAGTCAAGTATTTCTTATGAAAGATTTGGCTCACAACGAGAATTAATTTTCTCGGGCAATGTTTACTTTAAAACCTTGTAAGGGATCAAGTTTACTTTATAACTTGGTCTAACACAAATATATGTACGCATCAGTGCATTTATTTGTTACAACAAGAGAAATCTTGTTTTTATGAAGTTATCATCTCTACAACCATAGCAATCTAAAATTGGTATCTACATACTCGACGATGCAACTACTCAACCGACAAACGTGCCGAACGTCAATTGAGGGGGAGCAATTGTCAAGCATTCAGAATCTCGATGCCGAACGTGCCAAGTTCACAAACTGGTGTCAAGACAACAATACCAATCGTACATGTGGTGTCAAGAGATGACTTCAGCAGTGACGAGGCGACCAACATATACCGACAAGAACCATTTGATCTTATCATATGATGTTCTCATCAATCAGGTCCAACCTTGTCAATTTTTTCTAATATGGTGAATATGTGATCATGTTACAAATCGGTATCATATCTCATACATTTGGTATCATGAAGATAATACGGACTTGCATTTTTTCTTCCCAAAACCTTTGTTAAAACTTCATTAAATCAAATGATATTAAAAACATCGATTGGGTTAATATTTTTAATATGAGGGAGAAAATGTGATTTAATATGGTAAATTATCACAAATGGTTTGACTTAATGTGCTGGCTCATCCCAACATATGCGAAATGTTTTCGAATATCGTCGCATATGTTAAGGGGGGGCAAAACGGATTTGCATATCAAAATGGATTTTCATGGTGACATATACTTACCCAAAACCCATTTATTTCACGACGATGAAGATTGTGGTGAAATAAGGATGGTAGGATAGGTTAAGTCCTATGATTCTTCTAGAACCGGAGGAATCTTCCCAAGGACATTCCATAGCTAGAAATAGTAGTCCTTAGGAAAGTTGGAGAAAAGATTGTGAATGTAGCTGAATGCCGACCAAGTACTTAAGTTAGCACTGGAACAATCACAACAAGGTGCTAGTCATGACGTATTGGTAAGCATTGAAGGGGTTGAAGAATGAAAAAGAATTGTAAAGATAAAGGGTGTAAAGAAAGAAGCCCTCCTTACAACCTTAGGCAGAAACCGGGTCAATACCTATGCTATTGAGATCATTTTAAATGATGCTCGATATTGAAGATAAGATATCATGGACCCAGTGATGCAATGCACAACCCATCCCAGCTAACTCAGATATCTCTCAAAAGGTATTTGTTTTAATCACACGGAGACAACACGTTATCTATCGATTTATTCACTCCGAATATATTGATATTGAAAAGGTGGCACTCCTCTCCAGCCTTCGATCACTAAATTCTAAAATGCACGATCGAGTCTAGAGCCATTTGAGATCATCAAATATCTCATTAGGACACACTTTCATAATTCCTGCTTCTTCACACACTGTGAAAAGTATGAAAGATATCAAGAGTCCTACGCAAAATCTTCATGATCTTGCCTGAACATCCGAGTAATACGAATGTATTTACAATGAAGATGGAAATCCTTCTTGAGCGAATATCAAAAAGCTCATGGTAGGTGACTTGTGTGATTCTTTATGAATCAAACTTGTGATAACTGGAAAGCAACAGTGGTTTAATTCTTAGCTGAACTTAAACACGTTCCAGGCCTCTACGCAATATCTAAGTGATCTTGCCAGAACACTCAGAGTGATACCTTAGTGTTCACAGTGATGAGTGGAAATCCTTCGAGTGTTAACCTCAAACAGCACTTGGTAGGTAACTTACAAGATTCAATATGAATCAAGCTCGTGACAACTGGAAAGCAACGATGGTGGGATTCTTTAATGAATCAAACTTGTTCCAGGAATCAGAATTGACGGCTTCAATCATGCGGATAATTTTATCCAAATGATTTACTCTTTACGTTCGCAGTCAGCTTTGGACGGTCGAGTAACAAGAATGGGTTTACCCGCGAAATCTTGTCAAGGAGATCTTTAATTAAATCTACCTGCCACAAGTACGATTTTTTATATTGTCCAACGGTCTTCACCGACCGGAGGTAAAATGCTACCGAATTAGAATGAAATGTTCAAAGCCATTTCGTTCGTGTCTACTTATGTTGCGGCATTTGAGGACGGCGGCGTTGCGGAATCCGAGAAGAAGTCGTCCCCACATACTTATACTTTATGCACTTAATACCTCATCTAATTCAAGAAAGCCTAAAAGTTAAGTCTTCCGTTGTATCGAACTCTGAAGCTTTCAAGAATTATGAAGGTATAAGTATGTGGGACTTGAAGTCACGAAGAGGCAAAGATCACAAGTGATGGATGCACAAGATCAAGGCAAGAGATTAATGCTAAAGATTGATATCAAAGATCACATTAGCATGTTCACCAGAAAAGAAAAAGAAAAGAAAGACGAAGACTACGAGCTCAAGACAAGCATAGTATGCTAGGTTTATTTTATTATTGTAACTTGGGTAACGCCCTTGTTTGGAGTGACCTCCCTTAGGGGGAGATTGTTGGAAATACGTTTTTACGTATTTAGGAAGATTCGTTCACTCCGACAATATATTAAGTAGTAGCTCGTAGTCTAGATACTTTTTAATATATCAAACAAGGAAAGGCCCGGTCCTTGATTGTATGGCCGGCCCAAACATGTAAGCCCAAGCCCATTACAAGGCTTGGGTATATAAACCCTCTCCTTAGTTAGAGAGGGTGTGGTTCTTCATTTTTACACATAGTTATTTTCATTTTCTCTCTCTAGAATTGTGTGAAATCCACCATATCTCTATCTCTTTCTCTCTCTAAAACATAAGCAAGATTTACATATCTTACACCCAGTTAACTCCAATTGGTTTAGTTATGACCTTTTAAATATAATGAAATCTATTACAATTCATAGAAATTCCATTTGAATTAAGTTTTTGGTCTTGTTTGGGTCTCCATGTCAAGCTAGAAGAAGCTTTAGACCCCATTCCCTTTGGTTACAAGTATTTAACATTACTTGGTCTAGCAACGTTGGAAACATTCCTAACAGCGTTTAATTTGTTCTTGTCAACGCTGAAGTTACCCTTATCAGCGTCAAACCTAGGGTTTGCTACAGGAACCCATTGTCTGTTAGACCATGTATTGGTCTTTTGAAAAGGCCTTTGTCCATAAGTATTAGACCCTTTAGTGAAGAATGGATCTGGTCTAATGATTTGTGAACTTTGCTGGACAAAAGGTTTGGGTTTGACCATGGTTGACTTTCTATCAGCGTTGACCTTTGAAGCATTGACACATTTATAAGCCAAATGTGAAAAGCTTCCACAAGTATAATAGGCTTTTCTAGACATAACTCTAGGTCTAGATGAAAAGAAACCTGTCCCATTATCACTAACTTGACTTTTTGGTGACCTAGGTTTTCTATACATTTCTGCATATTTAATTCTAGGTTTTCTATCAACGTTTAGGCCAAGGTCAACAGTCTTTCCAGTACTAGGATTGGTCACTTTTATGGGTTTTGACTCATTTGGGCTGTCACTAAGCATGCCACCCTTAACAAACAAAGTAGGGTTGGCTTTCTTGCATTGGTCTAAATCAGTCAATTTTTGCTTGTATTCCTCTACTGGAGTAAGAACTCTTGGTGGAGGAATAAATTCCTCTTCTTGGAGTTCTGGTATACCAGTCCAAGACAGATCCTTTCTAAGGACACCATAAAAGTTCCCAGCAGGTGGTCGAACACCAGCATATTCTTTCATCCCAATCCCACTCATATCCCTAGAATCCCTTTGTTCACTCACACATGTTTCTAGGGTTTTAGAAGCTTGATCAAATTTTTGAATTTTAAGATCTACATTATCTTTGTTTTTGATAGCCTCATCTAACTTAGCCTGAAGAGCACCATTGGATCTTTCCAAGATGTCCCTTACCTTAATACTAGCATTTAGGTCATGAGTCAAAACATTGATTTGATCTTTTAGGTCAAGCTCCATTTTCTTATACTCAGCCACAGTCTTTTCAGTTCGAACAAGTGCAAGTTGATAGTTAGATAACTTGCATTTTTTATTAACAACATCTGATTTTAACTTTAAATTATCTTTATTAAGTTTTTCAGTGTTTAGTCGACAACCTTTACTACAAAATGCATCATCATATACCTCATTGTCTGATGAAGATGAAGAATGTGCCATGAGAGCATAGTGAACATGCTCCACTTCCTCCTTTTCTGCAACCAAGGCCTTGTTTTCTTCCACATCCTTAGCCAAAAAGCTCCATTCCCAGCCAATACCATCAATTTCTTGCATGGCAACCATAGCTTTTGTATCTTCAACCTTGACAATTTGGCTTGAAGGTTTTCCAGCATCAGATCTTCTTGGAGATCTACACTCTCTCATAAAGTGACCCATTCTATGGAAATTGTAACACTTAACCTTGGATTTATCAAACCCAGCAGTGTCTTTAGCATTAAAAGTCATCTTCTTCCTGAATCTTCTATTCCATCTATTGGCCCTTATGCTTGCAAGTGCCATATTCTACTTTATGTCCATCTCTTCCAAATGCTCATCACTAATTTGCTCAAGGTCCTCATATGTAATCACTAAACCATTAGGCAATGAAGCAATGTATACACACACTGTATCTAGATCAATACCAATAGACTTAACTCTTGGTGAGTCAACATTGTATGTGTCAACGTTTAAATGTGGGGCGCTGACAGAGCTTGATCCAACGTTGACACAAGGTGATCCAGTAACAGGGTGCATGTATGACTCCCTTTGATCAAATTGACCTTCACTATGAGAGAAGAAGGCCATATTTCCATTGGTAGACTTGCTTCCTTGATCTGAAAAGATTTCACTTTCTACAATCCTCAGTTTATTGTAGACATCATCAAAAGTAGAACTTTTGTGAGTATTGTTAGCAATCATAGACCTTGCTTCAATCTTCAATGCATCACCAAGACTTTTAAAGAAAGTGGTGATGATATCAGCATCATCATGCACTGTTCCCATGAATGACAACTTGCTTGTAATGTCAAGAAGTCTGCTTCTGACTTCACTTAGCTTTTCATTGGGAAGAGATTTGAACACAGTATACTCATGCAAGAGTTGCTTCTTTTTCTCTGGGGCAATATCATCATTACCATCATAAGTAACTTGAAGAGCTGCCCAAAGATCTTTGGCAGAATCATAGCCTCTATACTTGTGCTGATTGGCTTGTCCCAAAGAAAGTTTGAGGATGCTTAGAGATTTCATGTCATTCCTTCTCTTTGCAATGTCCTCAGCTGAGACAGCTCTCCCATCTTCAGGTTGTTCAATTCGATCAACTTCACTTGAGCCTGGAGTTGATCTCGCAGTAATAGCAGCTGCAATCTTGGTAGCCTTATCGAATGTGTTTCCATATTCAATAATTTCCCATAGAGTGTGGTCATGGATTTGAAGTTACTGCTCAAAATTAAACTTCCACAACTCAAAGTTGTCTGGGTCTAGCATGGGGATTTTAATGTTGTGGCTTGAGGTGGAGGTCAATTCTGGAGTAGACATGTCGTCTGAATTTTAGGGTTTCTGAAAAATTAGGGTTTTTGGCGATTTAGAGTTTTTGTGTTCTTAAGATCAAAGTTTCTCAACAAGCTCTGATACCACTTGTTGATCCCAAACTTAGATCGATTTAGCTTGTGTAAACGATAATAAATCAAGTTAAACACTTAGAGAAACTTTGTTGTATATGAGAGAATCTAAGTATTATGCGGAATTAATACTTAAACAAGAACACACAAACAAGTTAAACCAAACTTTCACTTTGATTGATTAATCGAACTTGCGTACAATGAAAGTGTAAAACTTATAAAACTTATATTGAAACAAAACCTAAAGGCCTCCTTTTATAGATTAAGGAACCTTGTACAAGAGTCTACGTATCAGCTATTCTTGGTAAAGATAAACATAAGAAATACATTGTCAAACATATCTTTACTAGAATCATACTAGAAGCATAAAAAGTGTAGACTAGAATATCCTATCAGTGCTTGACTTCTTCTCATTAACGCTTGACTTCTTCCTGTCAACGCTTGTCTTGCCAACGCTTGATTTCTTCCTATCAACGTCCAAATTGCTCTTGTCAGCGTCCAAGTGTCTTGCCTGTATTTTATTCCCAACATTATGTGTCTCTATCTGCGTGTTGTGCTCTGAGAACACAACTCACGGATTATGGCTTCCACTTTGATAAAGCACCTATGTAATGTGACTTAAAGTCAGCCATAGCCATCTCTTGCAATCCGGTACAGCATTCCCATACGAAGCACATTGATTTCAGATGTCACTTCATAAAGGAACAAGTTGAACGAGGTATCGTTGAGTTATACTTTGTTAGAACGGATTACCAATTAGCCGACTTGTTTACGAAAGCTCTGTCGAAAGATAGGTTTGAGTACCTCGTGAGGCAAATTGGTATGAGATGTTTGACTCTAGCAGAACTGGATATTCTGGCGAAGTTGCCTGCTTGATTCATCTATCAAACATCTACTTTTAAATATCATTGAAAAAGCAAAATACAAAATATAAAAAATATAAAAGCAAAACACAAAATTAAAAAACTTTGAAAATCCAAAAATATTCTTCACGACATGTCTTTTAGTATCGATAATATGGACGTGCCTAGAAATGTCGCTCAATAACGACACGGGTGTGTACATAAAGCTCGAATGAAAGTTGTAAATATTTTTCAAAACATGTCATTTCTATTTTAATAAAGGAAAATGTCTATTTTGGACAATTTTTCCAACAAAGGGTAGAGCAATCTATCTTGGGTTGAGCTTGTCACAAAAAATTCAACATTTTAAGCTCAACACAATGGCTTGTAATCATTTTCAGATTGCAACTCGGATCTATATTCACGGGGGAGTGTACGATTTAGTGTGCTTACCCTCAACAAAAGAAGAGAAATATTCTTACACTTGAGTGGATTTGTCAAGACATTCAAAGTCTATGAACTTAAGTTTATGCTTTAGAAAAACCATGTCGCAAAAAAGAAATGGATTTTCAAAAAGCATTGAACATAATTTTTTCAAGAATTTCTCAATGATTATTCAAAATCTTTCAAAAATTGTGTGTTCAACAACACCTATCCTCAAAAATTTAATGTGGATCATATCCTCGTAATGACAATTCAATTGGATCAATTTTTGAGGGTGAGCGTTCCAAATAATTTATGCTAGTAAGACACATTTTTCTCTCGAAGATTTTTCAAGACTATTTTTCACAATATATTTTAATCAAATTTGGTATCTCTAATATCAAACAATTTTATATATTAGAGATAGGGGAGAAAATGTGATTTAAATGTGATCCGATATATGAAACATATATTTAAGACTCAATCATTTTAACTCTTACCCACATGTGCGAAACACTTTCGATTATTGATGCGCATGTGAAGGGGGAGCATTTCTGAAATGACAAAACTATCAAGGTGTTAAATGTTTTTCAAAAACTTTGGTTAGAGTTTAAAGTGGTTTATGGTTACGATCAAATACCCACAACATCTTTAATCCACGACGTTATTGGTGTCAAAAGGGTGGTTAGGTTTAAGTCCTATGATCCAACCAGAACCGGATGGATCTTTCTAGGGACAATCCAATAGATTATGAGAAGTCCTTAGGAAAGATGGAGTAGATTGTGAACATAGCTGAATGCCGACTAAGTACTGAAGCTAGCAATGGAACAATCACAACAAGGTGCTAGTGATGATGTCTTGGTAACCATTGAAGGGGTTGAAGAATGAAAAAGAAATGTAAGGATAAAGGGTGAAAAGAAATTAGCCCTCCATACAACTTAGGCAGAAACCGGGTCAACACATCATGAAGACAACACATCATGGACCTAGTGATGTAATGCACAACCCCTCCCTAGCTGACTCAGGCTTCTCTCAAAAGAAGTTTGTAATAAGTGTGAAAACACTTATCCTTTTACCACTTATTTCCAATAATAACAAGACCAAAACGTGTATTTTATGTCGTAAAAGTCGGAATTATGCGTGGTTTGTGTTATTATTGTGTTTCAGGATAAAAATATGAAAAAAGAAGAAAACACGGGCTATCACGGGCTTTTATCGAAGAAAAAGACAAAAGACGAAGTCAAAAGATCAAGAATGTAAAAAGAACGGAAGTCCAAGGCCTATTCTGAAGATTTATCGAAGAATAAGTCTAAAGACGGAAGTTTAATGAAGTCGAAGAACTCAAGTCTAATAGAAGAAGGAAATTATAAAATAAGTTCAATTTATATCGACAAATCCCGAGACGACGTCGAGAAAGATAAAGAATTTAAATCGAGTCGAAAAGAAAGAAAGAAGGAAGCACATGCACTCCCCTCCTCCTATAAATACCCTCCTAATGACACATTAGGAGGGTGTTAGCTAGATTATTTTTTCTTTAGTTTAATTTTTAGAGAGAGAAAGTTTTAACTTTCTCTCAGTAGAACTTCATCTTTTCTTTCTTTTCATGTTTAAGCTTTGATTTGATCTTGTATTTTAGAATCATTAATCTATAAGTTCAAGTTAAGTTTCTTATCTTTAATGTTCTTCTACCTTTCTTTATTTTGATCTTGATTAGTGATAATCTTTGATTTTGTTTTCATCTTGATGCTTATCTGATTAAAAAGTTTATCTTTGTATTCATTTCTAAGTTTTAATACGGATTAAGTTTTGAGCTTTTCATGCTTATTGACTTTGTGCTTAGCTTATTTACGTTTTAAGTTTTCTTAAAGTTTGTCTTTTTAAAGTTTGATTTAAAAGTTTTGCTTATTTAAAGTTTTGAAAAGTTCTTATTTTATGCTTATTAGTTCGGCTTATTAGTAATTTTTTTAAGTCTTGGTTTGAGCTTATCAAAAGTAGCTTAAAAACTTGGCTTATTTCGAAGTGCTAGTAATCGGAAAAGGGTAAACCCTTTTCCGATTGGGTATTCCGACCAGAGCTCTTTATTCCGATCTGGTTCATTTGTATTCTGATCACAAAGATCGGAATAGGGTTTTGTATATTCCGACAAGCAACCCTTTTATTCCGATCAAAGGATCAGAAAGGGGTTTTGTTATTCCGATTGGGATTCCGACCATCTTTCCGATCAGGGGTGTTTCTTTTGATATTCCGATTGGACATGTTTTCCATTATTCCGATTAAGACATTCTGATCCTATTCCTTTAGGTGCATTCCGATAGTATTTTCCCCGGCAGCGGCGCCATTTAATAACTGGATGTTACTTAGTTATGAAAGTTAGTTAAACCGATCTTTTCGAATTGATTACCGTTAATTAGTGCGACTCAGTCGTTCTTGGTGGAAAAATAAATGGTTTGGTTATCTATTTTAAACTAATAGCAAATATGTAAATGTCGTTGAGTAAAATAAAAGCTTTAAAAATTAAACTAAAAATTACTAGAAAAAACACTTGGTAAAAACAGAGATTTCGGGAAGTGTGCAACTTTTGGAAATTAAAACTAAATAAAAAAACTTTGTAAAAACAAAACTCAAACCCATCGGAATATTCCTAATCGGAATCCCATCGGAATGCTTGTCGGAATCACGTCGGAATGCACCAAAAGGAATGTTATCGGAATGCACCTAAAGGAATAGGATCGGAATGTCTTAATCGGAATAATGGAAAATAGGTCCAATCGGAATATCAAAAGAAACACCCCTGATCGGAATGATGGTCGGAATCCCAATCGGAATAACAAAACCCCTTTTCCGATCCTTTGATCGGAATAAAAGGGTTGCTTGTCGGAATATACTAAACCCTATTCCGATCCTTGTGATCAGAATACAAATGAACCAGATCGGAATAAAGAGCTCTGGTTGAAATACCCAATCGGAAAGGGGTTTACCCTTTTCCGATTACTAGCACTTCGAAATAAGCCAAGTTTTTAAGCTACTTTTGATAAGCTCAAACCAAGACTTAAACAAATTACTAATAAGCCGAACTAATAAGCATAAAATAAGAACTTTTCAAAACTTTAAATAAGCAAAACTTTTAAATCAAACTTTAAAAATACAAAAACATTAAAAAATCATAAAAGGCATTTCTTTTCCAAAGTTTTGCACCAAAGAGATTTTATTTTTACAAGTACATATATATTCTCTGTTTCTTTGGTCTCTTTCTCTTTTACAGGTGTATGCGTACCAGATCTTCATCTTATTCTGAGCCCGAGACTCGTGAAGATTTAGATATGGCTGGTGTGCATAACAATAATAACAACCCACCTCTACCCAATTTGAATAACAATAACAACAACAACAATGTTCCCCCACCCGACTTACGAACAATGGAGGAGCTTTGTCAACCAACCATGAACGGACGCGGAGGACCGATTGCGCCGATGCAAATCACGGCTCCTGAGTTTTCGTTGAAGCATCACATGATCCAGCAAGTTCAAAACGCTTGTCCTTTTCGCGGATTACCCGATGATGATGCCAACAAACACCTCGACAAATTCATTACCGTTACCCAAAGCATGAAACTTCCCGGTGTTACTATGGATTTTCTTCGCCTTCACCGCTTTCCACACACTTTATCCCACCATGCCGATAAATGGTTTGATCGTCTTCCCAAAAACTCAATTCATACATGGAATGACATGACTCAACGATTTTTGTCGCGCTACTTTCCACCATCCATGGTCACTAGTCTTCGCAACCAAATCAGTGGATTTACTCAAGAACCTGATGAGTCGCTTTTCGATGCTTGGGAATGTTATAATGTCTTGATCGACCGTTGTCCGAACCATAACATGCTCCCCGTTACTTTGATTGATACCTTCTACAATGGTTTAACTTTTCGTGATCGTGATACGATTAATGCTGCCTCCGGTGGTACATTCATGAAGAGAAGACCTGAGGAGTGTAGAGAGCTTATAGAGAACATGACCACTTACCACAAAAATTGGGATTCATCCGCATCCTCAAGATCAAACCCGAGAGTCAATGTTTCTTCTACTTCAACAACCCTAGATATGACCGAATTCACTCGCATGATGGCCGAAATGAACAAAAATATTCTACTTATAGCTACGAATCAACAACAACAAGCTAAAGTTGTAGCAACTTCTTGTGAGATTTGCGGGGATTCTCATTCATACACCGATTGTCCTTATACTCATGACAATCCGGAAAATGTGTATGCCGCCAACGGTAACTATTCTATAGGAGGCTATCAAGCACGTCCTCAAGGTGACCACAATTTGCTTAGTTATCGTTCGAATAACTTTCTTTCACCACCCGGTTTTCAATCCCATAATAGACCACCACCACCTCCATTGAACAGCACACAATACCCACCAAGGAACCAAGGCCAAAGAAGTAACTACCAAGGGAATTCTTCTAATAATCAAAGGAGTTATAACTCAAATCAAGGGAATTTTCATAGTCAAAATCAAGGGACTTTTAATGGGCAAAACCAAGGGTTTCAAAATAACAACTTTAACCAAGGTTTTCAAAATCAAGGGCAAAACACGAATTCCCCTTCAATGGAATTGGTTCTTCAAAAGTTGACTGATAAATTGAGTGAACATGAGAAAATCATGTCTGCTATGCAAGAATCAAGTGATAAGAAATTTATGCTAATGTATCAAGCCATTAATCCCCAAGGCCCACCCCAAGGTACTCTCCCTTCTAACACCGTGACCAATCTTAGGGCCAACGTTAATGCCATCACCACTAGGAGCGGTAAGATCATCGTTGAACCTTCTTCTTCACCAACTAACCAAGGACCCGAGATTCATTCTACTTGTGATATACCACCCGTAATGCCTTTTTCTACACCTTATGTCCCACCGATACCTCAAGTTTATACCACACCTTCGGTTCCAAAACCAGTTCCTCCACCTTCCACATCTACCCCTCCACCACCCAAGGATGTGAGTGAGAATTCCATTCCAAAGCCTTCCTCCCAACCTAATATACCTTATCCCTCAAGGTTGAGGAAAGAGAAGTTGAAAAACAAGGATGATATTCAGGTTTCTAACTTTCTTAAAATGTTTAAACAACTGAATTTCAACATCTCCTTTGCTGAGGCTCTCGCTCACATGCCTAAATATGCTAAGATGTTTAAGGATCTTTTAAGTGATAAGGAAAAATTGCTCGACATCGCCAATACCCAATTAAATGAGAATTGTTCTGCCGTTCTTTTGAGAAAACTACCGGTTAAGTTAGGAGATCCCGGTCGATTCCTTATTCCTTGTAATTTCCCGGGTCTAGAGAATTGTATGGCTTTGGCAGATCTCGGTACGAGTATCAATCTTATGCCATTGTCCGTGTGGAAGCAATTATCTTTACCCGAGCTAGTCCCCACTCATATGACATTGGAATTAGCTAACCGATCGGCTGCTTATCCCGTGGGGATAGCCGAGGATGTGTTCGTTGGAGTTGACAAAGTCACTTTCCCCGCCGATTTCATTGTTGTCGACTACGAGGTGGATCCCCGTGTTCCATTAATCGTTGGACGTCCATTCTTGAGGACCGGTCGCACTCTCATTGATGTAGCCGCGGGCGAATTAATCATGAGAGTTGGTGACGATAAAATCGTTTTCAACATGGGTAAACTTTCTAAGCAACCTCAGGAAAACGAGAGCGTTAATTTCATTGACGTTCTTGATGAGGCTTGTGAAGAGCATTTCAAAGACGCTTGTAAAAGTGGTTCTTCTTCTCTACCCATTGTTGAGATTGTTGCCTCTATTGCTCCATCACTAACTCCATTTGGAGAAAGTGATCTCCTTTTTAAAGAATTTGAAGCAACTTTGGGAGATGTGGACTTACAATATGACGATTCTCCCTTCGATTGGGATGAAGACATTCGTACCATTGAGAAACTTCTCAATGAGGACCATATTTCTCCACCATCTCCTAAGGATATCTCTATCGATGATCCGACTTTGACTACGCCATCCATCGAAAATCCTCCGGATTTAGAACTTAAGGACCTACCATCTCATCTCGAGTATGTTTTCCTTGAAGACAATAAGAAGTCACTCGTCATCATCGCAAAGGACTTGAAAGAGGATGAAAAGTCTCGACTTATCGCCGTGCTGAAGAATCATAAGAAAGCGATTGCTTGGAAAATCTCCGATATTCGTGGTATTGATCCTCACTTTTGCACACATAAAATTCTCACGGAGGACGACTTTAAACCCACTATTCAAAACCAAAGAAGGGTGAATCCCAAGATCCACGACGTTATAAAAAAAGAGGTTATCAAACTTCTTGATGCGGGAATTATCTACCCTATCTCGGATTCACCATGGGTTAGTCCGGTCCATTGTGTGCCTAAGAAAGGCGGAATCACCGTTGTGCCCAATGAAAACAACGAGTTGATTCCTACTCGTCTCGTTACAGGGTGGAGAGTTTGTATAGACTATCGCAAACTCAATGATGCTACGAGAAAGGATCATTTTCCCCTTCCTTTTATGGACCAAATGCTTGAACGTCTAGCGGGTAATGACTATTACTGCTTTTTAGACGGTTTCTCTGGGTATTTTCAAATTCCCATCGATCCTAAAGACCAAGAGAAAACCACATTCACTTGTCCTTATGGAACATTTGCTTACAAAAGAATGCCTTTCGGCTTATGCAATGCTCCTGGGACTTTCCAAAGGTGCATGTTGGCTATCTTCCATGACATGGTTGAACAAACCATGGAAGTCTTCATGGATGATTTCTCGGTCTATGGTGATTCCTTCTCTTCTTGCCTTTTCAATTTAGAATGCATGCTTAAGCGGTGTGAAGACACTCGCCTTGTTCTAAATTGGGAAAAATTCCATTTCATGGTAAAAGAGGGCATTGTGCTTGGACATAAAATCTCAAAAGCCGGTCTTGAAGTGGACCGTGCTAAAGTTGATGTCATAGCAAAATTACGTCCACCTTCAACCGTGAAGGGTGTGAGAAGTTTCCTTGGTCATGCGGGCTTCTATCGTCGATTCATTCAAGATTTTTCTAAAATCGCTCGCCCGATGACCCACCTCTTGGAAAAATATACTCCTTTTATCTTTTCTAAAGAGTGTATTGAATCATTTAATCTTCTTAAGGACAAGCTAACTAAGGCACCGGTCTTGGTTACCCCTAATTGGGAGCTACCTTTTGAATTGATGTGCCATGCTAGCGACTTTGCTATTGGAGCGGTTTTGGGCCAAAGAGTGAACAAACACTTCCAACCAATCCATTATGATAGCAAGACAATGATGGGGGCTCAAGTGCATTATAACACTACCGAAAAAGAGCTTTTAGCTGTAGTGTATGCCTTCGAAAAGTTCCGCCCCTATCTTGTCCTTTCCACCACAATCGTGTACAGCGATCATTCCGCGTTGAAGTACTTGTTGACTAAGCAAGATTCTAAGCCAAGACTTCTTCGTTGGGTTTTGCTCCTTCAAGAATTTAAAATTGAAATTCGTGACAAAAAGTGAGCTGAAAACCTAGCCGCGGATCATCTAAGTAGACTTGAGGATCCTTATCAAGGGGATCATCTGAATCAAGAGATCAATGACTCTTTTCCCCTTGAGGCCTTAATGTCTATCAATTCCAATCTCGATGACACCCCGTGGTTTACGGACATTGCAAACTACTTGGCGGGTGGAATTCTCAAGGAAGGGTTAACGTCCCAACAAAAGAAAAAGTTCTTTAAAGACATTGAACACTATTTTTGGGACGACCCTTACCTTTTCAAACAATGTGCTGATCTGATTATTCGTCGGTGTGTTGATGGACCCGCAACTTTAGACATTCTCGAAGCTTGCCATAAAGTACCCACCGGTGGTCACTTTGGTCCCAACTAAACCGCGAAGAAAGTGTTTGACTCTGGATTTTATTGGCCCACCATTTATCGTGATGCTCACGAAATGGTTAAGCATTGTGATGCTTGCCAACGACAAGGAAAGATCACACATAAAGATGAGATGCCTCAAAATTTCATACAAGAATGTGAAATCTTTCATGTATGGGGCATCGACTTTATGGGGCCATTTCCATCATCTAAAGGGAACAAGTACATCCTTATAGCCGTTGACTACGTATCCAAATGGGTTGAAGCTAAGGCTCTCCCTACGAATGATGCGAGGGTGTTGTGAACTTTCTGAAGAAACTTTTTGCACGATTCGGTGTTCCTCGTGCTATAATCAGTGACCGCGGGACTCATTTTTGCAATGATCAATTTGCTCGAGTCATGGCTAAGTACGGTGTCAATCATCGTCTTTCCACCGCTTATCATCCTCAAACAAATGGTCAAGCCGAGATATCTAACCGTGGATTGAAGCGAATTCTTAAGCGTACTGTGGGAGAGCATCGTGCCTCGTGGGCCGATAAGTTAGACGATGCTTTGTGGGCATTCCGTACCGCATATAAGACGCCGATTGGTTGCACTCCATATCGTCTTGTGTACGGGAAAGCATGCCACCTCCCTATTGAGCTGGAACATAAGGCGTAATGGGCCTTGAAGTGCGCGAATTTTGACATCAACAAAGCTGGCGATCTTCGGAAGATTCAACTCAACGAGCTAAATGAACCGAGGAATCAAGCTTATGAGAACTCATTGATCTACAAGGAGAAGACCAAGATCATCCATGATGCAAGGATTAAGAACTGAGAGTTCCACGTTGGTGATCAAGTTCTACTCTTTAACTCTCGGTTGAAAATCTTCTCGGGCAAGCTGAAGAGCCGTTAGTCTGGTCCATTCACCGTCGCCAAAGTTTTCCCTTACGGCACCATTGAGCTTTCCCAGCCAAATGGGCCTAATTTCAAAGTGAATGGCCAGCGCGTGAAGTTGTACTTTGGTGAGGACATCTCTCATGAGATGATTCCATCCCTCACCATGTTTCCCTTGAATTAGTTCTGGGTCGAGTTAGGCTCGTGACTCGGTTAACAAAAACAAGCGATTCTCGGGAGGCAACCAGCTGATCTATCCTTTACCGTTTTCATAATAAGTGTAGGGGAGCCCCGTATGTGTTTGTTGTCTTGTTTCTTATAAGGTACAGGGATTAAAGCTTCAAAGATCCATTCTCGATGACTTTTGACGAACCATGATCCTGTGTACCCGTCTTCCCGGTTCTATCCTAAACTGTCGTGATTCAATATTTCATATCTTATATGTTCACATTGAAATCACTATAGTTGTCCTTCCCTTAGCAAGATTTAAACAAAGTGCACAATGTCCTAAGTGTAGGGGAGTTTACTCCCACATGCTTAAACATTGAGGACAATGTTTATATCAAGTGTAGGGGGACTTCTATCGAAGTAAGTGGGCTTTTCCATTAATTTGTCCTCATTTTAACCAAAAAATTTGATTCTTCGACATTTTTCAAAATTTTTAATCTATTTTGGCCTAGTAGTATAGTATATTTTCCTTTGTTATCGTTATTTGCTTTCCTTGCTAAAATAAATTTTTTAATAAAGTGGTTTTAATTTTTCAACGTTGTGAATCTTTTGACTCAACCCGAGTTTACTTATCTAAGTTTACTCTAGCTAGTATCCTTAACGTGTTCAAGTCAAGTTTTGCTAGGCTTTTATATAGGGAACTTTAAAACGCGAAAGTCTTAACTCTCACGGGTTAAGAACAAGAACTTTTCGCAAGTTCCTATAATTGATCCTAGAAAGTCGTTTATCAAGGGAACTTTAAAATGTGAATTCTAAAATTGAAAGAGTCTAATAATTTGCAAGATCCTATAGATGACTTGAAAACCCAAAACTTTGATTTAATTGGCTAAGCATCCACGAGTCTCATTCCTTGAGATTTTAAATTGTGGAGAACGAGAGATGATAAAGTCAGTTATAAGTTTGGTATTCTTTCGTAAATTTATGTGAGTTGATTATAAGCCCTTTTTCTCCCATCGCTTGTTAATAATTTATTTGCAATAAATAAGGTTGTACGATTTGAAAAGTTACTTAGCTTCTAGCCCAAGATCGTTTAAAAGTTGCTCGGTATTAATTAGAGTTCATAGCCAAGGCATAACTTATTGAAGCGGGATGCGAAGATTGGCGAGTCCGAAAAGGCCCTAACAAGGCAGAGGGCCACATTTTGTTGCTAAAGATCCCAAGTGATATGAAGAATCATTTATCAAAAATCAATATGAATGATCGAGACACACGACGAAAAGCAAAAACTCCCCTAAAGATCATGGAGAAGTCTATCCGAAAAGACCCTAGCAAGGTATGAGGATAAATAGATCCAAGTCCTAAAAGGAGGCGGATCGTTGTATATCAAAGTCCAAAATAAAGATTGGAGAAAAATGAAGAAGTCGTGGTCCAAAATTGAAGAAGCTCTCAAACACTTCAAGTGAAGAAATTCCTATTATGAAAAGAAGACCATAATTTCAAGAACGTCTCTCAAGATTCGAAGTATGAAGTCGCTGCCAAATATCGGTCCGAGAAAGGTCTCAAATCGTGAAGCGAGTTATGCCAAGATATGAACTTTATAAGGTCCCGAGAAGCAGTTTTAAAAGATTTTGTCCTTTAGCTAACTATTGATCAAATCGTCCCACTTTATTTTCGGCCTAAATAACTATCGAAATAATTCAAACAATGCATCCTCGTGATCATTCAAGACAATATTAAAATATAAGAGATACACCTAGGAATAAGGGAGTCTAAGTAAATAATTGGGCCACATGAATTTGTGTTAGTCTGCTAACTTATAATAACAATGATCTCGTTTTTAAGCTTGGTATGGAGAACGTGAAACTTGAGGATGATGAACATTCATGACAGCCAAAACCCCAATGTAAGTCTTTGATTTCTTTACTTGTTTTGTATATATTTCTATCTTTTTAATAAAGGCCAAGGTGGGTTATCTATTATGAGAAATGTAATATGTGCTTTGAAATTAATGCATTGCATGAGGGCATTGCAATGGTCAAGTGTAGGGGATATAATAAGTGTGAAAGCACTTATCCTTTTACCACTTATTTCCAATAATAACAAGACCAAAACATGTATTTTATGTCGTAAAAGTCGGAATTATGCGTGGTTTGCGTTTTTATTGTGTTTCGGGATAAAAATATGAAAAAAGAAGAAAACACGGGCTATCACGGGCTTTTATCGAAGAAAAAGACAAAAGACGAAGTCAAAAGATCAAGAATGTAAAAAGAACGGAAGTTCAAGGCCTATTCTGAAGATTTATCGAAGAAAAAGTCTAAAGACGGAAGTTTAATGAAGTCGAAGAACTCAAGTCTAATAGAAGAAGGAAATTATAAGACAAGTTCAATTTATATCGACAAATCCCGAGACAACGTCGAGAAAGATAAAGAATTTAAATCGAGTCGAAAAGAAAGAAAGAAGGAAGCACATGCACTCCCCTCCTCCTATAAATACCCTCCTAATGACACATTAGGAGGGTGTTAGCTAGATTATTTTTTCTTTAGTTTAATTTTAGAGAGAGAAAGTTTTAACTTTCTCTCAGTAGAACTTCATCTTTTCTTTCTTTTCATGTTTAAGCTTTGATTTGATCTTGTATTTTGGAATCATTAATCTATAAGTTCAAGTTAAGTTTCTTATCTTTAATCTTCTTCTACCTTTCTTTATTTTGATCTTGATTAGTGATAATCTTGGATTTTGTTTTCATCTTGATGCTTATGTGATTAAAAAGTTTATCTTTGTATTCATTTCTAAGTTTTAATACGGATTAAGTTTTGAGCTTTTCATGCTTATTGACTTAGTTTGTGTTTAGCTTATTTACGTTTTAAGTTTTCTTAAAGTTTTAGTCTTTTTAAAGTTTGATTTAAAAGTTTTGCTTATTTAAAGTTTTGAAAAGTTCTTATTTTATGCTTATTAGTTCGACTTATTAGTAATTTGTTTAAGTCTTGGTTTGAGCTTATCAAAAGTAGCTTAAAAACTTGGCTTATTTCGAAGTGCTAGTAATCGGAAAAGGGTAAACCCCTTTCCGATTGGGTATTCCGACCAGAGCTCTTTATTCCGATCTGGTTCATTTGTATTCCGATCACAAGGATCGGAATAGGGTTTAGTATATTCCGACAAGCAACCCTTTTATTCCGATCAAAGGATCGGAAAGGGGTTTTGTTATTCCGATTGGGATTCCGACCATCATTCCGATCAGGGGTGTTTCTTTTGATATTCCGATTGGACCTGTTTTCCATTATTCCGATTAAGACATTCCGATCCTATTCCTTTAGGTGCATTCCGATAACATTCCTTTTGGTGCATTCCGACGTGATTCCGACAAGCATTCCGATGGGATTCCGATTAGGAATATTCCGATGGGTTTGAGTTTTGTTTTTACA
This sequence comes from Glebionis coronaria, assembly GCA_025667525.1. Lineage (NCBI taxonomy): Eukaryota > Viridiplantae > Streptophyta > Magnoliopsida > Asterales > Asteraceae > Glebionis > Glebionis coronaria. The sequence goes on along the minus strand of CM046881.1, from coordinate 146,599,676 downwards.
AAGTTTATTTACTTGTTTAGTTTTAATTTCCAAAAATTGCACACTTCCCGAAATCTATGTTTTTACCAAGTGTTTTTTCTAGTAATTTTTAGTTTAATTTTTAAAGCTTTTATTTTACTCAACGACATTTACATATTTGCTATTAGTTTAAAATAGATAACCAAACCATTTATTTTTCCACCAAGAACGACTGAGTCGCACTAATTAACGGTAATCAATTCGAAAAGATCGGTTTAACGAACTTTCATAACTAAGTAAAATCCAGTTATTAGTTTGTTTTTTTTGTCACGGAGATCAACACGACTTCTATTGACTTTCTCACTCCGAGATAGTTGATATTGAATAGGTGGCACCTGCTCCAGCCTCCGACCACTAAAAGTGCACAAGTCAAGTCTAGAGCTAAGAGATCAATCAAATCCCGTTAGGACACACGGAATAACGATAAAGAGAGTCCTACGCTATATCCTTGAGATATTGCTAGAACACTTAGAGTGATACTACCTAGTATTCATAATGATGAGTGGAAATCCTTCCAGTGTTAACATCAAACAACACTGCGGTAGGTCATGTGTAAGATTTTTTATGAATTAAACATGTGCAAAACTGAAAAGCAACAGTGGTTTGATTCTTAATCGATTCAAACTCGTTTCAGGTTTCTACGCAATATCTTTATGGTTTTGTCAGAACATTCAGAGTGATATTCATTAATATTCACAGCGACAAATGGAAATCCTTCTAGCGTCAACCTCAAACAACGCTACGGTAGGTGACTTGCGAGATTCTTATGAATCAAGCTTGTGTCAACCGGAAAGCAACAATGGTAAGATTCTTTATGAATCAAACTTGTTCCAGGAATTTGAATTGACGACTTGAATCAAACGGATATCTATCCAATTGATTCACTCTTTATGTCCGCAGTCTTGCTTTGAGACGGTCGAGTAAAGAGAACGGCTAGTACCGCCGCGAAACCCTGTCAATGAGGTTTTTAATTAAATATACCTAATCATAGGTACGGTATTTGATATCGTATAACGGTCTTCACCGACCGGAGGTAAAACGCTATCGATTTAGGACAAATTTCAAAGCCATTCAGTCCGTGTCTATGTTTTGTATCGAGAAGGTGGCGTAAGTCGAAGGTTCAAAACCACATACTCATGCCCAAAGACACATTCCACAATCAAGAAAGCTAAAGACCTCCGCAACTCTGATGATCAAAGCAAGCTTTCAAGATAATGAATAGTGTGAGCATGTGGATGTAGACGCAAGATATCAATATGGCAAAGACAAGCCAAGGATGATTTGAAGATCTCAAGACTAATGACAAAGTCGAAAGACAATTACGAAGGCTCAAAGATCACAACATGAAGGAACAAGACTACTATTACACGTTCAAGACTCAGTTATGGCGAGACTAGTAATCTCTATAAATCTCCAAATGTCGAAGGGGAATAACCTCTCATTGGGAGAGATTGTTAGCCTCAAAATATTGAGTCAAACAAGAATGATCGGTCATAGGTTTATTATGTATCGTTTATTAGAACGTTGTAATAGGTAGTATAATAGTCGTGACAATATGGGCTTGATGGCTAGCTTAAAAGGCCTCTTTCAAGGTACTAAGCATTTATTCAAGCCCTGCCCAATCAAACATATAACCCATTATGCCACATGTAGGCAAGGCTATAAATACCTCTTCTAGCATGTTAGGAGAGGTTGGTTGTTCATTATTCTTAATCTAATCCTCCCTAAGTTTCACCATTCTCTCTCTTTTCTCTCTCTAATTTCTCTCTCTAGAATTCATCTACTTTCTTTTTTATTTCTTCTATAATTCGTGTATAATCATCACTAAATTTGGGACAATAGAGTTCTTTAGCCAATATGTAACAATATCTTTAGCTTCTTTTAGTCTAACTCTTAAAGCTTTATTTCATTAATGACTCCAGTGTTTAATTGTTGGAAAGTAAGTAGATCTAGTTTAGCTTTTTTTAACTCTACCAACTTATTTTCATGAATTTTCCAACTCTAGAACAATTTTCTTATATTTCTCAATAAGATTATTTATTTGTTCTTCAACAAAATGTAGATCAATACACAGGTAATCAAAGACAAATTCAGTATCATCTTTATCTTCCAAATCAATAAGAGTTTGTACCCTTTTTATTGTGATATTGACCCATTCACCATTTCGAGCACTTTCCTCGACCACAACATTAGAGTTAAGGTCTTCATTATCAGCAAGAGCCATTAGTACTTTGACATTAACCATTTCATCATCATCTGAAGAGACTTATTCCTCATCCCATTCATATGCTTCAGCAATCATACCCTTGTTCTTTACACTTTTGGTGGATTTAAAGGATGACCCTTTAGTGCTTAAGAGAGCAAGTCTGGCTTTGATCTCTTTGTACTTGGCCTCGAAGTCTTTAGCAGGTCTTAGTTCAGCTTTGTGTTGCTGCAATGAGGATGAAGCAATTTGCTTTTGTTGGAACGGTGATTGAACTTATAGGCGGGACTGTACTGGTGAAGAGTAAGAAGGAATGGATGTTTTAGAATAACAGTCCTTGGCAAAGTGACCAGGCTTATTACACTTGAAGCACACACTGTCAGCTATAGCTTTTGTGTTGCTGGTGAACTTCCCTCCATTCTTAAAGAACAAACTGGATTTCGCCAGAAGAGCTCTCTCATGAAATTTCTCTTCGAGGTCTTTCAGATACTCCTCACTAGTTATGGTGTCTTCTTCATCATAAGGACTATCTTGATAATCCTGAATGACAGCTTCATTGAAGAAGGCTGTAGACAAGAGTGTAGCAATAGTCAATGCTTTACTCTTGCTGGATCCTTCATAGATCCTATCAACAAGGTTCTCTTCATATTTAAGATTTCCAAAGAGAGAGGCCAAGTCACAATCTTTAATGTGATTGGCATTTCTCAAACTTTGGCGAAAACTAAGCCACTTTTTTGGCAAAGCATTTACAAAAACCGTATTGATTTCTAACTTTGAAAGTTCTACACCATCATTTACTAATTCATTCATCATAGCCTTGTATCTTGTGAAAGTTTAAGTAATAGTGTCGCTTTATTTGTGTCTGAAGGTGTTGTATGATAGCTTTAAATCCATTATTCTCGTTTCTTTCACATCAAAGTATCAAGTCATTCCAGGTAGATTTAGCCGTTTTACAGTTCACAACAGAATTCATTTGGTCATTTGGAAGCACACAAATGATGAGACTTTTGAGTCGCTGATCAAGATTATCAACTTTTCTCTCATCAGCGGTCCAATGAGCTTCAGGTTTTACATTGTCCCCAGTCATGGGAACAAATGGACCATTTCCAGTGATTACAAGGAATTGAGGTTCAATTCCAACCATGTGGACAATGAACCTTGTTAGTGCAAACATTACGATGTTTAATCGATACATTCTCTTTGTGTTTTAGTGACGACAAACATATAAGTCGCAATACATTATGTAAAATGTGTAAGGTACTCGTAAACACTCAAGCATACATTTGTATACTTCTCTCTACACCTCCAAGATCGCATTCATCATGAATCACTCAAGGTATGAATAAACAAGTCATTAACGTTACTAAGTGATCAAAGATTAATAGTTTCTTAAACTCACTTATAATAAAAGTGACAAAGTAATTTTTAAAATAACTTTATTTTTAAGAAAATATTTTATTAAAAAGAAAATGGAAATTTGAATTTAGCATATTCCAAATATATTAGGAATATCCTCTGGAGGTATAAAATCCACCAGATAAGATTTCCCCACTAAAGGACAAAAGGGAGCGGACTCCAAAGCTCGAGATTCCTTAAAGGTACCCACGGATCCTTATTGATAAGTAACCGCGGGGGTATTTAAGGAACCGCGGATAAATAGAGTCATTGCTCCCTTGACCTATAAATAATGGATCATTTCCAGCTTTTCTTTTAACCCTTTTTGCACATTTCTCTCAATTTCTTTAAAAACATCTTAGATCATTGATTAGTTAGTTTTGATTAATCTTGTTTAAGATGTGATTCTATTCTCAATCCTCTCGTCCTCTCAAGTGCAAAGAGAAGAACACTTTCATCGCTATGAAGTGTTAGGTTCATAACATGATGAAGATCTCTCCTTCTAAATCAAGTCATAGTTTTCCTATAATGTAAATCATGAAGATCCAAGTGGTGTGTACACTTGGACTTGATGTATATGTAGTAGATCCAAGTGGTGGGTACACTTGGATGTGGGTAGTAGATCCAAGTGATAGGTATCATTGGATTAGGTGTTAGGAGTGTAGATTCAAGTTATGTATATACTTGGATACAATGTTAGAGTTCTAGATCTAAGTGGTGTGTACTTAGATCTAGATGGTTTATGTGTTTAGGCCACAAAATACAAGGTTTGTTATGTTGGGTCATAAAACATAACCAGTGGAGTCATGGTTATAGATTGGTTCTACCTAAGATTAGAACTCGGCATCTAGCCTTGTGTTTGAAAATAGGAAGTAGGCGACGTGTGTAGATTGGTCCTACCTAAGATTAGGACTCGACATCTAGCTTAATGTCGGAAATGGTGTAAGCAACGTGTATGGTTTTCTCCACCTTGAAAGAAGCTTGTTGACTAGTGAAGTAACTCTCGTGTTGGGTACTCGAGGAGTGGAGTAGGGCGAAGAAGAGCTTCGTGACCAAACCACTATAAACCATCTTTGAAACCCTAAAAAAATTCAGAACCGCCACAATCTTTTTACCTCTTGATATGCCGAATCCGCCACCATATCTTGGTGGTTTAGGTGGTTTCAGGTAGTTCCCGTTGAGGGTATTTTTTGTTGGTTTGGGTGCATGCACGCCTCTCTCTTTCTCTAAAAATCACAACCGGCACCACAGCCACCAGATCCACCATCGCCACCATCTTCACCATCAACGATGGTTGATTGATGTTTCTAGCTAATGGTTTGAGATACTTAGGAGGTTTGGCGTGCGGTTGTTTTTGTTTGAGAACATCTCACTTTTCTCTACTACCTATAAACGCTGGAAATGGTTGGCATAGATTACAATGAAAGCATCTAAAAATACATTCACATTTTTTTATATGTGGGTTTTAATTTATATATTTTTGGGTTTTTTTTACAGCCGACAACCACCTACGCGGTCGTCTAACCAGAAAGTCGTTGCCGCCACCGCACAACGCCGGAGATCTGTTTCATAGATCCGGAGAAGTCTTAATCAAGATCTAAAATCCTAGATAAGAACACCACTAATCCAACGACCTCCTTCGACCAAGGTGCGCTTTTTTAATTTATTCTATGTTTACTTTACATTTTTAATTAATGTTTAACTTTTTGAGTTTAAACCTTACCTTATTAAATTGATATTTTTTAAATAGGGTCCTAAATTTGGGATCTTTATGAGGTGGTCGACAGCCGAGACCCCGTCGAGCGATATTTACAACCATGGTGTTAATGTATACTCCGTATAAATTTGACTCAAATGTACCAGTATAAGCCGAAAAGTGAGCTTATAAAACATAAGCCTAAAACCAAAATAAGCTATAATCTGGCTATATAAGCCGAAAAAGGTCGCATTGGCGTGAAACTCTGTCATTAAGAACGTACTATTGTCAAGATTTATAAAATTAAGAAAGTCTTACGTACGATGAAATGGGTAAAGGTCGTATTGGCGTGAAAGTGTCATTTTTGGTTAAAAATGATTATTGTGTCAGTTTTGATTGAATTGGATTGAATGGCTAACACTAACGTCGTTGTTGTTATTTTTTCAGTTCGTATCAAACTGCTACATATATATGCATATCCTGGCTCGAATAGTGCTGATATATAATTAGGACATAGAGAACTTTAGCTATTGAAATTTGGAACACTCATTCAATATTCGAAATGTTTTGGTATCTATTTTTGCAGCAGAATTGGATCAAGTGGTTTCAAGTTGTTAACTCTTACTGTATTAAAGAGTGATTTCTACAAATAAAAATAATAAAAGAAGCGGGTTATATACATTTTTTTTCCGAAATTGCTAGATAGACTGTATTCCTCCTGGCTGTGGGATGCAAAAGAGGCCCATTAGCACCAACTTCACAATCATTTACTAATGGTGATGTAAGAGGTTTACCACTCACCAATAAGACTCCAAACATGTCTATTGTTGTGACCAAACCTTCTCCACCTGTGTAATCATCAGCACTTCATAGCAATGTTCCTCAAGACGACATCTATGATCGTAAGGACATTTCTTTCATATGCTTGTTATCATATCTAAGGTCGGCGCTATTTAAGCTGAAACTAACGCAGTTGGGGGTGTTTGTTTGAGTGTACGCAACGGGCTTATCCCTTATTTAGTTTTTGTTTTTCGGTTTATGTTTCACACTTTTACTTTTTGTGGCATATGTTGGAAAGAATGGCGTACGTAAGCCTATTATGACGTAAGGAGCTTAATTAAGCCAAAAAGATTTAAAATAAGCCACAAAACGAGCTTATGAAACATAAGTCAATCCCGCTATTTAAACTTAAACAAACTCCCTAAACTAGTTAATAAATCCCTTGCACATCACTCTTATTGAAAATATTGAAAAAGTTAATAGCTTGATTGGCTTTTTTAAATTTTAGCTATTGGAGGTCGTTATTGGAACAACTGGTTAAACTTCTTGTCAATTGTTTATTAGGTCATTTTCGTGGGTTCCATTTCTATGACGGGAGGAGTGTGAGGAAGTGATTGCGGCTTGGTTCACTACACATCGAAGAGAATGACAAGAGGAACGAAGTAAACATAGGTACTTGGACAATTCCTCTTTTTTTTCTTCTAGATTTTGTTTGTAATTTCATTCTACTAGCTATCTTTCATAGATAGTTATGGTGTCTGTATAGAGCATCACCTTTAATAAGTTTATTTCTTTCTTTAGTGTAATGCACAAACTTTTTTGTATGCTCTTTTCCATATTTGGTTATTTTACAATTCACATTTATGTGACAGTGCTAAGCCACTTTGTATGCGTTTCTGCAACTTCATGGAAAATAACTAATTAACACGTCACTTTAAGGTATGCTTTAATTATTTATTTGAAATTTTTTGTAGTAACTTCATGGAAGTAGACGTAGTAGCATGTGCCATATGATTGCCCTTTTATAGCATGCTAACTCTTTTTAAGCTGTTGTCATTGCAGGTACCAAACAAAGGTCAAGTGCAGCTACTACCGATTTTCATGGAACAACGACCGCATGCATCACAACCGTCAAGGTAAGCTCAGCTTTCCATGTATTATTCCATGTGCCATATGATTGTCATTTTTATTTTATATTAACTTTTTCAAACTGTTGTTGTTGCAGGTATCAATCAAAGGCAGATTGCACCCAATCAGGTACCAATGTCGAAAGGCACCACAACCGTCAAGGTAAGTTCAACATTATTGTTTTCCTTTTTTAATTCCTTAAAAATTTTGGGATTGTGCATCAATACCTTTAAGAGTATATGTATATGCATCTGACCGAATTGGATATGCATGAGGCTTAAATGTCTTTATGTTTTCTACCCCCTCCCCCTCTTAGAACTGAGTGCCAAACACCCCACTGGCCGAGTTGGATATGCATGAGGCTCAAATTGAATACGTTTTCTACCCCCTCTTAGAACTGAGTGTCAAACACCCCACTGACCGAATTGGATATTCGATTTTATATAATGTTTTTGAACATATATCTGATGTAACCTAACATTATAAGCTTATGATTTTTTGTAGACGTCTTGGTTGAAGCTGCATCGCTGAACAGAACTGAGTCAGATGACAAAATTAATATAAGTACGAACTTTGTTTATTGGAGCTGCTATGATATGTGTTTTGTTGTTTTAATGTGTGTCTTTTTATGTTATTGATAGAATGTGTATTTGCGATTTCTGAATTCTGATACTTACTGTTTTATTAGGCTAATTTGGTTTAAAGAGGCTACTTATCACTCAATGATATGTATTTTTTCTATTGTTTTTTTTTTCTGTTTATGAAGGGAAAAAAAACCTTATAAACTTGAGCCTAAAAGCTATTGTTTTGAACAATTGTGGCTTTTGTTAATCCATTTTATTATGGGAATAGAATATTAATTGAAAGCATATGTATATGCTTTAAATGGCTAACCGTGTAAGAAACAATGAACCCATTTTTTTTTGTGCCTGAGCAATGTGGGCTGTCTTGATTTGTTTTGGGACGAATAGTCATTTTATTGCTTTGAGATAGGATATACGTACTTTCTTAGCTTCTCCCAATCATGTCTTTCCGTTTTTTTCCTTGAACGACCAGGATGACGAGTCTCGAGTTTATGAGCACTGGCTTAAAAAATTTGATGTCAGTTTTAGCACTAAAAAAGAAGTCTTATCAATTGTGTATCCGTCTTTTTATCTACTATAGTTGTAATACATTTATACCCGTTTGTTACTCGAGCTAATTTTAGTGTTTTGGAATACCAACGTTGGTATATTTTGTGTCTTAGATTACCATGTTTTTTCACGCCAAAAAATTGATACGTGCAAATTTGTACATATAACCTGGATATTATCTATCTTAAATTGAATAAGCACATGTTACGACACTTTGCAATTAAAATGACGATATATTGTATCATTAATTTATCGCCTAGTTATAACAAAAAAAAACCATTTTTGTAAAAAAATTGACAAAAGCATAGTTTTTGGTTCCGCAACAACCATTTCTTAGTGGTTAACGAACTTTGAAAAAAAAGGAATATCCCAAACCACCACTTACACAATTGATTCAAAAGCCAGGCAGGCAACATTTTCCCCCAATTTCCAAACCCTAATTCTCATATGATGTCACATTCATCATCATCATCTGATCAAACCATGGATGAGTCACTCGACGCAATCGAGAATCAGTTATCATCGATCACGATAACACCGGAAATCACCAACGGATCATCAACTCAATGTACTAGTACTAGTAGCAATGGCGCCACTAGTGCTTCTGGACCTGACAATGACAATGATGATGCTTATGTTCATCGAAATGATACTTTACTTCTCGAAGAGGAGGAGGAAGAGGATGCTGGTAAGTCGCGCTGGGTTCGCGCTAAACGACATCTTAACGAGGTGATTGCTGCTTCTCTCTTCGTCCGTTTTTTCAATGTTTTTCATAATTAGACTGTAATTTTCTAGTTTAGCTTCTTAGACTAACCGGTTTTCGTCAAATAGATGTCATTGTGTATTATCTCCTGAGCGTTAAATAACTAAATGATGTATAGTGTCGTTTTTTAGTCCTAGTAATAACGTAAGGCAATAGGTTTACAGCGAGTAATTAAGGCCTGCCTCGACCTATAAATATATTTATTGAAGATTATGTATTAAGTAAGGAAGATTCATTTTGAGCACCATTATCGGAGATTAGTGTTTCTTAAATGTTTGTGGTGTGATATGCGGTATCGGTATTATGAATGGAATATACAATCTATTAATGAGTGGATCTTATCTCATAACCTTCAGACCTCATTGATTAGTACTCTGATTATAATGGTAGAAAGTTGAAGCCGAATGGAGGAGTGTTAAATCGTAATGGAAGATATCCAAACCTAAGTGGCGGTGCTAGTCATTTTCTGTTACTGATATCACATCTCAGGTATATAGACCGGATGTGTTGATAGATATGACTAGCTCAATATATCCGATGACACATTTTTTGTGACATTTGAGACTAGCTTAAACAAATTACAATGAAAACTCAGACTAGACACACGTACAATCTGTCATAAAAGCAAAGGAAGATATATACACGCGAGGCCACTAAAATCGCCTAAGAAGCGTAATTAAAAACTAGCTATGAATATCTATCTCTTAAACGCGGGGTAAATATGTCAAGTTAGACTTCCTAAATTTTCTAGAACGCTAATGCAGGGGCATATATGTTGCAAGGTGCTAAATGTCACCTAAATCCTAGACGAAAACCTACCTTGTCACTGGAACGACCTAGAACATCTAACCTTCTATTATAATTCTAGCTCCCACGTGTTCCTATAAGAGGTCATGTCTTCGGATAAGAGAAGCTTCTTCATGTCATACCTTGGTCTATCCTCCTACCTAGGTCCTCGGACAAGAGAAGCTCCTTTCACTCTCCTAACTGGCATCTCAGTCGTCCTTCCTTCATCTTGTTGATATTTACTTGCGATTTCTGGTTGCGCCCTAAAAACTCCATTTGAATCATGTCTAACATGGTTTTACCAATCATGTCTAACATGGTTTTACTACTAGTCCACCTTAGTAATCTCAGTTTTGCCACTTCCACCCTATTAGGTTCAGATTTGCTAATCGGCCAGCTCTCAGACCCAATTGAAAAATTGATAACTCACTCGACGCAATTGAAAATCAGTTATCATCAATGACAATTTTTGCTTTTTTTTTGGGGGGGGGTAACCATGGTTTCAGACCTTTTGGCCAATTAATCCATGGGATTTGAGCCCACTGGCCACCGCCACACAGTCTCAAACCAGGTAATGCCCTCTCCTTTTCAGGAAGGTTGGTGTGACCACTAAAAGTTGCTTGCACCTAGCATGAATAGAACTTGAGACCTCTCAATAGTTACCACAAGCTCTTTACCACTAGGCCAGCCCTAAGTGGTTTATCATTGATCAAAATTCCTGAAGTCACTAACGGATCTTGAAGTCAATGTAGAGGTAGTAATGGTGCCACTAGTGCTTGCGGAGATTATGACGATAATGATGTTTATGTTCATCGAAATGATAGCTTAATTGTGGGTGGCAATGATGAGTTGGTGGATTCTGGTAAATCACGGTGGGTTCATGGTAAACGGCATGTAAATGACGTGATTTCTGTTTCTGTTTCTGTTTCTGTTTTTCAAGTTAGTTTTATCGATTGTTTTGATGATTAGTTAGCATACGTAGCATATTTTTTAGTATTGACGGTGTATGATTGTATGTGATTTTGGATTGTATTGTTATGATTAAGCTAGCTGTTAGAATATATACTTACAAGTTAGCTTCGTAAATGATTTGGTGTCGTTAGAATAGATGTCATTGGGTATGAATAAGCTGTTAAGTATCAACTGGTTATTGTTCTGGCTGTATGTCGATAGCATCAACCTGAGGGTTGACCTTAGTTACTCTTGGACACTACTTGATGCTATTTTGTACCATTTTACTTGTTGTTGATAAAATTTTTGGATTGATTGTGAGGACATCAGTTTCAAAATTGATGTTGTAGGAATAGGTGAGGCCACGGTCAAATTTTAGACATAATGAAAGCGAATTTTTTAGGTTATTATGGCATCTTGAAGAACCTGTTAAGGTTCATGCCTTCATGTTGTTTTTATGTAGCAATTGGTAGTCATGAAAGATAATCCTTGATGATGTGGGTGTTAGAATGAAGGGCCGAAAGACGAATGGATTATGAAAAATACCCCTACCTTCTCGCCTCTGTTATCTAGGTTTTTTTTATACTCTTTACTGTTGACAGATAAGACTACTGTTTTTTCTTTGCTGAGGTTAGTTTTTGAGGCATGCGCATGTATAACAATCTGTTTTCCTATGGGTTTTCGGTATCTGAATGACTGTAGTTTACTTTATTAAACATGGTTGACAGTTGACATAAGTCGCTTTTTTCTATTTAGTGTTGAACGATAATGTGATAGTGTTGCTAAACTTTTATAGTTGGCTAATTTGAGTAGTATCAACTGAAGTTTTAAGTAACGAAGAGTTGAAGATTCGTTTCAAGCACCATGATAGTGAAGGTTATTTCTTAAGTGTTTGTGGCGTGATATGAGGCATTGGTATTGCGAATTGAATAAAATCTCCTTTAAAGATTGGATCTTAAACCATAACCTTCAGACCTCCTCTGTTAGTACTCTGATTGATTATAATGGTAGAAAGTTGAAGTTGAGTGGGACTATTGTTAAAACATTATGGGAAATATATATGAAGCTGAATGGAGGAGGTCAGTCTCAATGGTTGTTCTAGTCATTTCCTGTTGATATCAGATCTTAGGTATATAGACTAGATTTACTTACAGAACACCTTTATCCACAACAACTATGCCCAATCCTGCCTGAGTGGGATACGAGGGAGGTAGGATGTAGAGAGTCACACCCCTACCCGAGGGTAAAGGGATGTGTGTCTACTCGATTATTAAGGATGTGTGTTTTTTTCTTCTTTGAGTTGTTGACATAAGTTGTATTAGATTGATTCTTGGGAAGTTAGTGACAATGTTATAGTTGTTGTAGGCTTAAGGTAACGCTGGGTGAATTTTGAAACTATAAGGAAGCGAGGTTGAAGGTTATTTTGGCACCTTTAAAAATATGCCAAGGCTCATGCTTTATTGTTGTTTTTGTAAGTTAATATGTAGTCCCAACATATGGAGTTTCTGGTATGGGTGTTGAAATGAAGGGCATAAAGATCAATGTAATAAGAAATAAGAGGGAAATAGGCAAAAAAAAAAAAAAAACTTCCGACTGTATCTGCTACCTCTATTCTGTTTTCTTTGCTTTCCTTTCTTCGTGTGGAGATGAGAGCACTTTTTTTTGGTGAAAAGGAGAAATTTTGTATACACCAAACCTATATGACTACCTCAATGTATCCGACTACACGTCCTTTGAACCATTTGAGACTAGCAAATATACAATGGAAAGTTTTACTAGACACACATAGAATCTGCCATGAAATACAGACGACATAGTAGAGATGAAAATACTTCAGTTTCATGTTTAACAAGTACATGAGAGGGAATACTGAAAAGTCTTGAGCTTCTCAATCTCTGCAGTGGTAGCAATCTGGATATTGTGAACTTTTAGATGAAGAAAATGTAATCAACTAATGTGAGTCTTGAACAGGGTAGAAATTAAGGTCGATGGGGACTATTTTCACTAATGGGTTTACTTCAGTTAAGTGGCCAAGAGAAAAGACTTCATAACTTTCAGTAAATATAATATATATCATGTCTTGAGTCTTGACCTCTGTTAATTTGACATTGCTTGATGCCCGCATTAAATTTCAATTAATATGAATGAATTGCAGGATGATGCTTCTATGTCTTGGAGAAAAAGGAAGAAACACTTTTTTGTTTTGAGTCACTCTGGAAAACCAATCTTGTCACGGTAGGCAACTCCTTAGAAGTTCTGTTTTTATAATGCTTATTTACTGTGCTGTTGCGAAGATGTGAATTTTCTGAATGTAGCACTCACTTTCTGTGCCTTCTTTTGAATTGACATTCAGATATGGTGATGAGCACAAACTAGCGGGATTTTCAGCAACTTTACAAGCCATTATATCCTTTGTGGAGGATGGGTAAATATATTAGCATCCAATATTGTTTTACATATGGAGATTTACTCTTCCTGATTGTTGTTCATTTGTTTTCTTATCTTTTTGAAGATGAAATAAGAGTCTCCAATAGTTTACTTCATTGATATTTTCAGGGGAGACCGAGTTAGATTGGTTAGGGCAGGAAAACATCAGGTCAGAAATGTTTTAACTGAATATTTCTTCTTCTGTAACAGATTCAAATGGAGTATATATCAAGGGGGCGTTTGGATTAGCTATTTTTTTGGGCTTATAGCTTATTTATTTTTGGAAAAGCTCATAAGCTCACTCTTTCCAGCTTATAAGCTTATGGCTTCTCTATGTCCACTCAACTTGATAAGCTCATAAGCCGATAAAAGTGGGCTTATAAGCTTTTACAGATGCAAATAAGCCTATAAGCCCGGAAAATAAGCTAATTCAAGTGTCTTTTTGCAGGCTAAAGATAGACAATATCAATCTTAAAAACTCCTCGTCTTATATAAACATTTTTTTTAGAATCTCACAGTAGTTTGCGTTCCGACCATAGATATGATATGAATTGGTTTAATCTCTGATGTAAATTTGATGACTGTCAATAAAACATACAGCAAACAATATCAATACACAAAAATAAAAATCAATCAGATGATAAGCCCTTCTTTTGTTGACTGTAAGTATTGGCTCCACAAGAAAGACAGACAATATTTGAACCATGACTCTTGTGTTCTGCAGGTGGTTTTTCTTGTGAAAGGACCAATTTATTTAGTTTGCATAAGCTGTACTGAAGAGCCTTACGAGTCACTGCACGGGCAACTGGAGCTTCTTTATGGACAGGTAGGAAAGTATATTTCTCCCATCAATTTGTCTTAGACACACATCTTAGTTTATAGCCATTATAATCTCTTAAAATTTATTGGCCTCCCTGATCGTTCACCATTACATTGATGCAGATGTTACTTATTCTTACCAAGTCTGTAAATAGGTGTTTTGAGAAGAATCCCAAGTTTGATATGACCCCTTTGCTTGGAGGGACAGATGCTGTTTTTGCTTCTCTCTTTCATTCTTTCAGTTGGTTAGTTTTTCTCCTCTTTGAAGTACTTGTTTGTTAGTTCTATTGCTTTACATGCGTGTATAGTGGTGCAAATGGTTGTATGGTAGGTCATTCCATATATAGAATTCAAGTCAAAAGGTTCTTCCTACATCTGTTTGAGCACATAGAGCATCATTATCATCATCTTTATCTTATAAAAACGTATAAAAGGCACTTAATTATTATTCAGACGGTAGGATGCTACTGCCATAAACCTTCATTGTAACACGTCGTAGATAATAATATATAATGTTTTCTAGCTGCAGCATGGTCATACGTGATATTCGTTATCTCCTTCATGCTAAAGTTAGGAATACGTCTTTGAATTCTGTGTTAAGCCACTATTAGAATAGCGTGAGTTGTTAATTTCCAATCAAATCATATTCTGAACTACACATCGGTTGTATGGAAGCTTAAAATCTTGTGCAAACTATCTGATTCAGGAACCCTGCCACTTTTCTTCATGCATACACTTGTGTTCCTCTTCCTTATGCAACGAGGCAAGTTGCTGGTTCGATATTGCAGGATGTTGCTGATTCAGGTGTCCTTTTTGCGATGCTGATGTGTAGAAACAAGGTTTTTTTAACAGCGCCATTACTCTTTTACCCCAAGTCCTTAAGTTTCCCTTTGACAGTCTTGTCTCTGTTCATCTGGTTTGTGGATAGCATTTCCTAAAATTAACTTTAAAATGCAGGTGATAAGTCTTGTAGGTGCACAGAAAATATCACTTCATCCTGATGATATGCTGCTCCTTGCTAACTTTGTCATGTCATCTAAATCTTTTAGGTAAGTGCATTATTCAATTTTTGGGAATCGTAGAACAGTATATGCGAATTATAATGGGTTCTGAGTTCTGACGTTGCTATGCTATCTTTTTAATGTAGGACATCAGAATCATTCTCGCCCATATGCTTGCCAAGATATAACCCCGTGGCCTTTCTACACGCGTATGTTCATTTTATTGACGTGAGTGAATTAGAATTCAAAAAATTTAAACATACAAAACTTGGCCAGTTTTCACGAGTAATTTTTTTTGTTCTGTAACAACATCTGTGATATTTGCAACTAAATTATTAGGGTTATAAAGTCAGTGCTACATTATGTATGTGACAGGTTGATACATACCTAGTGTTGCTGACGTCAAGTTCAGATGCCTTCTTTCATCTAAAAGAATGCCGGTACATGCAAATTTATTTGTGATTTTAGCCATTTCTAACACTCACTCTGAAATATATATACAATTTTTTTCTAGGATACTGATCGAGAAAGTCCTTTTGAAGTCTAATGTATTAAGTGAAGTTCAAAGATCTTTGTTAAAAGGTGGCATGCATGTCGAAGACCTACCTGTCTACCCCTCAACTCATTCTGGGTCGTTATTCAATCTGAATGATCCCAGACTAGCAACAGAGCCTCAAGAGAGATTACACGAATCAATTTTAGGTGTCGGTGGTCCTGGTGGACTGTGGCACTTTATATATCGCAGTATGTATTTTGATCAGTACGTATCTTCTGAGTTCGCATCCCCAATTAGTGATCACCGACAGCAGAAACGGTAAGCACTACCAACATGCGCGTATTTTAGTCCATGGTTTTGTTTTTCACACTTGTTATGAATGACAAATGGATTTTGTGTTTACAGATTATATAGGGCGTATCAGAAGGTTTACGCTTCCATGCATGATACCGTAAACGGGCACCACAAAACTCAGTTTAAAAGAGACGAAAATTATGGTAAAGTTTATTAATTCTCGGTCACCGATACAGTTGGTCTTGTTTATCAGACATATTATATCTGTTTCGCTGGTATTTTACGTATCACTTGACCTGTGAAATGTTTGATAATACCAATAGACCTCATTCTTTGTCAAATAGTCACACTCAAATATTTTGTTGACAAGTCTTTTATGTTACTAACGTTGATAGCTTTCTGGGGTGATTCTACAGTTTTGCTATGCTGGATCACACAGGATTTTGAACTTATTGCAGCATTTGATCCACTTGCAGACAAGGTTAGGTTCATAATCAAGTTTAATGATGTATATAACTTATTATTATGGAAAAAGTAGGTACTGGCTTTGGATCCCCATTACATTCTTTGTCTTAGAACATTCATCGATTATTTAATTACAATATAACGTGATAATTGTGAAATTCCTTTTTGAGTTGCAGGCTCAGGCCATAAGAATATGCAACCGCGTGTGCCAGTGGGTAAAAGATGTGGAGAACGAAATATTTTTGCTAGGGGGGAGTTCTTTCACCTGGTGATCATGCATGCTGTTATGTACTTCTCCTTTCTTCTCCACTCAAATTTTCCACTTCTTTTATTATTTTTGGTAGTATAGCTTTTGTATACTTGTATGTTATATAATCCGGATTGCGGTTATGAGTAAGCCGATAACTTCAGGCTTCAGAGTGTACGAGTTAAATCCCCCCTAAGTTAAATTTTAATTGCATCTTTTTGTAAGTTGTATTTTGTTTTGCATGACAACATAAATATATTGTGTTCTGGAAGCCTGAATTGGTTCTTTTTACATCTGATTAAAAGGCTAGTGCGGCACATTAATTTTCAGCCAAATGTCTTGCTATTACCATATGCTTAATTTCTATTGACTCGAGTTCTCTTTTTACAATTGTTTAGAAGGAAAGAAATGCATTCTAGTCCATCTAGACATTGTTTGCGTGTCTACCTACCTATTGAACTTGTTGGATCTACTTGTGGAGGTATGATTAAATCTATCGTTTGATTTGCTTTGCTTTTAAAGATTATCACAAGAAAGGTTCACAAATTTAAGACACTGAAACACATTAGCTGAAACCAGCATTAAAATAGTATTGTAGTTTTGGGCCTTCCTACATTTACATAGTGTACTATATAAAACATGATGTTGGTTGTTGAGGTAGCAAATGCAAATTAATTTGGTCAAAATGAATGAGGCATCAGAATCCACTTGATCATCAGATTTGGCCACATTAGTTAGAAAAATCCAAAGAGTAGTTGGCCAGTAAACATCATCACCATAAAACATCCTTATCTCACCTATAAAAACACCAAATCCAGAGCTATGTACTACTTTTAAACAATGCATTACATGTTGTTATTTGATATTGTCCTATATTTTGGTCACATATGCTCTGGAAATAAAGCAAAGCTGATACAGTTTTGAATGAAACAAGTCTTGTTGATCTACAAATGAACAGTCTACATCTTTATCACACTTAAGTAGTACTGATCAATTGACTTGTCCAATGTGCAATTGTTAGCATAAGAGACACATGTATGGGTCCCTTTGGTTACCATTGATGAATTGAATTTGAATTGACATCTCACTATCTCAGAATAAATTTGATGTAGAAAACTTGAATCATGGTTTCACTGAAACAAGAACACTAGTAAGTACCATGATTGAGCCGTGAGATTGATCAAACTGGGAATTGTTTGGTAGTAGTCATTACCTCACTACTCATGTCCCTAGAAGTACCTTTGTCCTGCTCACAAATTGATACGAAACAGATTCAAAAGAAAAGCTTAGAAAACATAGTCTAGCAAATTTCCAGTGTTATTACTTTTTTTCTACAAATAAGAATGGCCGTAATGATGACTAATATCTCTTATTATATGTTTTTTTCATTATCTCTGTACGTCTAAACCGTCTATTTTGACACTTATCATCGAAGAATTAACATTTTTTTATTTTTTATAATCCACATTTTCACAAAGGCTACTTAAGAGGCGGTGCTGATATTGTGTTGAGCGTATTATAAGATGAGGGATTGTAGAAAACTTATTTCGGATGATTTGTATTGCATGGCCTTGTAATACAATCTAGCATAATGGTACAATTTTGTGCCAAGCAAGAGTGTACATACACACTTAATGGGAAAATGTCCTATAATGCGGGGTTTGTAAATTAAAATTCATTGTATGGTACTATAAATGGTTAAGTGACTTAAGTCTAAAATGTTCATGTAATGTATACTTTAAGCAATAAAACTTGTATCAAAATTGACTAGTAATTTGGTTTGAAAAAGTAGGATATCCTTGTGAAAAAAGCTTCCACTCAAATGATCTTGCTTCAACAACACCTCCCCAACAACCTAACACATGTTAGTGGCATCTTTTTTAACTATTTGTGGGTAAAAATCTTTATGGGTGAAAAAGAAGACAAAGGCATGCATATAAAAATAGTGGAATTGTAAAACATCATGTCTAATGGTACTACACTCTTCAAATTTCAAGTGTGATATGCAAGCAAAGTTTGATTGAGAATAACACGTAGTGACTTTGTGTTGTATGTAAGAGATGGTGTAAAAAAAAAATACAAACAAATAAACAAACAGATGCAAAACATGATGTCTAATGGTACAACCAATATGAATTCTAATATTAAGATGTCTAAGGTGTGATAACATGGTAATGTCGAATTTTTTTTATCACGTTCACGTCGCATCAACATAACATTAACAACAACGTAACTCCTATTACAATAACACCTCATTTTTCATTATCTTTTAATTCTTTTTAATATTAAAGAGGATGTTTTGAAAGTTCTTTTTTACATTTACATCCTCATCGCATGTTGGTGAGACAAAGCTTCACCTAACGCTTAACGCTGTTAGGCAACACTGAGCGACGATAATAATGTCACCCAATGTCATACTAGCTAGGCACAACGGCAAGTTCTATGCTCGGATCACTAACTATTAATTTGTCATTAGAAAAAACAAAAATTTGACAATACAAAATAATAATCTGTATTTTTCTAAAATGTGTGTGTACAAGAATAAAAATTGTACTTGTCAGTAATATGGGGCCACGTCTCCAGTTGAGTTGAACCGCACCAACCCATCAAAGCAAAATTGCTCATGTCACCATTCTTTATTTCTACTCACATACGCAATAGGTAGGCCCATCAAGGCCCATACTACGGGCCCATGTGACAAAGTTGGACCAAGATTTGCGTTGGGCCCCACTTACTGAACAGAAAACGCCAGTTCCTATTTATTCTCTTTACTATGGCAGATAAAGCAATTGATGGATATGAAATTTACATATGTTTATTCATTTGTTTATAACTTTGCATGTATTAGCAAAAATACACTATTTTTGTGGATAGCCATTTATTTTATTTAGAATTATCAAAAGACTTGCTCAGTTGGTATGTATATTTTAAAAACTCATACGTTTATTGGAGAGATTATATAGATAAAAAAGTTACTTTATTTGTTTTATAATAAATGTTCATTTTGATTTTTTTCGGTCATTCTTATTTGACTTTGACCATAATATCTTTATTTGTATTATATAATATTGGACAAAAAATATATTTAATTAAAATGCATTTAAATCTCAATTCATACATATATTTTTCATCAAATATTATATAACACAAATGAGAATATTTATAGTTAAATTTGAATAAAAAAGATCAAAAAATGTTAAAATTGATATTGTTATTGGACGGAGGTAGTAAATATTTTAAGTCTTGGCTCATGTATATTCCAATTGTTGTGTTATTGAGTCAGAGCTATTCTTTTAAGATAAACAATAATTGATGTCAAAAATTATTTAGAGCTAAAATGTTCTCGTAAACTCACACTTTTATTTACAATAATTTGTAAAGTTGTTTTCAATCTTACATCTTTAAGAACTTTATTGTTTACCAAGTATCTCTAGGGACAAGTTTAATTGATTGTATCGAGCTATGTGACAAAGTTTGTTACTTATCAAGTTATCGTTGTTGAAATGTGTCTAGCTACTCAAGAAACCTATGTACCAACAGATACCATTATTGTGACAGACGAATGAAAGCAAGGATAAATAAACTACTACAAGATATAAAGAAAAAAGCCAAAATAAAATAAAAAGACAAAGTGGAAGGATGTTGATTCATTCCCATCAACACAGACTTTAAAGTTGTGAAAGAGAAATAAATTTGGAAAAACAAATGTGTAAAATCCAAATTGACTTTTTTTTTAATTCATCATCATGCCCCTATTGATTGCATTTCTTGTGTCTCTCTTTATGCGAGGACAATCTAATTGTTATTTGTCATTATATTTCAAACAAAATTAATAAAACTTGTCTATCATTGTACTATTTTTGCTGAAATGTGCCCACAGAATATGATTCTTAACTAACATCACATTTGACAGCAATGTGCCATAGTTACAAACTACGGTTTTTAGTAGGGACGAGCATTTGGCCCTGAATCTTAAAACCGAACTGGAA
Source organism: Glebionis coronaria (assembly GCA_025667525.1). Taxonomy (NCBI): domain Eukaryota; kingdom Viridiplantae; phylum Streptophyta; class Magnoliopsida; order Asterales; family Asteraceae; genus Glebionis; species Glebionis coronaria. Next base: position 146,579,085 of record CM046881.1, on the reverse strand, counting down.
CCGTATCAGAACCGTACCGATTCCTGGTACCTGAATCCCGTTCGGTACGGTACTGGTACCACGAAATAAGGTGAAAAAAAATTCGGTACCACTAATTCGGTACGGGACCGGTACCAAATCGAGAAATTCCCGGAAAAAAACGGGAAAATCCCGATTTTCCGGTACCGGTACCGATATCCGAATCCCGATCGGTACGGTACCGGTACCATTAATTTATGCTCAGGAAAAATTCGGTACCACTAATTCGGTACCAGTTCGGTACGGTACCGGTACCGTACTCATCCCTACTTTTTAGTTTTTTAGTTTTGTTCTCAAAAAGTTTACGGATTTATTGAAGATATGTTGTCGAAAAAAGTTATAAGTTCGAGTATATATTCATTTTTTTTTGGTATATCTGGGTTTCCGACTTAATATTGCGAGCCGACTAATCTCAGGGCAACTATTTTTTTGGATAGTCTGGAGTCGCCGCAGGTGAACCTCCGTGGCCACCCCCAAATGTATACAACTAGCGAAGTTTGAACCCTTCACCTTACCACTAGACCACTTGAAGGTGGTTTTTGAGTAGAGGTGTCAAATCTTCCCATTTTGACAAATATGAACACTTTTATTCATTTTTAAAAAAGATAGAATATTTTTTACCCAATCTTTATTATTAATAGGCTAAACGGACACGGATTTAGCACAAAGTAATGTCTTTCTGAAGAAACTACACAAACAAAAGAAGCTCTCTCAAGTCTCATGGTCATGAATCGTGATTTCTTATCTCACTTGTCGTTACATGTTGATAGCTTCGCTGGAATGTCTCGTCGGAGAATTATAGGCTTATAAAAGAAAACAAATTATAAGACACAAGAAGCTGCGATAGTGATTGTGGGCTCTTTGTGTTGGAAGTAAATCTGTATATCTTAGATGATTAATGGTATTCTTCAAATACTATTATCTACAAAACAACGATTTTTCTCACACCCTCACACATGTCAGGGATGTTTGACTTTTTTAGTCGTTAAAACGGGTTGCTGAAATATGTAATTTAAGCTTATTTTTATATGTTATTTTAATTAGCATGTCATTTAGATTTTTTTTAAATAAGCTCTTTCAAACTCTATTAGCTAAATAAGACTTATTTTTTAATAATATTTTTAAAAAAAACAGTAAACTCATATTACAATAAGCTGTGATAAGCTTACGCGTCAAACATAGCCGGCTAGGTACATTGGTGATTTAATTTGACATTCATTTTTCGGTTATTTTAGTTTTTTTTTTCTCGATGATTTATGGACGACTTGTTTCTACATCAAAGCGATATAATTCAACTTTCTTTTTTAAAAAACTAAAATTAATCAAATAAAAACATTATATAAATAAAAAAAATTACATAATTATTCGAATAAAATAAAAATATTACAAACGGAAGAGAGCGGGCGGTTTTGTGATACGAACCTATCCCATACTAGGCTCGTAATCGGTTTATAAGTCCCAAGCGTAGAACTCACTCAAAAAGCTAGCTTGTTTGAGGAGGGGACACCTGGACATTATAAACCATCAACCATTCCCATACTTGGCCGATGTGGGATCATAACATTTTGATAACACATGTTCGGATTTTGTGGTTATTGTGCTTGATATCCAAAGTCGGCAGATCAAAACCGAATGTTTGATGACACATCAAATAGTCGAAAAGTCGAATTCGGCGTCAAATGTGAAACATTTTGTTGATGACCTTGAGATTTGAGGTTTTAGTTTTGGCAGTTCTTTTGCTAAACATGATAAAAATGACTAATTTTTTATTTTATTTTTAATTGAATGTGTGAAAGAAATAGTTAATGATTTAAGTATTTATAAAAGTAAAATGTTTAAATTTAAATATTTATACAAACAGTTTTATTTTTATTTCAAACGGTAACACGTTTCGGTTGTATGCACAAACGATTTAGGGTCGATCGATTCGATTCAATCGCCATTACTGCATACCAGCCTTACATTCGGCTAACTAGAACATATATCCTCATTTCCTTTGTAGTGATCAATGTCGAAAAGCAAAAATAAGTAATCCAACAAGAACGACACAAATAAATAAAGTTACGAATAATCCATCACGGTGCATTTATATCTCACAACTACAAACATTTTTCATAGCCCCATCATTAATTTCATTTAAGAAAGACAATGTCGTAATTGATTTGTCCAATCAGTAAGGCTTTGGTGATAATATCCTTACATACAAAAAGTTCAAATTATCACATGACCAATAAATAGTGTTACCAAAAAACTGAAAAATACAATAAATAAAAGTTGATATCATTAAATATTGCAATGTACGAGTAACATTTATGATTAAAGTCAAATCAAGTCATATCAATTCCGGTGAAGAAAAGTCAGAACAGTTCCGGGCATAATCGCCGGTTGGTTTGTCTTTTTTTAGTTTGTCGGAGATCCCTTTTTATTCTCTTGGTTTGTCTAGTTTAGTCTATTCATTGACAGGGTGTTCTTTCACTTCATGTTTTTTTTTTTCTAACATGCTCTATGAAAAATAAAAATTAATATGTGAAATTCCATTGAATGCTTTAGAGTTTAGACGAGGCATACAACATCGATCGATGGTGGTCGTCGAAGGTGGTTGACTTGGACCGGCGACCAAGGTCGTCGGTCACATAAAAAGTGCTTCAGTCGAGTATTATAAGAGGAAAAAATTAGACCGCGTAAATGCATATATAGCACTAAAACGATATTTATGTTTTAATTATACTTAACGTTGTGTTAATAACAAAACATTTTTATGTTTAAATTACAAGCAACATATAAGCTTTTTAAAATCCATGAACTTATATTTTAAACTTTTATAAAAAGTTTATACAACTAATACAAATTAGAATAAAAAATAAAAGAGAAGAGTTATTTTGGATACATAATTTTTCTTGGATATGAAGGGACTCATCCCCACCATCCATCTCATTTTCATCTAATAGATAAGATTAATTATATTTTATTTTTCATCTATTTTTTATAATTTAAATATCTCCTAAACCGTTAAGTGTTAAACGAAAATAATTATATCACCGCAATGAGCGTTTAATTATCTTTCTACCAATATGCACTATGATATACTTTCGAAGAAAAAAAGATTTCGACTTTTTTTCTTTTTGCTAAAATTTTCGTAAAATATCATATATGATAATACTGTTTCATCATATATGATACAATGTTAAATCATATATGATATTGATTTATATCATATACGATATGTTATATCATATATGATACCGGTGTTTATCATATATGATATTAGTATCATATATGATAATTTTCGAACACGTGAAAAAAAACGATTTTTTTTGTCGAAATTGTATCATATAGCATATTTATAGAAAGATAATTAAATGCTCTTCGTAACGGTATGTTTTTTTCGCATAACGATTAACGGTTTAAGAGATATTAATTTTTGAAAAGAAATGGTGAAAATATATTTTGTGTTTAATCTTATCCATTGGATTAAAATAAGATGAATAGTGGGGATTAGTCCCCTCATATCCAAGGAAAAGTATGATATGCAAATGAACTTAAATCAAAATAAAAATGGATAAAAATTTGACTTCTACCTCTTTCTATTAGATATATTAAAGTCAACCAAGGTTACATACATTGTTTGCTTGTGTTATTGGACAAACATTTATGAGGCAACAAAAGTTAGACATGGCGGAACCGGGCGAACCTTTGGGTAAGGTGGTCGACGGGTTCCGTGTCTGTCTGATGATGTGCCTATAAATACCAAGTTTTATCCAAGCTTAAGACTCACCCCTCTTCAATTTTGTCTCTCTAATCTCTCTGCATATATCTAACTCTCTAATCTCATTCTTGCCTATTCTCTTATCTTTTGTGATTTAGATCTTTGTACATTTCAAGATCGGTTACGAGAAATTTCTACTCTAAGCTTTGATCCTTAAAGGCTTCACTTTGTGTGAGTTTGTTAAGTGTTACCTACACAATCACCATTGTTATACACATTCTATCTACGTGTGTAATAGTGTGGTTGGTGTTGTAAACCACAAGTATATAGTGTATAAGGCATTGTTATGCCTTTGTAAAGAACAAGACATCTTAGCTTAGGTGTCTTTAAAGATTGTAAGCTTAAGTGTGAAGGTTTCTCCACCTGTGTAAAGGAGATTCGTTTACTAGTGAAGTAGAACTCTCGAGTGGATACTCGAAGAATGGAAGTAGGGGAAAAATAAGTGAGATCTTACTAGGCCGAACCACTATAAATCATCGAGTATTGTGGTTTGTTTCTTTCTTACTTCACGTCTATTACTTTGCTAATCACACTTCATCTATATCCATTAATAATCACGAAAAAATTTTAAAGTAATTAAAACTAGTTGGTAAAAACTATTCAACCCCCCTTCTATTTTTCTACAATTGGTATCAGAGCTACGTACTCAAGATCTTTAATATATATTGTACTTAAAATCTTGAATCGATACATGGATTCTGAAAATTACAAAGAAGGGCAATCTATGCAAAGACCACCACTCTTTGAAACTGATAGTTTTATATATTGGAAAAACCGTTTTGAAACTTATGTGAAGTCTAAGGCTATAGATCTTTGGTATATAATCATCGAAGGTGATTATACACTAATGGTTAGAAATGTCACTACTAACCAATTTGAATCGGTTTCACGCGAAAAGCAAACAGATGATTGAAATAAAATGTTGGCAAAAAATAATGAAGCCAAAATGATGCTTTATAATGCTCTACCTAAAAAGGAGTATGAACGAATCTTCATGTGTCAAACCGCCAAATAAATTTGGCACTCACTTATAGTCACACATCAAGGAAACTCGCAAGTCAAGGATAATAGAATTGATCTACTTCTTCAACAATATGAGCAATTTTCTATCCTTGAAGAAGAGTCAATTGATGTGAGATTTGCTCGATTTAACACTATTATAACTTCACTTAAAGCACTTGACGAGTCTTTCTCTAATAAGAACTTTTTCAGGAAATTTCTTAGAGCTCTCCACCCAAAATGGCGAGCTAAGGTCACGCCCATTGAAGAATCTAAAGATCTTTCAAGCTTGTCACTAGACGAACTCATCGGGATCTCAAGGTATATGAAATGGTAATGAAAAAGATTCGGAGATCATCAAAAGAAAAGAAAGAAAAACAAAGTTCCCTAGCGTTAAAAGCTAGAACTGAATCAAGCGATGATGAAGAGTCCAATAGCGACGACAAAGAATATGCCATGGTCGTACGTGACTTCAAGAAATTCTTCAAAGGCGAGGAAGACCTGTGAGGCAACCACTCGACAACAAGAAGACATCTCGAAATCCCTTTGACATCAAAAAGGCCAAGGATGAAAATGTTTCAAATGCGGTGATCCAAATCACTTTATTGGTAATTGTCCAAAAACAAAGCCAAAGTCAAAAAGAGCTTTTGTGAGTGGTGCATGGAGTGCTAGTGATGACGAAGGAGACGACTCTAAGAAGGAAGAGCTAGCTCTTATGGCACACGAAACCAACGAGGTACATTCTGACTCTTCTTATTTCTCTTCCTTAATAGATGATGACACACTACAAATTGAATACAACATAATGTGTGAGTTAAATCTTAAAGTCATAAACAAAACCAAAATTTTGAAATCAAAAAAATGAAAGTTTGGAAAACGAAGTTTATCAATTAAAGACTAAATATAAAGACTAGAATGAGGAAAAACACCTAAAGATAAATGTGAAACATGTCAAGAGCTCAACCTTGAAATTGAGAAACTTAAAGTTAGTCAAGAGGCGTTAACCAAACAAAGCCTAAAATTTGCAAAATTTAGTAAGAACACAAATTACATTGATGAAATGCTAAGTTTTTAAAAAGATAGCATGGATAAAACATGGTTGGGGTTTGGAAAATAAGATATACCTTCTAGCTCAATGACACCACCACAAAACGACACGATCAACATTTCAAAAAATGTTGTCACAGAAAACCACGACACCCGTCAGCCCCTCTACACAATGGGCCAACACCTTTCAATTGGTTCGTCGGTCTAACTGAGGAACAAAAAAGAAATCGCTCTGAATTCGTGGTTGTGTCTCGGAAACCTAAATAATTTAATCCGAAAAGGTATAATACAAGCTTTAGAAACATAAAAAGAAACACCAGAGCTAGAAACATTCAAACTCGACCTAAACCATCTTACCCCAAACGCCAATTTCTGAAAAGTAACCAAGAAGTACTAGGAAGATATGGTCAAGTACCATTCAACTATGACTACCTTAACCAATTCTCAATGGGAACTTTGGTACCTTGGAATGTATTTGGAAACACTCCAATTGGGATTGCCATGAGAAGTATGTTTAACCCAAGCGGACCCATGAGACGATGGGGACCAAATATTTGAGTTTCATAGTGTGTAGGTATGCTTGAAGGTTGGACTCGAACCGGATGAATGGATCAAGGACAACGGATGTTCGAGACATATGACGGGGAATAGAAACCTTTTTAGCACCTACACATCAACGGACGGATGTAATGTTATTTTTGGTGGCAGCGTCAAAAGCAAAATCATCGGCAAATGTATGATTTCTAATGACCACATCACCATAGATAATGTTGTTCATGACAATAACTTAGGATTTACTTTACTTGGTATTAGCAAAAGCAAAAGGAATTAGGAAAAATAACATATACGTGATGAAGTTTGATACATCAAAAGACGCCATTTGTTTGACCACTATATATGACACGTCCACCCTTTGGCATAGGCGTCTCGGTCATATCAACATGGGTCTTTTAACATCTTTGGCCAACAAAGATCTTGTTAGAAATCTACCAAAAGTAAAATATGAAAAACACTTTTGTGACGCATGTAAAATCAGAAAACAAACACACTCAAGCCATAAGCTAAAAATTTCGTCTCCACAACTAAGTGTCTATAACTCTTACATATGGACTTGTTTGGTCCATCCGTGTTGCAAAGTTACGGAGGTAATATTTACAATTTGGTTATCGTTGATGACTACTCAAGATATACTCGGACAAAGTTTTTGAAAACTAAAAATGAAGCCTTTGACCATTTTGAGATTTTAAGCAAGAAATTGAAAATCAATTAAATTGTCGAATTGTGTTAATTCACACGGATCATGGTCTGGAGTTTGACAATGTGGTGCAATTCTGAGCATTTTTTGACACCAAGGGCATCACAACATAATTTCTCGGCTCCTAGAACACCTCAATCAAACCGGGTAGTTGAACGTACGAATAGAACGCTTCAAGAAATGAGTAAAAAAATTCTAAATGAGTCAATCATGCCTCAAAAGTTTTGGTGTCATGCGGTTGATACCTCAACTTATATTTTAAATCGGGTTTTAATTAGACCACTTCTAGATAAAATACTGTATGAAATATTAAAAGGAAGAAAACCGACCATTGGATACTTTAAAGTGTTTGGAAGCAAATGTTTTATTCTTGACACTAAGAACTATCTCACTAAGTTTGACCCAAATTTGTACGAAGGATTTTTTCTTCGATACTCTCAAAATTGTAAAGCTTAAATTGTTTTAAATAAACAAACCATGTGTGTCGAGGAATCATTGAACATAATCTTTGACGAAAGTCCACCTCCCTCTAGAACATTACCTTTGGTAGATGATGATCTAGTTGAAAGTCAAGCTAAAAACCAACAAGTTAATCTTGAAGAAGACAAGGGAAATAAACCATTAAAAATGAACCTTTAAATATCTCAGAGTCAAAAGGTCATTATCTAAATAACGTTATTGGTAAATTAAATGAATGGACCTTAAGGTCTCAAGCTCAAAATAAAAGTAATTTCTTTTGTTTTGTGTCTCAAATTGAACCTAAAAATATTGATGAGGCCATCATTGATGAAAGTTAGGTTTTTGCTATGCAAGAAGAATTAAAATTGAAATTGGAATTGGGAATTATCCTTAATCTGAGTGTGGGGTTCTATTTGATTGCACAAAATTAAAATTGGGGATTAATCTAGGTTAGAAAAATTAACCAATGCATTGATCAAATATGATGTAAAACCAACTTGGTATGCATAATTCTTTCAAACCAAATCAATAGGCATTACTAGGAATCCCTAATTGATCAAAAGATTTTCAAAAATCATTCTCACTACTTAGGTCATGCCGAAAAAATCATTTCTCAACATTGTAAATACCAAATACCTAAAAACGATGGTTTAATCATGGCATAAAGACCCATGAACGCTAAAGGAATTGCATTATTCATACGCATTTTCGGGTACGTTCATTTGAAGCTACATTGAACTTAAGGAGCGTTTGGGTTTCTAAAAAATTCTGCATATTTAACTTCTTTAACAAATAATTTTTGGGTCGATCTAACTGCACCTCCACATTTGTTGCATATAGGCACACACTAGGCATTGCCAAAGTTGTTTTCCTAAATTTGACTAATTTGAGAAAATTATGCTTTAGGAATATTTACGCCGGCCGCTTGGACCAATGGCCATAATGATACCGCTAGCTACATACCCAACCACCATAGATCCAAACAATTTTCTTCCGCACAAAAAGCCTTAGAAAACTGGAACTTCCATGAAGAACATGTGGTTCATCCATCCTTCATGAATAACACAAATATTCATGAGGTGTTTTCTAGGATTAACTTTGAGTGTCTTTTGGATATAGATGAACAAATCTGTCCCGAATTTGTTCTAGAATTCTATATGTCCGTCAATGTAACCTTTGATGAAAACCATATTCTTTTCATGAACTTTCAAACAAATGGAATTGACCACTCCTACTCCTTAGAACAATTTGCTAGCATCGAAAAAACTAATATACCTATAAACGGTCAAGATAGGTATAACACTAGACTTGATGACAAGGGCCTTGTCAAAACAACAATCTTCAAACGTTGAACCGATGACACTAGGCTCTCGAACAAAAACATAGTCATTCACAAGGATCCTTATGGCATGGAAGCTAGAGAGCTTAAGGACAAATATGAAAAATGGGAGAGAATTCTAAGATGTAATGTTATGAGTTTAGTGGGAAACAAAGACCATATAAATGCATGTGAAAGCTACATGATTTATAGTTTAGAAACCGGAAAACCTTTCAATCTCGCATACTACATAGTAAATAAGATGTCTCACATCCGAAGTCTTGCCACATCGGTGCTTCCATATGGAATGTTACTCAGTCGCCTCTATCACTACATATCACCTATTCCACCAAGTCCTAGTGGTCGAGAGGGTATATATCACCTAGTTGATCGGGTCATGACCCCTATTAGCGATGAAAGAGTGACAAGAGTTACGACAAAATATCCAAGAGGAAATGGTAAAAGACCTCAACATAATTTGTATTAGTCACTTTATGCATATACATGTGTGATAAATATTTGTCATACACATATTGAATGTGACCAAAAACCATATATGGTCACAAGGATCTATTTTACAAGTGACTAATTGATAAACACGGTTGTCACACACATTTTTTTAACGTGACTAGTATATTTTGTTAAATATTAACCACATATGAATTTTGAATGTGTGACAAATGGAAAGTAGGTATTGAAACATTGGTCACTATATTTATTTAAAAGTAACAAATATTTTACAATTACTTGAAAACTATGATCAAATATCATAAATGTCACACTAATTCGTCAAACAATTATTTGACTATATGTTTGCCAATAGTCACAATATTTGAGCAATGTGTAACTAAATTATATTTATGGTCATATTATAATGTGATTATATGTGACCAATACATCGAAAATGCCACACAGTCAAATATTCATGTGACAAATGTTTAGAAACAAATGTAATCTCAATTTTTACTAACCTTGATAATAGTCATATTTTTTAGTGTTTGTATGACTAAAGTCACTACACATAGTCACAACAATTATTTTTTATGTGACTAACTAAGCCCATCAAATAATATGTTGTCACACAAGTTTATAAGTGTGTGACGAAGCTTCTTTGATATTCGCTGCATGAATTGAGTTCATACTACTTGCCATTATGGTTTGCAACTCTTCATTTGCTCCGTTAAAAAATTGTGCTTGTTATGGGTTGTATAAATACCTGTATGGTTACATAATCTATAACATAAATAAATACTGATCATCTTCCCCAAATCAGAATAACCTCTTTACTTTCAATTAACACTCTATTGAGCAATGGCAGATTCATGTGGAAGTTCTTCGAATGCCACCCCTGCGTTGGATGAGATTATCCAACTAAGTGGTGAGACATAAATTCAGAAGGCAATGAAGGTCTACCTTGACCAACAGATTTCCAAGGAGAAGACTTTCACAAATGATATCCGGGACAAGATTGAAGATGTTAAGGCAAGCTTAAAAAAGGCGCAGTCTGCTATTTCTGAGATGAAGACCAAGAATGCAGCTGATGAATGGTCGGAGTCTATCGAAAGTTTTAAGGATTCTCAGAAGAGATTGAAGGTTAAGCTTTTCCGTTTGAACAAGATTGTTGAAGAACAAATTGAAGGTATCAAGGAGTTGAAATCTTGGTCATGTGCAATGGAAATGGTTCCACCAGAAGACAGTGTTTGATGGGTGTTGGGTCTGGGAACATATGCTTGTGTTTTTTCTGTGTATCATGATGCAGGTTGGGTATGTGGCGTCTACTCAAGTTTTTGTAATTAAGTTTATGTACTTTGTACCCATGTTTTGTTGAACTGCATGTAATATATGATATTGGTCTAATTAATGAAATGAAATTTAAGCTTAATTTGATTGATGGTTTAATGTCTGCTATTGTGTTTGTCTTAATTTTTTATTACATCTTAATTTGATCTTTAACTTATAGTTATGCATAATATCAGTATTTGTTTTCATTTTTGGGGGTTATGATAACAGAATGTGCTGTTTGTATGAAATGAAAGAAGGTACATGAACAGATTAAGGTTTTTCTAAGGAAAATAAGAACTGATTAAGTATGAATTTGAGCACAAACTTGACAAGTATGTCAAAATTCTATATTATATATTATGAAAACTTCTTGTAGACACAAATTTAGACTCAAAATTATGTGAAATATGTCAGTAGCTATATATACATAGTGCACTTCAGTAATGAGCAGATTTTTGCAAAACATGCAAATCACAAAATTTGTGAATAAATACTGAAATAAAGACCAACTATAAGCTATTGTAACTAAACCTAAGGTGCATAGGCAATAGCAAGTTTAAATCATGTTTTCAATAAGCTTAAACATGCAGTCCCAAACACCCTTTATGTTGAGCAGTCTAACAAATTTACGAAGGAATAAAGACTGAAATAAAGACCAACTATAAGCTATTGTAACTAACCTAAGGTGTGTAGGCAATAGCAGGTTTAAATCATGTTGTCAATAAGATTAAACATGCAGTCCCAAACACCCCTTATGTTGAGCAGTCTAACAAATTTACAAAGGAATAATGAACTTTAAGCAATTTCAGGGCATACAACCAACATGAAATATAAAGGTGAGCAATAAAAGACTAAATTAAGCAGGATAAGCAATAAAATAAGCAGTCACATGCCAAATCACAAGCCAAATCACTAGTGGAGTGCAAAGTTATAACTAGGCTGATGTACATCCACACCAGCCTTGCAAACTGATGCAATAGCTATATATATATATATATATATATATATATATATATATATATATATATATATATATATATATATATATATATATATATATATATATATATATATATATATATATATATATATATATATTGCAGTTCAGTAATTTCAACTCAACTCACCAATTTGAACACTATAGTTGAACACAAACTTCACAATTATGACACAATTCACTATGACATATTATGAATACTTATATGGAACTTGCTGACACAAATTAGCTATATCAGCAGGACACAATTGAAATCTTAATTTCATAAAGCATAAATAAAAGAACGACTGAAGGTTAAAAGAAAAAATATATTCAAATAAAAGAGATTACAAGTGTATTTACAGTAAAACGAAAGATTAAATCTTCCTATCCTCTAAAATCTATAAACGAGTACTAGAATTCAGTTATTCCTATCCTCTAAAAGAACAAGTAAGCATGACATGCTTCACTAGGATTTTGGTATGACAACTTATTCACAGTCGGTTCGATAGTAGTTATTGTGTGATTCATCACCCAACTATACACCTGACAAAGTGTTATAATTGTTCTGGTGAATGACTGTACTAAATTCCTCATCGACTTTGTTATATGTATCTTTGTAATTCTTGCTAGGTGTCATGAAGACAATAGACAAATATTTGTGTAGCTGGTCTTGCACATAAAACACTTCACCTGCTTGTAAGCCAAATATGAACGGATCAGCCTTGTGGCCTAAATTATTCAGGTCTCCCAATGTATAACCAAGAACCTTATCATTTTTTACCCCACTATTCTTGTGATTACCCAATCGCACTTGAAACGAGGAATTCTCCTGAAACGGTAATCTAGTACCCATATCTCTTGTAAAACCCCATAATAAAATTGTTTTTTTCTGGTTGCAACTTCTTTGGATATGTGAGGATCTTCTGCCTCAACACAAACACCACTGTTCTGGTGAACTTTGCCATCATTTATTTTCGTACGCAATGTATACCCATTGATGTTATATGAATCGTATTTCACTACAGTGGCGCGTGGTCCATATGCTATACACCTTATAGTTATATGTTACATTCGAATATCAGGAACTAGAGACCAACAATAAAAGAATAGTGTTTCAGATTAAGAAATGGTGTGTTGGTGGACCTCTATCTAGATAATGACAACGCTGCTAATTGCTACTGAGAGTTTGAGATGGCCTCATTACATTGTAAGTGCTTATTTATTATACACTTCTACTAGTATTGGTTTTGGAGCTTGAATCTATGACTTTTTCTGGCTGAATGGTAAACCTAATGGCTTATACATCTTATCACAAACACAAGTTAAGTTAACTAATATTTAGCAAAAAACAAACAATTATAAACATCATACAAGTAATTACCTCATCATGTAACCACTTAGAAAAAGTTTTACAATGCTCATCCTCCAACAATGTTATTCGTTTACACGGGTTATTTTCTTTCAAAGCGTGTCGCTTGAAACGAAACAATGTGTTTGATTATTTTTTTATAGAACATTTTTAGCAATGAAATAGACATGTGTTAGTAATACTTACTCGATATAGGGTACAAGTTCATTTGTATTTTGTATTACATACAAATGAGCTTTTGCAAATAGTTCCCCACTCATTTCAAATGATATGTCGGCCGACAATGGTATTCCGTCCTCATTTTCATTGGTTACATCTTTATCAGGTGGCAAACCAACAGATTTCATTGTTTTATGATACTTGCTAAAAAAACTCTATTGCGTCTTCCACAATGGTCTCCTCAGCAATGCATCCCTCTGGTTTGTTTCTATTTCTAACATGGTTTTTAATAACCTTCATACATCTTTCAAATGGGTACATCCACCAAAAGCATACGGGACCACACAATCTTACCTCTCTGGTTAGGTGCACAGTCAAGTGTATCATAACATAAAAAAACAACGGAGGAAAGAACTTCTCAAGTAGGCACAGTGTCACGACTCATTCTTTTTGCATCTTATCTAGTTCTTCCAATCTGATTTCTTTTCTACATATAGATTTAAAGAAAAAGCAAAACCTGATAATTTCATATCGTGTGGGTTGGTGCATGATTGAACGTATTACAATTGGTAAAAACTCTTGCATCAGCATGTGATAGTCATGTGACTTAAGGCCAATGAGCTTCCTTTCCTTTAGGTTGACCAAACTAGCGAAATTTGAAAAATATCCTTGTGGTACCCTGATGTTAGCTAACATTTCACAAAATATGTCTTTTTTAGCATTAGTTAATATGTAGCCTGTTGGAGGTAGTGTTGTTTTGTCTTCTTCTAGCCTAGCAAAAAGCTCTGGTTTTATCCCCAAAGCTTCCAGATCCAATCGTGCTATCAATCCATTTTTCGTCTTTTCTGGAATATTTAGCAAAGTTCCAACAAAACTCTCCCCGTCATTTTTGTCTACATGCATAAAGTCAATACAATGTGGAACAGGATTATGCCTCTAATACCTTAGCCTTCGATACCAAATGTTGAATTTCTTTCAGTACGATTCAGTAGGTTGGCTTGAACTACCCTCTTCTTTTGTTGCTTTTCTTTTGTTCTTTTGAATTTTCCCACCTCCGCCTCTTGTATCTTCCTGGTTTTTTGATGCGTTATTGTTAGTTTTCTTTACTTTTCCCCACTTATTTTAAATATATTGAACCTCGTTGTATATTTGTTCCCCTGTCTTTGGTACTAGAGCACGTTCAAGTTCTTGTTGTCCATTAAACGCCTTCTTTTGCCTTCTGAATGGATGGGTGTATGGTAGATATCGTCTGTGACCAACATAACTTTGCTTGTTGAGGCCGAAAGTCTGACACAATGTGTATCTTCCCCATATACCACACAACCATTTAATCTACTATACGGGTAGCCACATAATGTACCTAGTTCTGGGTAATCATTTATTGTCCATAACACAACATAACGAAGATTAAAGTTCTCTTTTGTTGACGCATCAAATGTATCAACACCATCTTCAAATAAGGTATACAAATCATCAACTAACAATTCTAAGAAAACATCAATATCATTTCCTGGGTTTCCCGATATAAGGGTCGAAAGCATGATAAACTTTCGTTTCATACACAACGATAGAGGAAGGTTGTATATGACACATAATACTGGACATACACTGTGATGCCTATTACCTGAGTTGACCTCAACCCCATCAGTCGATATTCCCATCCGTATATTTCTTGGATTTGCTGCAATTTATGGGAATTTTTCATCTATGGTACGCCATGCCTGTGAATCTGCAGGGTGACGTAAAACACCATCTACTATCCTCCTTATCGCGTGCCATCTCATGTTTTCTACAATACTTGGTATCTTAAAGAATCGTTTTAGTCTTGGTATAATTGGGAAGTACCACGTCACTTTGGCTAGAATGTTTTCGTACACTTTCTTTGTCTTATAGTCCACCTTCCATCTTGTTGTCTGACATGTTGAGCAAACAGCCAATTCCAAGTTAGTTTTCAAGTAAAGCATGCAATTGTTGCTACATACATTATCTTTTTGTATCCTGATCCCATCAGTCGCATCATTTTTTGGCCTGATACGTTTTTTCAACCAGTTCGTTACCAGCACGTAGCATCTTTTTAAAGAAACTAAGTAATTTAGTAAAGAACTTATCACAAGCTCCATACTTACCCTTTAAGTTGAGAAGTTGAACTATTGCAGACAACTTTGTGAAGTCGGGACATCCTTCTTAAAGTGGCTTCTTCGCATCTACAACTAGTTTTTGAAACTTGGCAATGTCATCATCACCAAAATTATCTTTTGTAGCATTAACTATCTCTATTGTTGTTGGGCCATCTGTTGGAATTTCTGAACCAACATCCGTGTCGAAATCCGTGTAGTCAACATACTCTGTTGTAGCATCAACTGATATTTGGGCATTTGATGATTGCTCGTCCTTTTCTCCATGTTTTGTCGAATTTGTGTACTTTGGATTAAACCCATGTCAGAATAAATGGAATTCTACTGATTCCATTGTATCCACTATGTTGTTTAAGCATTTGTTACAGGGACATAGAATTTGAAGCGGTCCTTTATGACCTTGTGGGTCGAGGTTATTCTTTTCATGCACGTTTTTTTCCATATTCAATAAATGCTACTACTCCGTCAAAATATTATTTCTTGGTCCTATTACTTCCTATCCAAGACTTGTCCATCATATTGTTGAGGATAAATTGTACCGTATATATCCTACAAATCATAAAACAAACCAATATGACTATATATTAGCAACCAATTCAATGTGAAATGGGGGTATTAAGTTGTAAAGGTGATTCTAAAGCTTCTAATGAAACTAAATATCACACTGTCCAGGATATATCCAACGCATAATACTTTATAAAACCCTAAAATCCAATCACATATTAATTATATAAATAAATGCATATGAATACTACATAATGTAATCCTAATAGAAAAATTACCTAATTTATATAGTAATGAACTTGAAACTGGTGTAGATGGTCGGACAAAATAGTTGTTGATGTTATTGATTGCTGAGAGAATTAGGGATGGAAAATATGTGAGATGAGTTTAAATTTTTGGGATTTACTTTTAAGTTTCACCAAAAAACATTTTGGAGGTAAAGTTTCAATTTTCACTAAATAATATTTTGGATGCAAGTTTTAAATTTCACTTATAAAATTTTGAAGTCAAATTGGTATAACTCTGACCCAAAAATCTTGATTATTTATTATGTGATATGCATCTAGGATTATATAACTCACAACATGAATAAGTAAAATACAAGATGAACAATGTTTAAAGCCATGAAATACAAGTTTAATTTCATAATATTGAATGTTCATAATATTGTAGGTCCATACAAAATGTGAAGACAACATATTTGCATTCCAAAAATAATAGGTACACCCATCCATGCAGATTAGTGTTTAAAACTATTTACATAAACTGTACATACACTTAACTAAAAGAGTAAAAAGTATTTATCAGAAACATCCATAAAACAGAGATAACATGTTCCTCCATAGCCTACCCCCTCTTCCTTTTTCCTGGCTTTGTTTCAAATTCTTTCCATTTTGTTGGACATGGCAGGAAACATACTGCATTCCTGATAGGTGGGGGCCTTTATGTTGGAGAAAATGGAGACCGAGAAGATGACTCTGTTTTTTGTGTATATACCTTCCAAACACTTGGACTGACTATATGTTTGGATGAGCTACTCGCCTTGCCTGTAGTCTGACTGGATGAGCCAATAGCTTTGCCTTTCTGCTTGGATGATGAATTAGGCTTGACTTTGTGTTTGGAAGCAGCACAACGCTTACCTCTCTGTTTGGATGATGCAGTGTCATGTTTACCTCCAATAAGTAGATAGCCTTTACATGATCTAGTCTCTCCCCAAGTCTCGTCCTAACTACAATCATCCTCAGAGTTGCTGGAATACTTGGAAGGTTCGTCCTGGTAATCATGAATTGGGTGCTAGAATCCTTTAGTGTTCACATGATCAAAGCTTTCATCTAATGACAGCGAATCTTCCTTAGAGCTTTCAAAGCTTTCATCTGATGATAGCGTATCTTCTTTAGATCTTTTAGAGGAATCAATCATGATAACATCTGTAAAATACAAGACAAATTTTAATGAATTCAGATCCTAATAGCCACACAGATACTCAAAACACTAGAACATTCTTAAAATGGATTTTCCTAGAAACGCGCATTCATAATCATAAAAGACATATACAAAGTTAATTTAATATACTAACCTCCCTGCAATTGTCTCTGTTTAAAATGTTGGAATTACCTTTCAAGCTTTTGCACCCACATCTGCACGTAACATAAACGAGGATTAATTGGCTAGGGTTTGTGGGTGGGTGGGTGGTTGATTCATTATTTGGACTTCTGTAAAATCAATGCGTGTGTGTGTGAGTGAGTGATTAATGAACGGGTGAATCAAGTTGCATGCAAAGAAAAACACTCACGTTTTAGACACGTGGGGCCGTGGGGCTGTGTTTGGCGTAACGGGTTGGTGTCGGGACTAGAGTTAGAGCTTATGTAATATAAGTCGTGTTTAAAATTTGTATTTTTTAGATTTTTGTTACGTTAATGACTTCTTTTATATGTTATAAATATGTCATTTAAGATTTATGAATAACAATTAAGATCCTTTTTAAGATGTTTTTTTGTTTATAAGCTTATGAAACATAAGTCGAGATGGGATTATGTGTCATAAGCTTACATTTTGTGGCTTATATCCATTACATAATTAATATGATTCCTGAAATATATTAACGAATAATTAGTTTAACCGGGTCAATTCGGTCGAGTCACCATTTTGCGTACTCGCTCAACGGATCAACCCGAGTGAGCCATTTTATCAGGTAATCATATGATTTAAATAAGTAATCTATGATTAATATGCAAACTTTTTAAGCCCCTTTTAAGGGGTTGCTGCTTAAATGGTTTTATGACTTATTTCAACAAACCCACGTCTGTACGTAACATAAACGAGGATTAATTTATTATCAGACTTATTTTAAAACCTTAAAGTTAAAAAAAAATGAAATATCAAACACGCTCTATCACATCTATCGTGAATGATGTTAACCATAAACCCTAAATCCTAAACCTTAAACCATAAACCCTAAACCATAAACACTAACCTAAATCCTAAACCTTAAACCCTAAACCCTAAACCCTAAATCATAAACCTTAAATTCTAAACCCTAAACCATAAACCATAAACCTTAAACCAATAAACCCTAAACCCTAAATCCTAAACCTTAAACCATTTAACCATAAACCCTAAATCCTAACCCTTAAACCACCCTAAACCCTAAACCAATAAACCCTAAACCTAAATTAAACCCATTTAACCCTAAACAATAAACCTTAAATCCTAACCCTTAAACGATAAACCCTAATTAATCAATAAATCCTAAACCTTAAACCATATACATAAACCCTAAATCCTAAACCATAAACCCTAAATCATAAAGTAAATCATTAAAGCCTAAACCATAAACCCTAAATCATAAACCTTATACCATTAAACCATAAGCCATAAACCTTAAACCAATAAACCCAAATCCTAAACCTTAAACACCTAAATCCTAACCCTCAAACCATAAACCCTAATTGAACCATAAACCCTAATCCCTAAAACTTAAACCAATAAACCCTATAAACCCCAAATCATAAACCCATTTAACCCTAAACCATAAACCCTAAATCCGAAACCTTAAACCATAAACTCTAATTAAACCATAAATCCTAAACCTTAAACCATAAACATAAACCCTAAAGCGTAAACCATAAACCCTAAATCCAAAACCTTAAACCATAAACCCTAAACCATAAATCCTAAACCTTAAACATAAACCATAAATCCAAAACCTTAAACCATAAACCCTAAACCATAAATCCAAAACCTTAAACCATAAACCCTAAATCCAAAACCTTAAACCATAAACCCTAAACCATAAATCCTAAACCTTAAACATAAACCATAAACCCTAAACCCTAAACATTAAACCCTAAGCCATAAACCCTAAACTATAAGACCTAAACCTTAACCCTTAACCCTATACCTTACACCCTAAACCCTAAACCCTAACCCATAATACCTTACTGTTAGCCTCAAAATATTGAGTCAAACAAGAATGTTCGGTCATAGGTTTCTATTGTAATATTTATTAGAACGTAGTAATAGGTAGTTATTTTAGTCGTGGTTCACGGGCTTGGATTTAAACTAATTAAAGTCCAAAAAGACAAGCCCGACCCAATATATAGTCCATTAAAGCCCGCATGTGGGTGGACTATATATACTACCCTCCTAGCATGTTAGGAGGGTGGATGGTCATTTGTAACAACTTCTTTTCTTAATCTAATCTCACCAAGTTAATCATCTCTCTCTCTACTTTCTCTCACTACTTTCTCTCTCTAGGAATTCATCTCTTCTTCATCTATTTTCTTTCTCTCTTCATTGCTTAATCATCACAAATACATGGGACAACATTTGGTATCAATCGCCATGGGGTAGTTTTGTGATTTGTTGTTGATTTTACTTGGTTCGTGTGATTTTCTATCATAATCATATCGAATTCAAAGTTTTTTTGTGTTTTTCGTGCTCTACTTCTTCATCTACATCTCCTACATAAGTGTGGTAGTGATTTGGTATATTTACTTTGGCTAAAAACACAAAATTTTTGGGTTTTTTGATCATCTTTTGGCTTAAAATCACGTATTGGCTGAGTTTTGTCCGAGAAAAGGGTGATATATTCCGATCAGTGCAATCGGAAAAGGGTTTTAACATTCCGACCAGCTTTTCCGATCAACATTCCGATTGGTCTTCGAACATTCCGATTGGACTTCGAATATTCCGACTGGACTTCAGATATTCCGATTGGCATTCCAACAAGGTATTCCGATTTGGTATTCCGATTGGTATTCCGATTGGTATTCCGATTCGTCATTCCGATCATACATTCCGATCATACATTCCGATAACATTCCGATTGGTGCATTCAGATAACATTCCGATTGGTGCATTCCGATAACATTCCGATTGGTTATTCCGATGAGATTATTCCGACGAAGTGATTCCGATGATGTGTTTTTGCTAAATTTTGTTTGGGTATTTTTTTAGACTTAGTCACTATCTAGACTAGTTTCAGAATATCGTTTCCACGAAGATCAAAAAAAAAAAAAAAAAAAAAAAAAGAGTTAAAATTTTTTCGTCAAGTAAATTCAAATTTTTTCCATACTAGTTTTAGGACATTTCTAGCTCGATTTCAAATTTTGGCGATTACAAAATTTTTGGACTACCGTTTTTGTCGGACTGGAGAATTTATTGTCGGCCTGGAGAAAAATTGCAATTTTCGGAATTTAAACCACAACAACAATCACAACAAATATACTTAAGATCCATATTCACTTCATCATTTCAGAGAATTTTGAGATGGATTCTACTACAGAATATCGTGTGACGAACAACAACATCATGGTCGCGGGTAATAAAGAGAGACCACCAATGCTTGTGGCTGGTCGATATGCTCAATGGCAATCACGCTTTCTTCGCTATCTTGATACAAGACCTAATGGTGATGCCTTGAGACAATGTATTAACCATGGCCCATATGTTTTTTCTGAAATTGATGTTCCTTATACATCAGCTACAGACACATGTCCAGAAGTACCTGCAACAAAGAAAAAGGAAACTTTATCTGACCTTACACCCGAGAAACGTGCTTGGCATGATGCAGAAAAAGAAGCGATCTATATGATCCTAAGTGGAATTGGAGATGATATTTATTCCACAGTCGATGCATGTCCTACATCACAAGAAATGTGGACGGCCATTGAACGCTTGCAACAAGGAGAGTCTCTCAACAAGCAAGATGTCAAAACAAACTTGTTTTGGAACTTTGGTAAGTTTACTGCATTGGATGGAGAATCAATTGAGTCCTATTATTCAAGATTTTACAAGATGATGAATGATATGACAAGAAACAACTTGGAAGTCTCCACCATGCAAGTCAATGTGCAATTTCTACAACAACTCCAACCAGAGTGGACACGTTTTGTCACTTTGGTGAAACAACAGAAGCAGTTAGACAAGGTAAACTATCACACTCTCTTTGATATCTTGAAACAATTTCAGCATGAAGCAAATGAGATTCGAGCTGAACGAGTTGCAAAGACGGCTAATCCACTTGCTTTATTAACTACCACTCAAAATGTCCAAGATCATCGATCTCGTGCTCCTAAGCCATACTCTAGCCCATCATCCTCACCACGATATTCCACATCATCCAAGTCTTCATCATCCACAAGATCACGCGGCAAAGAACCAAGAGCACCTTCACCACCATCTGAGTCATCTTCTGAAGAAGATAGTGATGAAGATCAAGCTCAGAAGAATCGTGAGATGAAACAACAAATTGCTTTCATTATGAAGACTTGCAAGAAAATCTACAAACCCACCAACAACAATCTTCGCACATCATCTAACACAAAGAACCGATATGTTGAGAGTCCTCCAAGGTATGACACACGTCGACGTGGTGAAAGTCCTTCTAGGTATGATCGACATAATCCAACGCATGTTGAGGGTTCTGCAAGATATGATCGACAAACTGCAAAGTATGATACTCAGAGGATTGCTGCTGCTACTGGGAATAGGGAAACGGTTGGAAGTCAAGTGGTTCAGCAAAGCGGGATTCAATGTTTTAATTGCCAAGGTTTTGGGAATATGGCAAAGGAATGCAGGAAGCCGAAAAGGGTTAGAGACTCCAGCTATCACAAGGAAAAGATGTTGCTATGCAAAAAGATGGAAGCAGGGGTTAAATTGTCAGCTGAGGAAGGAGCCATGCTTGATGATACTGATGATGAAGATTCTGATCAGGAATTAGAAGCACATTACTCGTACATGGCACATATTGAAGAAGTTCTCAAAGTCACTGAAGATGACAATGGTCCTATCTTTGACACTGAGCCAATCGATAAGGTACACACTACTGATGAATATAATGTGTTTGGTGATATTCCTGAGCATAGTGATCTACCCAATGCCATTAATGACACGTGTATGATGGAAACGGTTGATAGTAATACCACACCCGATTCATCAGACATGTGCAATAATGAGTCTGAGGATGATCAACATGCAAATGATATGATGAAGAGGAACGTATTGCGCTTGCTAATTTAATTGCTACTTTACAAAAAGATGTCACTGAAAATAAAAAGAGTCAAAAGCAATTAAAGAAGGCAAACGCTACGCTCACTCAAAGTTTTGAAGAATGCAAAGCTGCTCTTATCAAATCTACTGAGATGACTGAAAGCTATAGAGATGAGCTCCTTCAGAAAACCAAAGAGCTTGAGGGGTACAAGGGAAGTGCGTTAAAAAGTCAAAAGGACGATTTTGAAAACAAATATAATACCACTCTTGAGTTATTAGCTAAAGAGAAGCGTCAATATAATGTTTTCTTAATGGATGAACGTCAAAAAACGTACCTTGCCAATACCAAAGTTAATGAACTTGAACAAAAGCTCTCTATGACCACTACTGATTCTGCTAAAATTCTAGAGGATAAGAAACAAGAGGTAGATGCGTTAAAACAAGACTTCAAAAGTAGATATGATAAAGAAACCGAAAAAGTTACGAAACTAGAAGCACAAGTCGACTTTTTGAAGAACGTTGTTTATAAAACGCATGATTCTATTCAATCCGTAAGAATGCTAGCACCTCCATCGATGTTTAAGGGTCAAGCTAGCTTTGCAAGTCCTGAGTACCTTGCCAAAGCTCAAGCTGCGAACCCGCATCTTTATCTTGATGAGACTGAAAGGACAGATCTTGATTGCATGCCTCTAAGTGCCAATAGTGAAGAGACTGCCCTTTGGGATGCTGATAGTCAACCATCAGTTAATAAGGAGTTTGTGAAACCATATAATTATGCTTATGAGAATAGTCTTTATGGTCTGTTCCATAAACAAACTCAGCAATCTCGTGAGGAAGTATTTTTAGAATGCAGGCAAAAGAGAATTCAATGGAAGAAAGCATTTGCCACTAAGAAAACAAACGTTTCTAAGTTCATCAACTACTTGCCCCTAGATGCTTCTAAAAGCAAGAGTAGGCAGATATTTGGGTTTCTTACTCATTACATAGATAATATTAAGTCCATTGTTGATAATGATTGGAAACAACGACAAAATGACGAGTGGAAGAAACCAATTCCTCAAGACATAACTGTGCTTGTCAAACAAATCTTAATACCGAACGCGGCCACACTAAAAGAAAATGTTCTTAAATTCGAAAGCTTAATTCGGTCTGAAATGTTTGATGATTTACAATATGTTGAGTCTCTTGAGAAAGCAATTGATGATCTTCAAATGGACAAGTCCGTTTTTTCTGATGAATATGATTTACTCTTGCAAGAATGCGTTTCTAAAGATATTATGTGTGCTTATTTTACATCTTGTGCTGATATTGATGAATATTCTGAAGTTGCATGCCAATATCTTGATAAGATCAAAGAATGTGAACGTCTTGAAATTGAGCTTTCGAAACGAAAAGAAAATGTCGACAAAAAGGCTTTTGAGTTACTTCAACACAAAACTGATTTCCTTCAAAAACATTGTCATTCACTTGAACTTGCTTTGCAAAAAGACGTTGGTCGTTTTTCACATGATAATAAATTGCAAGAAAAACTTTCCCAAACATTTCGAGAAATGAATGAACAGAATTTGGAAATTAAAGAGTTGAAAGCTCAATTACAAGACAGGGACAGAGCGATAGCAGATTTGCAGAAACTCATTGCTAAAATGGGTGGAAAAATTGTGGAACCTAGCATTAAGAAAAATGTTGTTAGACAACCCAATGCCTCTAAAGAGAATAGATCCTCTATCTTGGGAAAACCATCTGCTTTATCTAATTCCTCGTTTGCAAAAACTGTGTTTGCCCCCAAGATGGATGGAAAGGAAAGGTTACCACAAGCTCAACCCATAAGGAATCCTGTAGCACCAAGCATTAAGCACAATAATGTGATTAAACCAGGGATGTATAGAATGCCCACTAAGCCCACAAACAAAGATACTCAATCGCCTCAGACTTCTAGAAACACTAATATTCGTGTGTCTTCTACTACAGGAATAGTCTCCACTACTAGTGTTAGCCGGCCTCAGCTTAAGAGCACTCAAGTGAATGATAAGGTCTGGAAACACAAGAATCAAGGGAAGATGAAGGAAGTAGAAGAACACCCTAGGAATTTGAATGTTTTTAAGAATAACAAGTCTGTAATCGCATGTAATGACGATTTGAATGCTGTGAATGATTTGAATGCTATGAATGTGAAATTTGTTTGTGTCAAATGTGGCAAGTGTGCTAATGCTAATCATTCTATGTGTGCTATAAATAAAGTCAAAGGCGTAGATACTAGAACTAAGAAGCAAGTTGCAATGCCTATTAGAGCTAGTAAACCCAAACGCAAAGTGAACCATTCTGGTGCAACCACCACTAAGAATAATAATACATCAGACTCCACCACTAAGAATCCTAGAAGCAAAATTAAGGAATTATATGAGTCTGCTAGCAAGTCTTGGAAATGGTGGTTTGCTAATCAATGTCCTCCCGGATATAAATGGATGCCTAAAGTTAGGACAGAAAATGTGAAAACGAGTGTTAGTTTGCCTTTAAATGTTGATAAGGACACTAATGATTCTACTATCACAACTACTGTGGTATCCAATTTAGCAAATGCTCCATCGTGTTCTAACTCTTCTGCAGGTGATACAAATAATTCTCTTCATAATGGACTCCGGATGCACGAAGCACATGACGGGGAATCTCAAGCTTCTAATTAACTTCGTGGAGAAGTTCCTAGGTACGGTCCGATTCGGAAATGATCAATTTGCACCGATCCTAGGATATGGAGATTTGGTTCAGGGGAATATCACGATTAAAAGGGTATACTACGTCGAAGGGCTCAATCACAATCTTTTCTCGGTTGGTCAATTATGTGATGCGGATTTGGAAGTTGCTTTCAGAAAGAAGACATGTTTTGTTCGTGATTATGATGGGAATGACTTACTTACCGGTACACGGGGTACTGATCTTTACACAATTTCACTTCAAGACACAACTTCATCAACTCCAATTTGCTTCATGGCTAAAGCTTCAACGACTCATGCATGGTTATGGCATCAACGTCTTTCTCATCTCAACTTTGATACCATTAACTTGCTTTCCAAGAAAGATATTGTGAGAGGCCTTCCAAGCTTGAAATTCATCAAAGATCATCTTTGTTCTTCTTGTGAACTTTGTAAAGCTAAACGAAGTAGCTTCAAAACAAAGACAACACCAAGCTCTAAAGGACGGTTAGATCTTCTTCACATGGATCTGTGTGGTCCAATGCGTGTTCAGAGTATCAATGGAAAGAAATATATTCTGGTAATTGTCGATGATTACTCAAGGTACACATGGACTCACTTCTTGAGGTCCAAGGATGAAACACCCGACGTTCTCATCAGCTTCCTAAAATTGATACAACGTGGTCTTCAAGCTCAAGTTAAAGTGGTTCGTACTGATAGAGGTACAGAATTTTTGAATTCTAATCTGAGAAAGTATTTTGAAGCCGAAGGGATTGAACATGAAACATCTATTGCTCGAACACCCGAACAAAACGGCGTTGTTGAAAGACGAAACCGTACTTTGGTTGAAGCTGCTCGAACATTATTATCCGCTTCAAAACTTCCACTATACTTTTGGGCCGAAGCCGTGTCAACCGCATGCTACACACAAAACCGCTCCTTAATTATCCCAAGACACGAAAAGACACCATATCACATAATTCATGATCGAAAACCTTCACTCAAACACCTTCATGTTTTTGGATGTACTTGTTACATTATACGAGATGGTGAAAATTTGGATAAGATGAAAGAAAAAGGTGATGCATGTATTCTTGTGGGATATGCAACTCAGTCTAAGGGATATAGAGTGTTCAACAAAAGAACAAAATTGATTGTCGAGACAATTCACATCCGATTTGATGAATCTCAAGAGATGGCACTTGAACAAAACAGTTTAAGTCCCGATCCACAACGACAAACGACTTCCGTTCACAACCGCACGGAACTCGAAACTCAAGACCACAGCAATGAACCGTCAAGTTCAACGCTGGTTCCAGAGAATGTTCCTAGAGCTGATATGACAGTTGACACGACCATTGAAGAGTTGGAAATGTTATATGGACCAATGTATGATGAATATTTCACGGGGGAGAAACAAGTTGTATCGAAGTCTTCCGCTGTCACTCATGATAAGAATGATGAAACCGATCATCGTCAACAACAAGATACAACTTCATCTACTTCAACACGGGTTGCTGCAGATTTACCTCCTCAGAATATTACTTCAACAATCGATCCTACAACATCCACAACTACTGTCATTGCTCCAGAGAACACAAATCAAGCAGACAATGCATTATCTGACGAAGACGAATTCATCAACCCATTCGATACACCGGTACATGAAACTGGAGAGTCTTCTACTCGCCATGTTGATCCGTCAAATATGCATACGTTCTACCAACGACATCCTTCAACACATCATTGGACCCGAGATCATCCTTTGGTTCATGTCATTGGAAACCCTTCACAGCCCGTTCGCACAAGACGACAGCTTAACACCGATGCCGATGTTTGTATGTTCGCACTCGCCGTGAGTTCAGCTGAACCGAAAAACATCAAAGAAGCATTAGCTGATCATGCTTGGATTGAATCGATGACGGATGAACTTCAACAATTTGAAAGACTTAAAGTTTGGGAACTTGTTGACAAACCATACGATGTAACACCATTAAATCTTCGATGGATCTGGAAAAACAAGATGGATGAAGAAAACACGATCATCAAGAATAAATCTAGGCTAGTGGCTAAAGGGTATGGACAGAAAGAGGGTATTGATTTTGAAGAATCATTTGCACCAGTAGCTCGAATGGAAGCGGTCAGGATTTTCCTTGCTTATGCTGCACATAAGGGATTCATTATCTATCAAATGGACGTAAAGACGGCGTTTCTTAACGGTCCTTTGAAGGAAGAAGTCTATGTCACGCAGCCGGAAGGATTCGTCAATCCTCATTATCCTGACAAGGTGTATCGTCTCCACAAAGCACTTTATGGACTCAAGCAAGCTCCAAGGGCGTGGTACGACGAGCTCGCAAAATTTCTGCTCTCCAAAGGTTTCTCAAAAGGTTCCATTGATTTAACTTTGTTTACTTATAAATATGGGGATGACATTTTGCTTGTGCAAATTTATGTTGATGACATTATTTTCGGGTCTACAAACCCAAAACTTTCAAAATGGTTTGAAAAAGTAATGCACAGCAGATTTGAAATGTCTATGATGGGCGAACTAAAATTCTTTCTAGGAATTCAAGTTCACCAATCCCCAAGTGGTATCTTTATTAACCAAGCTAAGTATTGTCAAGAGATAATCACAAAGCATGGTATGACATCATGTGACCCCGTTGGGACACCGTTATCAACCACATCCCTAGATGCTGATTTGGAGGGATTACCCATAGATCAAACGAGATATCGTTCCATGATCGGGTCCCTCATGTACTTGACAGCAAGCAGACCTGATATTCATCATGCTACGTGCTATTGTGCACGATATCAAGCACGACCCACTGAAAAGCACCTCAAGGAGGTTAAACGGATCTTTCGGTACCTTAAGAATACCATTCACATGGGACTCTGGTATCCGAGGGAAACCGGTTTCTTTCTAACGGCCTATTCAGATTCTGATCATGCAGGGTGTCTTGATACACGTAAAAGTACTTCTGGTGGTGCACAATTTCTAGGTCAAGACAAGCTTGTGGGATGGTCTTCCAAGAAGCAGGATTGCACGTCTCTTTCATCAGCCGAAGCGGAGTATGTGTCTCTATCTGCGTGTTGTGCTCAAGTTCTTTGGATGAGAACACAACTCACGGATTATGGCTTCCATTTTGATAAAGTACCTATGTACTGTGACTCAAAGTCTGCCATAGCCATCTCCTGCAATCCGGTACAGCATTCCCGCACGAAGCACATTGATGTCCGATATCACTTCATTAAGGAACAAGTTGAAAGAGGTATTGTTGAATTATACTTTGTTGGAACTGATTACCAATTAGCTGACTTGTTTACAAAAGCTCTTTCGAAAGAGAGTTTTGCGTATCTAGTTAGGCAAATTGGTATGAGATGTTTGACTCCAGCAGAACTGGAGGTTCTGGCAAAGAAGCCTGCTTGATTCATCTATCAAACATCTACCTGTAAATATTAATCAAAAAGCAAAATACAAAATTAAAAAATCTTTGATAATCCAAAAATATTATTCTCGACATGTCTTTCAGTATCGATAATATGGACGTACCTAGAAATGTCGCTCAATAACGACACGGGTGTGTACATAAAGCTCGAATGAAAGTTGTAAATATTTTTCAAAACATGTCATTTCTATCTTTTCAAAAGGAAATTGTCTATTTTGGACAATATTTCCAACAACGGGTAGAGCAATCTATCTTGGGTTGAGCTTGTCACAAAACATTCAACGTTTTGAGCTCAACACAATGGCTTGTAATCACTTTCAGATTGCAACCCGGATCTAAATTCACGGGGGAGTGTACGCTTTTGTACTCTTACCCTTAGCAAAAGAAGTTAAATCTTCTTACACTTGAGTGGATTCGTCAAGACATTCAAAGTCTATGAACTCAAGTTTATGCTTTAGAAAAACCTTTTCGTCAAAAAGAATTGATTTTTCAAAAAGCGTTGAACACAATTTTTTCAAGAATTTCTCAATGATATTCAAAATCTTTCAAAAATTGTGTGTTCAACAACTCCTATCCTCAAAAGTTTAATGTGGATCAAATCCTCGTAATGACAATTCCATTGGATCAATTTTTGAGGGGGAGCAATTCAACTTCATGCAAAAGATTAACACATCTTTCTCCCGAAGATTTTCAAGACTATTTTTCAAAATATATTTTAATCAAATTTGGTATCTCTAATATCAAAAGATTTTATATATTAGAGATAGGGGGAGAAAATGTGATTAAAATGTGATCTAATATAAGACTCAAGCACTTTAACTCTTACCTTCATGTGCGAAACACTTTCGATTATCGATGCACATGTGAAGGGGGAGCTTTTCTAAAACGACAAAACTAGCAAGGTGTTAAATGTTTTTCAAACACTTTGTTAGAGTTTAAAGTGGTTTTCATGGTTACGATCAAATACCCACAACATCTTTAATTCACGACGTTATTGGTGTCAAAAGGGTGGTTAGGTTTAAGTCCTATGATCCTACCAGAACCGGAGGGATCTTCCCAGGGACAATCCAATAGATTATTAGAAGTCCTTAGGAAAGATGGAGTAGAATGTGAACGTAGCTGAATGCCGACTAAGTACTGATGCTAGCACTGGAACAATCACAACAAGGTGTTAGTAATGATGTCTTGGTAAGCATTGAAGGGGTTGAAGAATGAAAAAGAAATGTAAGGATAAAGGGTCTAAAGAAAGAAGCCCTCCATACAACTTAGGCAGAAACCGGGTCAACCCATCATGAAGACAAACTCATCATGGACCCAGTGATGTGAAGCACAACCCTTTCCTAGCTACTCAGGCTTCTCTCAAAAGAAGTTTGTTTTATTGTCACTGAGATCAACACGACTTCTATTGACTTTCTCACTCCGAGATAGTTGATATTGAATAGGTGGCATCTGCTCCAGCCTCCGACCACTAAAAGTGCACAAATCGAGTCTAGAGCCAAGAGATCAATCAAATCTCGTTAGGACACACGGATGAAGATCAAGAGAGTCCTACGCTATATCCTTGCGATATTGCTAGAACACTCAGAGTGATACTACTTAGTATTCACAATGATGAGTGGAAATCCTTCCAGTGTTAACATCAAACAACACTGCGGTAGGTCATATGCAAGATTCTTTATGAATTGAACATATGTAAAACTGAAAAGCAACAGTGGTTTGATTCTGAATTGATTCAAACTCGTTTCAGGTTTCTACGCAATATCTTTATGGTCTTGCCAGAACATTCAGAGTGATATTTATTAATATTCACAGTGACGAATGGAAATCCTTCTAGCGTCAACATCAAACAGCGCTACGGTAGGTGACTTGTGAGATTCTTATGAATCAAACTTGTGTCAACTGGAAAGCAACAATGGTAAGATTCTTAATGAATCAAACTTGTTCCAGGAATTTGAATTGACGACTTTAATCAAGCGGATATTTATCCAATTGATTCACTCTTTATGTTCGCAGTCTTGCTTTGAGACAGTCGAGTAAAGAGAACGGCTAGTACTGCCGCGAAACCCTGTCAAGGAGATTCTTAATTGAATCTACCTGATCACAGGTACGATATTTAATATCGTATAACGGTCTTCACCGACCGGAGGTAAAACGCTACCGATTTAGGACGAATGTCAAAGCCATTCAGTCCGTGTCTATGTTTTGTCTCGAGAAGGTGGCGTCACGGTGTACTCAGCAAAGTCAAAGATTCACAACCACATATTCATGCCCAAAGACTTATCCAACAATTGATAGTGTGAGCATGTGGATAAAGACACAAGATCACAAGATGGCAAAGACAAGTCAAGAATGATTTGAAGATCTCAAGACTTAAAGACAAAGTCGAAAGACAACGACAAAGGCTCAAAGATCACAGCATGAAGGAACAAAACTACTGTTACACGTTCAAGACTCATTTATGACGAAATTCATAAATCTCCATTGGAATCCAAATATCAAAGAGGAATGACCTCACATTGGGGGAGATTGTTAGCCTCAAAATATTGAGTCAAACAAGAATGTTCGGTCATAGGTTTCTATTGTAATATTTATTAGAACGTAGTAATAGGTAGTTATTTTAGTCGTGGTTCACGGGCTTGGATTTAAACTAATTAAAGTCCAAAAAGACAAGCCCGACCCAATATATAGTCCATTAAAGCCCGCATGTGGGTGGACTATATATACTACCCTCCTAGCATGTTAGGAGGGTGGATGGTCATTTGTAACAACTTCTTTTCTTAATCTAATCTCACCAAGTTAATCATCTCTCTCTCTACTTTCTCTCACTACTTTCTCTCTCTAGGAATTCATCTCTTCTTCATCTATTTTCTTTCTCTCTTTATTGCTTAATTATCACAAATACATGGGACAACACTTACTCTAATGTTGTCACCATAACCTTATTAAACCGACTATTCAAAATCGACCTTATGCATATTAAACTTGAGACGTTGTCGTTGGTATGGATTAGGTACCGACCTTTTCTCACAAGAAAGTCTCTCATATTCTATTCGAAGAGTGAAACTCTGAATATTCAAGGTGATCGATATAAAACTCAACTAAATGTTACATACTACATAAAAATTAAAAGATATTTATCTCGCGGTTGTCAAGTATTATTATACCCTAATATATTTAAGTTATTTAAGTAATTTTATGTTTAAAATTGAAAAAATATTTTTATTTTAATTTAAAATTATAAACTTTTTTAAATTAGTTATATTTCAAATAATTTTTTTTTGATGAAAATACAACTTATATGTTTTTTATTTAGTTATTATTTATTTATTATTAACTTTTAATAAATAATGTTAATTATACATTTTTATTATTAAAAAAATTCAAACTTATTATACATTTTCATTAAACACAAAATCCGGCTAGAAACCGTCGTTGTAACCGCCACCATTTTTAAATTTTTTTTGAACATACCATTTTTACAATCACACACATAGGAAGATCGAACCCTAAATGTTCATCCAATTATCGATCAAAAAAATGAAACCTCATACACAATATTCGACACTCTACACAATAACAAATGATGTTAAGCATCAAGAAAAAGGTAATGCAACAATCAGCATTGTTCAATATTTTCATTAAACACAAAATCCGGCTAGAAACCGTCGTTGTAACCGCCACCATTTTTAAATTTTTTTTTGAACATACCATTTTTACAATCACACACATAGGAAGATCGAACCCTAAATGTTCATCCAATTATCGATCAAAAAAATGAAACCTCATACACAATATTCGACACTCTACACAATAACAAATGATGTTAAGCATCAAGAAAAAGGTAATGCAACAATCAGCATTGTTCAATTTAAAGATTAGGGTTCATACAAATAATTGTAAGTTTGTTATGGTATTAGGGTTTACACTAATTTTTAATGCATGTATGTGGACCTATGCCACTTTTTAATTAACGTGATTTGATTTAAAGGATTAACCCTTCTTAATGTGTTTACATGGTCTATGTTTCAATATAGGTTATGGGTTTTGTTAATGTGTCTAGATATGGTCCCATACTATATTACAGTTTCAAGTTTTTTTTGGTAGCATATTATTTTAGGTTTTTTGAAATCAGTTGGATATGGTCCCCTATACAAACAAATGCATAACCAAATCCAAATGTTATTAGGACATCCACAACCATGGTACACGTAGTGACAAACACTCCCTTCATCTACATTGGTCATATTTAACTAAAATTAATATGTACATGTTTGCAGAAGTTATTCATATTGAATCAGACAGTTCATCATCTACTTCTGCAAGTGCTGAATTTGGCCCACCCCTAGCAATACAAGTCCGATTCGGTGTTTAACCACAAGTTCTTCAAGTAATCCCTCTATTCGTCCTCTCCTATTTCAAACTCCTATTATAGGCATACATAATGTCACAAGTTCATCCTCTATTCATCCTCCCTTGTTTCAAGCTCCTAATGCCACAAGTTCTACCTCTCGAGTTCGTCCTCCCTCTGTTGTCCTCACTTGTTTCAAACTTATATTGTAGGGATACCTAATGCCACAAGTTCTTCCAAAAACTTTCATCATCCCTCTATTCGTCCTCCCTGGTTTGAAACTCTTATTATAGTCAAACCTACTGCAGAGGATGAATCAGATTCATTTGATGTGGAGGAAGACACTAATGATGCCGAGGTAGATTCTAGTGAGGAGGAGGAAGATACAAGTGATGAGGAGAAAGACATAAGTGATGAGGATTGTGAGTTATAACTTAAGAAGAATAGCAATTCTAAAGGTAAAGATGTTTAAACTTAAAGTTTATGGTTGAATGTAAAGCATTGTGAATTTTTAATTTATTCAACTTAATGCTATGTCAAGTTCAAAGTCAAAGCCGACTGCTTGCTCTAAAGAATATAAGATAATTTCAAACAAGGTATATCTAAGTTGTTATGTGTTTATGCTAAAGTTGTATACCTTTATACCATCGATTAATTGTTTTAAACACATGATGTGGTGAAATATCAGGAGGAATGGGAAAACAGAGATTGGATTAAAATTAGCCATTTCTTTGACTCCACTGATGAAGAATTAGTTGCTCAAACTGATACTTCCAGATCAAAACACACTCCTAAATCTCAATCTTCTCAATCTAAAGCTTCAAGACCAAATTTCGTTGTTGGCCTAGCCAATAAATTTTTTTGGAAAGAAATTTTTGATAAGCAGGTTATGTCAAGGATGATGCAGAGGGGAGAAACAACAAAGGCAAAAAGAAGGTTGGATGATGTTAGTTCTCCCTGTTTAATATGTTTTAACAACAATTGTTTTTGTGTTTTATTGGTCTTTTAATGATGGGCACCTATTATGGTTGCAACAATTTAATAGATTTGTATGTATTACTAGCATTATGAAACAATTATCAGTTATCAGTAATCAATAATATGGGGTTGTTAACTAGTTAATATAAGTATTTTAAGTCCATGTACAATTCATTATATGCTATATCTATTTTCTTATAATATATGAGTTCCAATTTTCATGCTGTGTAAACTAAAGGTTTTTGGTTGAATTTTAAAATGTGTCAATTTTTATTTTTTCCAACTTTATTTTTACCAGGAAATTCAAAAGGAAAGATTACCTAATTTTGATGTTTAATTTGGAGGCAACTGAAAGCTTTGGAGCCAAATTGGAGTTCAAAATATTTGGTTGTTTTAAAATTTTGTATTTGGAGCCAAATTTTCACGAAAATTTTGAATTACCATGCTAGGTTATTGCATGGGATGCAGTTTCCATAATTTTCGAAACCCATTTCCATCCCAAACCCTGATTTTTATCTAATATCACAAAATATACAAAACTCAATTTTTGCAGACATTAGCATCATATGAATTCTACTTAATGTTCTTTTACACATCTGTGGTCAATAATCATGAACACTGAAAACGATGGTCAAGAGAATTTGGTTAATAATGATGATTTAGATCATGATTATTTAGTTAATAATCATGATTAATTAATAATACTTTAGGAGATTATGTATCAAACGGTTATGGTAATCCATCAGATGAGGATGAAAACATCACTGAACAAAAGGTTGTAAATAGGAGGGATATAACTAGGTTAGTTAAGTTTCGCACAAAATATGGAAGAGCAGGTGTCACGAAGATAAATGTAACCTTTGATGCACTGAATAGAATATCAGGGCCAAACAGATCATTGTTTATGAGTTTTTTTGGAGACATGGTTCGGGGGCATATAGGATTGAAGATTCTATCGTGGAAAGATGTAAAAAAGGAAGCAAGAGAAAGACTTTTGGGTTGAAACCACGGTACACATACAAAATATTTTACCCAACTATTAGTCTTATTTCTGCATTTACTTTAACATTGTGTTAATATGTGCAATAATACTTTGAAGTTGATGTGTCCTTGAAAAGGTTGGTTATGAATAAGCTAGGTGAACTTCTAAGAAACTTCAGAAGTAAAATGGTAGTAAATTACATAGTTCCCAACCTAGATGCACCTGCAAAACTAAAAGAAGTTCCAAAGACTTACATAGCAATTGTCAAGCCCGAAAAGTGGGTTGGTTTTGTAAATAACACGGCCACAAACGTATTCAAGGTTGTTAATTTCTATTTTGTTTTAAATTTCTAAACATCGTACGTATGCATTGTTTGGAAATTCTGTATGAAAAACACACTATTACATACATCGTTCATATTAGAAGTCTTGACATGAGTATAAAAAACAACACATACAAGCAACTTCTCATCTAGAAATCTCTTTTGTTAGGCGAAATCAGCTGCAAATAAACTGGCACATTCTAAGTCTCTTTATCAGCATACAATGGGATGTGGTGGATATGTATATGTAAAAGAGAAAATGGTAAGGTTATCTTGGTGTAATATCCTAAAACTGTTGTATATGTTGGTTTAACTTTTACATTTGTATGTATTTGATGTTTGTAAGCTCAAAAAAATGAAATTGGACCAGATCAAGACCCCCCCCTTGTGGTGTACTGTGGTTTAAAGGAAGGGTCAAAAAAATCGGAGAAGTTTTAGATGATGAAACAAACAAAGTGGCCACTAAGATTGTAAGTGTTACTGCAAATTTTAATATTATGTTTATATTCGTATAAGAAATTATTATTTCCCATTTGTTATGTGTGCGGATGGAAGCAGAGGACCAGATCAGAGATGGAACCTTGACGGTTACTAGTGGCACAGATTCATTAACACATGTATTAGGGAAGGACAAGGGAGGGTATGCAAGAGGAGTGGGAGGCTGAGTTACGTGCAAGAGGTACTTTGATCTTCCTAGAAGGAAAAAAGAAACTGATGCAAGGATTGCGATACTTGAAACTGAACTTGATACTGAGAGATAGACGCGTAAAGATTAAGAGATTGTAGTCAATAAAGTAACCACCCAGATGTCACAAACACGGGAAATTGTTAATAGATTGATGAAAGTGTTGTCTGCACGTGGGGTTAATACAGAAGATTTAACGTCAAATCAATCAAATGTAATACTAGTTTTCTAATTTTGATGTGATAATTTTCAGTCTGTAATACCAATAACAATTAACATGCTTATATATTGCAGGTATTACCACTGGAAACTAATACATTAAATACGATACCTGATGAGGAGCAAAGGACGTCGATAGGTAGTGGTGAAGTTCAGAAGGGTGTGATAATTCAAAAGTCTAATGCAACTTCAACTGCGAACAAGGGTGTGGACACAATGGTAAGTTATAAAAAACCATGTTTGGTTTTTAAATTGTAATACATGATTTATTTACTGTGTTATGTATATATGCAGGTAACTGTTAGAACTTGGGGATAAAAAAAGACTAGATCGTTAGAAAAGAAGTCTCCACTTTATAATTTCCAATCCCAAGAAGATATGTCTCCACTACAAGAACAAGCAGTATATGTTTCAAAAATACAAAATAATACCCCAATTCCAGGTTCTGGATCGCACGAAAATCTGTCTCCCTCACCACAACAAGAAGTACCTATTACAGCATTACGAAAGAAGCATCCACCTTCTCAATCGAAAGTAAATCAGTCTCCACCATCACTACCAGAAGTATGTATTTCATCATTATTCATATAATTACTTGTTTAATTCATTTCTCATACATTCATGTAAACATATTTTCTTCAGACACTTGGGTGCAGATTGTAGCACATCTCGAGAACAAGTATCATTGGTAACGGTACAATATACAAGTATAAGCATGGAGAAACTATAATGCTTCGTAACCAACCACTGCCAAATAATTGCTACAAAGTTTCAGTTGATAAAGCTCTAGTGGATGTATCATGCATACCTGATGTAGGAAATAATGGTTTAAAAACTGTTAAGGATGTAGAAGGTAGTTTTATGGCATGGCCAAAGGATCTGGTTATTTTTTTATCAACATGTACATACACTTATTTTATCATCCTACATATACACAGCTTTTCATATTTAGTTTAATGTTTAATACACGGCTTTTGTTTCCCTACAAGTAATAACACCACCAAATACCATAAAAATTATTGTTGACAATGCACCAAATATAGGATCTAAGCGGTCGATGAACACAAATGGCAAGGCATTTACGACTGTTACTCATATGAAGAAACAAGCTAGGAATAACAAGGCTCAAAAGACTTTAGAAATGTGATTCAAAGTCTTTACAAGTGTGATTCTTCGTCGAAAGTATGTTAGTTGAGAATAATACGACATTACAATTGTTGATTTGCTTATTTACATTCAATTTGATACATTAATGCAATTAAATTTGATTTGCAGAATTTTGTTTTTTTATTGAATTCTGAAAGGTGACTAGAAGATGAAATATATTCACACTTATTAACATTGTTAGTCACATTCCATTGTGTGACTAAATATCATAAAAGGTCACAAACCATACAATTCATGTGACTATTGGATCCATATAGTCACACAAAATATAATTTACCTGACTTTACAAAGCATACAATCACACTTATTACTACTATTGTCACTCTTTGGTGAGTTTTATGTGACTAACTCACTACCATTAACATGTATTGTGTGACTAAATATCATAAAAGGTCACACAAACATACAATTCATGTGACTATTAGATGCATATAGTCACACAAAATACAATTTGCTTAACTTTACAAAGCATACAGTCACACTTATTACTACTATTGGTCACTCTTTGTTTAATTGTATGTGACTAACTCACTACCATTAACATTATTTGTGTGATTACATATCATAAAAGGTCACACAAACATACACTTAATGTGACTATTGGATGCATATAGTCACACAAAATACAATTTGCTTGACTTTACAAAGCATACAGTCACACTTATTACTACTATTGGTCACTCTTTGGTTAATTATATGTGACTAACTCACTACCATTAACATGATTTATGTGACTACATATCATAAAATGTCACACAAACATACAATTCTTGTGACCATGGGATGCATATAGTCACATAAAATACACTAATAACATAGTAAATGTCACACATATTGTATATTCATGTGACAAAAGAATAAACAATAGTCACTCTTTAACAAAACTCGTGTAACTGTAAAGTGTTTACTGTCACACATATTCACTAAACCACCAAATATTGTACCTAGTTTGTCACACGTTTTTTAGTATTTGTCACTCGGTTTTATGGTTATGGTCACTAAGAGGAACTTGTGACCTAAAGCCACCTACGGTCGCGGGACCTTTGGTCACAAAGGATAAAAAACGCGTGTGGCTGTAGGCATACAGTCACTCTTTTTTAGTGTGACATATACCATTTTTGTACTAGTGAATAGAGGCTGTCTGGATAAGGAAGTTAGTTAGTGGTATTGCTGGAGTTACGCAACTAATAATGAACCTATGGAAATGTTGTGCGATAATTATGTAGCAAATTCCATCGTTGATGATCTTGGTATCATGCGGGGTGCTAGACATTATCAAATGAGATTTCACTACATTCAAGAGGTTATCGAAGATGGTGAAATTGTCATTAACAAAGTTCACACAGATGACAACGTAGAAAATACTATCACAAAATCAATGCCTTTATATAATCATTTTGAGCATGTTGCGTCTATTGGTCTTGTTCGTTCTGCTAGTCTCATGTAAATCAGTGATAATTTATTTTATGTATTTGGACACGGGATGCTTAAGCAATTGTTATCAATCAATTTGCCAAAAATTGTTTTCATTTCTTAATAATTCTACCCTATATTTTCATGTTTAATCCTTGAATATCTATTATATCTAAATTTTAGGTCCTTATCTTTCAAATGCAGGAGTACATTTAGTGCTAGAACTCTTTACTCCTTAAATGTTAACTTTAGTCCTGTTTAGAATGTTAAAAGTCATGGTGGATTTACGGGCTATAAATACGTGGAATACAAAGAGATGGTGGGTTACAAGCAATAAATGTGACACCCCCAAATTGAGTCAAATGCAACGGAAATAACATTTGGGTGTCACGTAGGTGGATCAACAGCATACAGTGTATAGAGCAACAGATAAAAGATTATCCTTACATTTATTACATGATTAAAAGTGCACATGTCACTAAAATAATCTTTAACATTGTTCAACAGTTTGAATTATTCCCTAGTTTATAAAACCCCAGATGAGCTCTATAAATGCAGCCTATCATGATGCTTGACTCCATGCACACCAATACCTGCTTCAGTTTCCTGAGAGAA
Organism: Glebionis coronaria; assembly: GCA_025667525.1. NCBI lineage: Eukaryota > Viridiplantae > Streptophyta > Magnoliopsida > Asterales > Asteraceae > Glebionis > Glebionis coronaria. Next base: position 146,539,938 of record CM046881.1, on the reverse strand, counting down.
CATGCTTAGAGAGTCAACATAAAGTTGGTGAATTCATAGGTTTAGTAAAATAAGTTTGGACAATCAATATTCACTGAAGTAGTAATGCACAAAGCATCAATACTTAAAGTAATTACATTTCCATATTGCCTGAAACTGAGACTTGACAGTTAAGTCCTTAACAAATAAGGACCCTTCGCCTTATAAAAAGGCACCCATAAAAATAATAAGTGCTGACATGTGAAACATCTGTAGTCCTGGACTAGGCACAGTGAGCATGACTCACCCAGATGGGGACGGTCAATCCCAAATAGATCTATTTATAACATTCATGTAATTCAATAATTCTAACAGTTTCAGATGCACGGGTCATGCAGGTTCATCTACAATAGGCAATGTAATCAAAGGTTTCAAAGTTCAATTCTTGTCCATAAAATAAAATACGTTGCATGTTTTCTTCCCCATTAAAAGGTTTAAAAGTTTGTCAATATATAAAGTTGGGCCATGAACTCACCTCAGTAGTACAGCAATAAGTCAGTAGATAAATCTGATAAGATGCTCACGATACAATCAACGACCTAAATAAATATAGGGTCTCAGTAAATGCATAACATAATGCATAAAGGTTTCAGAATAAATCGGTGCATGCTTATACTGGTTTTAAGCATTTTATTACGATACTTGTAATTTAGTTCATCGTTGTACAAGTTATAGTAGTATTTATTTTAAGTATAAAATAAATAATAAGGTTAAATTAATTAATCTATTTAATTAATATTTTTGTACTTATGTTGTTTATAAAACACTTTAAATATTTATAAAAGGTTGTTTTATATATTTAAGGTAATAGAAAATAGATATAGTTAATATATTTATTTTATAAGTTAATCATTTTTAATTTATATTTAATATATAAATAAGGTTTATAAAACGTATAACATTTTTAGTTAAATTCCACGTTTATGTAGTGTTTATAATTATAAAATTATAAGTTTGGAAAAATAACAATTGTTATGTTTATTTAAGTTTCACGTTCAAAATATCGGGTATAAATATATAGAAATTTTAGGGTTCGTTATACTTTGGGTAAATTAAATTTTAGTCCTTCTATTTAAATAATTACCCGCGGTTAAATTACTTTTATACCCCTAGGGTTTCTAAATATTTCAATTAATTACAATATTGGTCCCTCCCTAGTTTTACGTGTAACTAGGGTTTGTTTAAGTTTCATAAAATGGCAAATTTAGTCCCTATAACATTCGGCTTATATTAGGGTTTGTTATAAGTTTCATAATTACCCCTAGGGCTTATATATGTTTCAGCTTAAGGCACAAACAGCCCCTAGGGTTTACTTAGGGTTAGTAAAGTTTGTTAACTTGGCAAAATAGGTCCCTAGGGCTTATAGTGGGTTTAAGCAAAAGGCAAAGGAAATCCCTAGGCTTTTATTAAGTTACACAATCTACCCTAACGCCTTAGTAATTTCATTTAGGTCCTTTTTGTTAACTTGAAGTTTTGGATAGTGTCCAAAACACCCCCTTAACTCTCGGCTAATTACAAAAGTGACCCTAAGGTTTATATTTTTAGAAAATAAGTTTCTATACTTGTTCATTTAGATCCCTACACTTAGTAAAATTACAAATCCAACCCGAAAGTATTATATTTTCCATTTTAACCCGAAACATTATAGATTTACTATTTTAACCCCAAAGTTTCATAGATCTTGCATTTTAATACAAAACATTTATAGATCTATGTTTTTAAACCCGAAACTTTATAATGTTATATTTCTTACACCAAAAGTTTTAAATAAATATTATTTAGTAATAATGAAGATTTATTTAGGCAACTTATTATAGTGAGCTTAAAACTAAATCTTATAAGGCATAATAGTGAACTTATCATTTTAAGGCAACTATAATCATAAATCTAGTATTTCTAGTCATATTTAAACATTACAAGTTTAACCCATATTGAACCATGGGATTAAAACCCACGTCCAACATATGCATGGACATATTTTTCATAGATCTTCAAGTTTAACTAGTTCATAGTGATATGTTCTTCATGGTTGTTAAGGTTTTAAATCATTTTAAGTCACAACAAAAATCAAGCTGTGACCTAAATAGGATCTATGGTTTCATATTTTTGTTTCAACATTAAATTTTACTAAGAATAACCATGTGTATGTTAATGTATATGAAAGGTAAATATATTGAAAGATAGGTTTAAGTTTAACTTACTTGTTCAGATAGGTTTAGGAGTGGATAGTAAGAACAAGTGATAAGCTTTCAACAATGGAGATTCTAGTAACAAAGGTGTAGCCGTGGGCTTCAATGGAGCTTCTAGGGCTTCTTTACTTGCTTCAATGATCAAGATACTTGTATAGTGAACTAATGATTAACATTCATGTAGTATGAGACATGATTTAGGAGTAGGAAAGAAGTTTGAAGGTTTGTTAATGGTGGAAATGGTTTTTAGTCGTAGGTTGAGAGAGAGATAGTGAAGTGATATTTGAGTTGCAAGTGTTTTGTGTTGGTGAGTTGTGTGTTTCGCTAAATTAAGGAAAGAGGAAGATCCAAGTGTGATCTTTGTTTGTACAATGTATCTTGCTAAGATATCCTAGGTGATTTGGTTGAGATATGATTGTTTTCCTTTCCCACACATGTTTAATATAGCAAATTGACTTTCCCCTCAAATGGAAAAGAAAGGGTGCCGTGTGTTTTGAGGTCAAAGGGGACAAGAAAAGGCTTGCATAGTGTTATGCATGGTGTGTGTAAGTAAATGTGTAAGAAAAGCATGGTTAGTATAGTGTATTAGTGGGATATACATGATTATACTTGTAAGTTAGCAACAATGATCAGTGTGTAAGTATGTATACCTACACACGGCATATACATGCATGTGGGAAGGTGTTTGACAATTTTTATCAAGTGTTGAATGAGAATAATAACCCTTGTTTAATATTGTAAGCATTTGTTGAGTTATAGATATCTTTTTTGAAGCTTTTAGGTAATTTAGTGAAAGTGTATAATGAATACATTACTATAATTATTTTACTTAAATAAAGTAGATAAATGACAATGTAAAATAATGTACATTGTTTTAAGGTGTTAGGTGTTTATTCCTATTATGTAATATATGTAAATATGTACATATAAAATAAGTCCAAGTACTTAATAATTAAATTAAGTAAGGTTACAATTTATCTCAAAACATGTACTGAGGTGATGAGTCCTGGTTCATTCAGGTGGCCAGACAGTTGCCAGAGTAGTCAACAATGACTAAAGGTCCATATATATATAAAATAAATATGAAAGGTAGTATGACAAAAGGTATATGATTAAAAATAAGTCATATAAAGGTAGAATTACATAGATTCCAAAAATAAATAGTACAACAGTTGACAAAGTTAATAAGGTTAAATCAGGGGTTTTACATCACCATCCCGTTATTTTAGCTTTGTCCTCAAAGCTTACGATGAAGTCATTGGTCAGGTGAACAAGTGTGGGTACTTGGTTTTGAACGAGTCTTCTCGTTCCCAAGTGAACTCAGGGCCTCTCCTAGAGTTCCAACGTACTTTGACCAACGGGATGCGACTGCGTTTCAATTTCTTAACTATCCTCTCCATGACTTTTACTGGTTCTTCTATGAACTGAAGTTTGTCCTCAAATTGAACTCCCTCTAATGGCATAGCCAATGGTTCTTCAGCATAGCACTTCTACATGTTAGACACGTGAAAGGTAGAGTGTACCCGACTCAGTTGTTGGGGCAACTCTAAATGATAAGCTACCTCCCCGATCCTGGCTATTACTTTGAAAGGGCCAACATAACGGGGATTCAGTTTTCCACGTTTTCCAAAGCGTACAACACCCTTCCAAGGTGATACCTTGAGCATAACACGATCACCTACTTCAAATTGCATAGGTTTGCGTTTCAGGTCCGCGTAGCTCTTTTGTCGGTCGCGAGCAGCTTGAATTCTTTGCTTAATGAGGACGATCTTGTCAGTAGTCTCATGGGTTAGTTCCGGTCCAGTGAGCTGAAATTCACCTACTTCTGCCTAGCACACAGGTGAACGACATTTGCGACCATACATTGCTTCAAAAGGGGCAGCCTTAATACTGGCGTGATAACTGTTGTTGTAGGAGAATTCTACTAAAGGAATGTGGTCAACCCATCCATTTCCAAAATCAATCACACATGCTCGTAGCATGTCCTCTAGAGTCTGGATAGTTCGTTCACTTTGACCATCAGTCTGCGGATGATAAGCAGTGCTCATGTCTAAATTGGTACCTAAGGCTCGTTAGAAAGCCTTCCAAAAGTTTGATGTGAACCTACCATCTCGATCACAAATTATCGACACTGGTATTCCATGTTTGGTCACAATCTCCTTCAGGTACATTTTTGCTAGTCTTGCAAGGGAATCGTTCTCCCTAATTGGCAGGAAATGAGAGGACTTGGTGAGTCGGTCGTCGATTACCCAGATAGTATCGTAACCGTGAGATGACTTTGGGAGTTTGGTGACAAAGTCCATGGTGATGTTGTCCCACTTCCATTTCGGTATCTCGGGTTGTACAAGTAAACCTGATGGTCTCTGGTGTTCAGTCTTGACACGTGAACATGTCAAACACTTCTGCACGTAGGTGGCGATGTTGGCTTTCATATTCGGACACCAGTATAATTTCTTCATATCCTGATACATCTTTTCAGATCCGGGATGTATAGAATATTTAGATTTATGAGATTCGTGCATGATCACGTTCCTCGAATCTCCATAGCAAGGTAACCAACTTCGTCCGTGAAGGCGTAGGGTTACATCTGCTCTAGGTTCTAGATTCTCCTTACTAAGGTCAGTTCTGAGCATTCCCCCGACATCTTCCTTCACGAGGTTTTCAGGTAATTGGGCTTGAGTCTGAGCTTCCAAAATCTGTTTGGGTAGATCCAAACTGATTGTCATAACTAATGCCCGAACTCTCATAGGAGGGTCCGTTTCCTTACGACTTAAAGCATCAACAACCACATTTGCTTTACCAGGGTGGTATTTGATCTCGCAGTCGTAGTCACTCAACAACTCAATCCAACGGCGTTGTCTCATGTTCAGCTCCTTCTGATCCAATATGTGTTGCAAACTGTTATGGTCAGTATGCATTGTGCACTTCGTTCCGTATAGGTAACGTCTCCATATTTTGAGAGCAAAAACTATGGATCCAAGTTCTAGAGCGTGAGTGGTGTAATTCTTCTCATGCTTCTTCAGTTGTCTTGAAGCGTAGGCAATCACTTTCATCCTCTGCATCAATACTGCACCTAAGCCCTTGTGTGAGGCATCACAATATACAACGAAATCATCGTTGCCTTCAGGCAAGGCCAATATGGGTGCACTGCACAACTTCTGCTTGATCAGTTGGAAAGCTGATTCTTCCTTCTCTCCCCAATCGAACTTTATTCCTTTCTGTGTGAGTTTGGTCATTGGCTTGGCTATTTTGGAGAAGTCTTCAATAAATCTACGATAGTACCCGGCAAGGCCTAGAAATTGGCGGATCTCCGTCGGTGATTTAGGAGATGCCCAATCTTTGACAGATTCGACCTTTGCTGGATCTACGTGAATACCGTCACAATCGATGACATGACCGAGGAATTGAACTATGGAATCCAGAATTCACATTTGGAGAATTTAGCATAGAGCTGCTCCTCCTTGAGTACCTTTAGTACTTGTGCAAGATGTTCCCCGTGTTCTTGTTCGTTCTTGGAATTAATGAGTATATCGTCAATGAAGACTATCACGAATTTATCCAGGTAGGGTCTGCACACACGGTTCATAAGGTCCATGAAAATAGCTGGTGCATTGGTCAACCCAAATGGCTTAACCTGGAATTCGTAATGACCGTAACAGGTTCTAAAAGTTGTTTTTGGAATATCTTCCTCCCTGACTCGTAGCTGATGGTATCCAAATCTCAAGTCGATCTTGGAATACACACTTGACCCTTGCAGTTGGTCAAATAGGTCGTCAATGCGAGGAAGCGGATAACGATTCTTCACAGTTAGCTTATTCAGCTCTCTGTAATCGATGCGCATTCGAAAAGAACCGTCTTTCTTTTTGACAAATAACACCGGAGCTCCCCATGGTGAGGAACTGGGTCGAATGAATCCTTTGTCAGATAGTTCTTGGAGTTGTTCAGTTAGTTCTTTCATCTCTGATGGTGCCAACCGGTATGGAGCTTTAGCTACAGGTGTAGCTCCGGGAATCAAATCAATTTGAAATTCCACTTGTCGGGTCGATGGTAAGCCTGGCAACTCATCAGGAAAGACTTTTGGAAAATCTCGGACGATGGGTATGTCCTTGATTTGCTTCTTCTCGGGCTTGTCTTCTTCATCTGTTTGAGAAATATGGGCCAAGAAGATAGGACATCCTCTCAACAAATATATCTTAGCTTTTGTACAAGAGATAACACTAAGTCTAGTGTCAGTGAGGTCAGTGTTACCGTCTCCTCGAATGATTAGTGTTTCGTTTCCCCATGGAATACGGACTAGCTTTTCATCACAAACAATGACTGCGCGGTATCTCGCTAGCCAGTCCATGCCAATAATAACATCAAAGCTACCAAGGTTTACGGGGATAAGTTCAATGTTGAACGGATGTTTGGAAAGATTTAAGGTACAACCTCTAATGATTGTGTCAACATCTACAGTTTTACCGTCACCTAATTCTACGGAGTAACGGTGATCTAAGCTTGTAGGAATAACTTCTAGTACTTGGCTAAATTCAGTGGATATAAAACTTCGGTCTGCTCCAGTATCAAACAAAACAGATGCATAACGATTGTTCAGTAGAAACGTACCAGTAACGACATTTGAATCGGGGTTGGCTTTTGCATTGCCGACCACGTACACTCTGGACGAAGCTCCTCCACTGTTCTTGTTCTGGTAGGCCCGCTTAGGGCAACCTGGTCTCACGTATCCTGGTGCTCCACACTCATAGCACACAACTACCTTCTTGGGTCCATTGTTGTTTCCTCCAGCAGCATTGTGGTTCCCTTGCTGTCTATTCCCGTTCCCACGGGCATTGTATCTGCCCCTGTTGTGGTAGTTCCGAGCGTTTTGAGTGGGTCGGGCCTGAGTGACAGCATTAACTCGACAGGTTTTAGCAAAATGACCCACTTGTCCACATCTATAGCAGGTCTGGCATGGGCTATCAACAGTATGATGATAGTTGCACTTTGAGCACAAAGGTTTGGCGCCCACGTATGAGTTAGCTCCTGCAGAGGTAGCTAATACAAGGTTTTTGACACCCCGTATAAAAATTAAGATTAAGTTCGTTGTTCTGGTCTAATCGAATTGATCTAGGTTCTCTATGTGTGACTCAGTTTTTTTTGGTGGAACAAGATATTTTTGGTTGGTTTTTAATTAAATGTGCAAAGACTTAAAAGTAAATGTCGTTAAAGTAAAGGGCAAGTATTAAAAGAGCGTGAAATTAAAGTCTAAAACTAATTAAAAGAAAGGTGCGATATTTAAAACTTTGACGAAAAGTAAAATGATTAAATGACTTAAAATAAAAGCGTGACGGAAAATTAAAATTAGACAAGTATTAAAAACTTAAACTAAAAATTAAACAAGACAAAGTATAAGGAGTATACCCACCATCGGAATATATTCCGATCGGTGCAATCGGAATGTACCTACCTTTCAGATCGGAATGGATCCAGATCGGAATAACTGTCACTTACCTCCTGATCACAATACCAATCAAACCCAGAACGGAATGTACACAACACCCCAGATCGCAATGATGCTATCGGAATGTGTCCTATCGGAATATCACCAATCGGAATGTGGCTAAGGAAAATTGGGCAACACTTCGTCTAAGTAAGCCTCAAGAGCCGTCGGAAAGAGCGATCGTAATATGCGATCGCAATCCCCAGATCGGAATGAGGAAAAGATACACCAATCGCAATCCCGGATCGGAAAGCAAAACCCTTAAGCCAATACTGTCACTATCGGAATGAGGAGAAGCAGGCTGTCGCAATGTGGTGTTACTAGCCGTCGCAATCAAAAACCCTTACTTTCCGATGGAACCAACTTCGTAATAAGCACAATTCTAAATAAGCTACTTCTAATAAGCCATGACCAAAAACTTTAAAAAGATGAAATTAAAACGAAACAATAAGCTAAAAAGTTAAAATCTTTCAAACTTTAAAAGACGAAACTTAAATGAAATCAAAACTTAAAAATCAAAACTTTAAAGAAAACTTCCAAAACACTTAAACAAAATACCAAATAAGCACACAAGGTTGTCAATCTCGTGGCTTATTTCGTATGAGGAATTAAAAAGGACGAGACTTTTGGTTAAATAAGCAAATGGATTAAGCAAAACTTGCTTAATCCGAAATGTAAACCGAACCAAAAATGAAAGAGAAGAGTAGAATGAGATTGATAAAAAGACTTGATTAAATGATAAAGAAAGATTAAAGACAAGAATTTAAAGAACACAAATTAAAAACTTACTTGGAATTAAAAGGTAATTACGGTGCATAACATGTATTTAAATGTGCAAGTAATTAAAGGTGCATAAAATAAAGGTGGAAGAACTAGTTTGTCAATCTAGCCAACAAGAGTAAATGAAGTGACATGGTGGGTATTTATAGGTGATTAAGGGATGGTTAGAGGAAGCTTCCTCCTCTCCTTCCTTTCTTCTTAATTGCGCCATCAAGTCCTTCCTTCTTAATCTTTTTGTTAATCTTGGAATTAAGGGACTTTTGGCTTCGGGATTTCTTCGAATTCGTCTTTAAATTCTTCAATAAAATAGACTTGAATTCTTCGGCTTTTGATAAACTTCCGTCTTTTGACTTTTTCTTCGATAAATCTTCAGAATTGGTCGTGGACTTCCGTTCTTTTTGCACTCTTGACTTCTTGACTTCGTCTTTCATCATTTTCTTCAATAAAAGCCCGTAAATGCCCGTGAATGTCCGTGTTTTCTCCACTTTTCACCTTTTCATCCTAAATCACAACAAAAACACAAACCACGCATAATTCCGACATAAAAGACATAAAATACACGTTTTGGTCCGGTTATTATTGTAATTAAGTGGTAGAAAAGATGGGTGTTTACACACCTATCAAATCCCCTACACTTGACCATTGCAATGTCCTCATGCAATGCATTAGTTACAAAGCAAGATTACACTTTTCATCATAATTAATCCACGTTGGCCTTTATTAAAGAGATAGAAAATTAAAATCATATAAAATAAAGAAATCAAAAGCATACCTTGGGTTTTGGAAATGTTATGAATAATCATCATCCTCAAGTTTTCACTTTCTCCAAACCAAGCTTAAAAACGAGATCATTGTTATTATAAGTTAGTAAACTATCACGAACTCATGTGGGCCAATTACTCACTTAGACTCCCTTATTCCTAGGTGTATCTCTTATATTTTATTATTGTCTTGAATGATCACGAGGATGCATTGTTTGACTTATTTCGATAGTTTATTAGGTCCGAAAATAAAGTGAACGATTTAATCAATAGTTAGCTAAAGGACCAAATCTTTTAAAACTGCTTCTCGGGACCTCATAAAGTTCATATCTTGGCATAACTCGCTTCGCGATTTGAGACCTTTCTCGGACCGATATTTGGCAGCGACTTCACACTTCAAATCTTGAGAGACGTTCATGAAATAATGGTCTTCTCTTCATAATAGGAATTCTTCACTTTGAAGTTTTGAGAGATTCATACTTGGACCACGACTTCTTCATTTTTCTCCAATCTTTATTTTGGACTTTGATATACAACGATCCGCCTCCTTTTATGACTTGGATCTATTTATCCTTATACCTTGTTAGGGTCTTTTCGGATACACTTCTCCATGACTTTTGGGGAGTTTTGCTTTACGTCGTGTGTCTCGATCCTTCATATTGATTTTCGATAAATGATTCTTCACATCACTTTGGATCTTTAGCAACAAAATATAGCCCTCATGCCTTGTTAGGGCCTTTTTGGACTTGCCAATCTTCGCGTCCCGCTTCAATAAGTTATGCCTTGGCTATGAACTCTAATCCATACCGAGCAACTTTTAAACGATCTGGGGCTAGAAGCTAAGTAACTTTTCAAATCGTACAACCTTATTTATTAGCAGATAAATTTATTAGCAAGCGATGGGAGAAGAGGCTTATAATTAACTCACATAAATTCACAAAAGAATACCGAACTTATAATTGGCTCTATCATCTCTCGTTCTCCACAGTTTAAAATCTCAAGTAATGAGACTCGTGGATACTTAGCCTATTAAATCAAAGTTTTGGGTTTTCGAGTCGCCTATAGGATCTTGCAAATTCTTAGACTTTTTCAAGTTTAGAAATCGCGTTTTAAGGTTCCCTTGATAAACGACTCTCTAGGATCAATTATAGGAACTTGCGAAAAGTTCTTGTTCTTAACCCGTGAAAGTTAAGACTTTTGCGTTTTATAGCTCCCTATATAAAAGCCTAGCAAAACTTGACTTAAACACGTTAAGGATACTAGCTAGAGTAAACTCGGATTGAGTTAAAAGATTCACAACGTTTGAAAATTAAAACCACTTATTTAAGCATTTATTCTAATAAGAAAAGGAAATAACTATACAAAGGGTAAAACTAATAGGCCAAAATAGATCAAAAATTTTGAAAAATGTCGAAAATTTGATTTTCCGGTTAGAATGAGGACAGATACAAGGAAAAGACCACTTAACTTCGATAGAAGTCCCCCCTACACTTAAGATAAACATTGTCCTTAATGTTTAAGCATGTGGGAGTAAACTCCCCTACACTTAGGACATTGTGCACGTTGTTTAAATCTTGCTAAGGAAAAGACAACTAAAGAGATTCCTATTTTAATATTGAGAAAATATATAAAATAGTGAATCGAAAAGAGTTTAGGATAGAACCGGGATAATGGAACACGGCATCACGGGTCGTCAAGAATCATCAAGAGTGGATCGTTGAAGCTCGAATCCCTGATTAAGAAGTGAGGAGAGGAAATAGCAAACCAAAGGGTCCCCCCTACACTTATGATAAAGAAAGCAAAAAGATAGATGCATGGGTTGCCTCCCAAGAAGTGCTTGGTTTTTGTTAACCGAGTCATTAGCCGGACTCGACCTTGATCATCAACGGAAGAAGCATAAGACATATCCACCAGGATCAAAGACATAGTTTTCATCGAGCAAATAACATAGGCTTAAGGCGAACAAGGCAAGCCAAAGAAGAGTAGGCAAGGTTCCCTTAAGCAGCAATGGAGCACGGTGGAAGCAAGGTTGAAGTGGTGCAAGCAAATTTCCATGAGTTCCAAAGATATTTCCTTTTATTTCATCAGGTGGATACTGAGATGGCTGCAGAATGTCAATACCGGGGTCGAACACCTTTTCCTTTAGGGGAAAATAGCACTCAGGCTCACCCGAGTGTGAAGATGATCCGCAAAGAAGCACAACCTCGTCCTCAGAAGGGGGACAAAGATGTGTCAAATCATATGTGCAACGGATTTCGGTGTCGACCGGTTTCTTCTCCTTTGACAAAATTTTCTTCAAATCCAAAGTAGGATCAAGACGATAATCTTCAAAGTCCAAAGGAGGTGCATCACTCTCATGAGGGAAGTAAGTGTTGAGAAATTCAGAGAAATCTTCCTCAAATGAGTAATCGTCCAAAGTAGGATCGAGTGATGGCGGAGGATCTTCATCATGTGAAGAATCGCTCGAAAGAGTATCAGCCTCATCGAAATCATCGAAAGTGGGCATCTCGGGATACTCAGAAGTACAATCATCAAAATCATCTGAATCTGAGCTAGAATCATCATCATAAGCATCGAAGACCGGTGGAGAATCATAAATGGGAGAAGCGTCCAAAGTAGGGAGAGAATCATCCACATCATCATTAAAAAGTGGATTATCAATGCAAGAGTCGAATAGAGGATTGTCGTAGACGGTAAAGTCATCGAGCACATTTATCATATTCACTGATTCTCGTCCAAGAGATTTGCCGGTAAGCTTCCCCATTTTAAAAACTTTTGAATCATCCCCGACTCGTAAGATTAACTCACCTTCGGCCACATCTACTAAATCTCGTCCGGTTCTCAAAAATGGCCGACCAAGTATTAAAGGAATACGAGGGTCCATTTCATAATCAACTACGACAAAATCGACCGGGAAAGTAAATGTGCCAACTTTGATAAACACGTCTTCGGCTATACCAACGGGGTAAGCGAGAGTGCGGTTTGCAAGCTCGAGAGTCATCTTCGTTGGAATGAGATCGGGTAATGATAGTGTTTTCCAAACACTCAGTGGCATCAAATTAATACTAGCCCCGAGATCAGCAAGGGCAGTAAATTCTTCAGTTTTGTTGAACACGCAAGGCAACACAAATCGACCGGGATCTCCAAGCTTTTCCGGTAATTCTTTAAGAATAACTGCTGAGCAGTTTTCATTTAAGCGTGTGTTGGCGAGTTCAATCAGCTTCTCCTTCTTGCTAAGAAATTCAATGCGTTAACAAATTTGGGCATGTGGACAAGTGCTTCAAGAAAGCTAATGTTGAAGTTCATTTGAGAAATCATCTTGATATAGCTAGTCACTTGAGCGTCCTCCTTGTTTAGCATTTTGTTCTTGCCCAAGCGAGAAGGATAAGGGATATTAGGTTTGGGTGGTGAGGGTGCAGGTGTAGGTGGTAAAGGTTGAGATGTTGAAGGGTCATTGGTGGGAACTTCATCACGTCGAGGCGGAGATGGTAATGGTGCACTAAGACTAGGTGTAGGAGGAGTAGGGATAAATGGTGGTGGAGGAGGTGTAGATGATGGTGGTGGGATTGTTGGTCCTACGATGGTGACTCCACTACGAGTAGTAATAGCACTCACATTGGCTCGCGGATTAGTGACGGTGTTTGAAGGTAGAGAACTTGAAGAAGAAGGTTGAGCGGCGGGCAAGAAACTAGCGAGCATATTCTTCAAATCATTGGTTTGATTGCTGAAGGAGGATTGAATGTTATCTCTAAGCTCGGATCTAATCTCATTTCCTTGCTTTGTGATATCTCCTTTCAGATTGATAATTTGGCTCTGCAAATTCTTGATTTGCTCACCTTGAGTTCTCATGATGGCTTCAACATCGGAGTTAATGGGTGGGTGTTGTTGGGTGGTTGGTTGATAAGAGTTAGAAGCTCTTGGTGGGATTTGGTTGCTTCTATTGTAGTTGTTGGCGGGGTTTCGGTTTTGAGGAGAAAAACCAGGTGAAAGGTAGTTGTTGGAGCGGTAACTCAGCAGATTTCTATCCCCTTGTTGTCTAGCTTGGTAATTTTCCGGTGAATAATTACCATAAGCAGCATACACATTTTCCGGATTTCCTTGTGTCGAAGGACAATCGGTGTATGAGTGAGGACCGCCACATGTTTCACAAGGATTAACAACCGCTTTAACTTGTTGTTGTTGTTGGTTTGAAGCGAGAAGCGTAATACTTTTGCTCATTTCGGCCATCATGCGGGTGAGTTCGGTCATCTCAGGGTTTGCTGAGATAGAAGAAACATTGACTCTGGGGTTGTTCCTAGAAGAAGCAGAGGAATCCCAGTTCTTGTGGTGAGTAGTCATGTTTTCAATTAACTCTCTACACTCCTCGGGTCTCCTTTTCATAAATGTGCCACCGGCGGCTGCATTGATCGTATCACGATCTCGAAAAGTCAAACCGTTGTAGAAAGTATCAATCAATGTGACGGGAAGCATGTTGTGGCTTGGACAACGGTCGATCAAGACATTATATCTCTCCCAAGCGTCAAAAAGAGATTCATCGGGATCTTGCATGAAACCGCTGATCTGATTGCGAAGGCTTGTGACCATGGATGGTGGAAAGTAGCGCAACAAAAAGCGTTGAGTCATATCATCCCAAGTGTGAATAGAATTCTTCGGGAGACGATCAAACCATTTCTCGGCATGATGCGATAAAGTATGTGGGAAGAGTTGTAGGCGAAGTACATCCATTGTGGCACCAGGCAACTTCATGCTTTGGGTAATTGTAATGAACTTGTCGAGGTGTTTGTTGGCATCATCATCAGGCAATCCTCTAAATGGGTTTGTTTGCACTTGCTGAATCATGTGGTGCTTCAACGAAAACTCAGGAGCGTTGATTTGCATCGGCGCAATCGGTCCTCCTCGTCCAAACATGGTTGGTTGACAAAGTTCCTCCATGGTCCGAAGATCGGGCTGTGGAAGAGCATTGTTGTTATTATTATTATTGAGGTTCGGTGGTTGATTATTGTTGTTAACACCTGCCATACTTAAATCTTCTTGAGTCTCGGGCTCTTGATAATTAGAAGATCTAGTACGCATACACTTGAAAATGCAAAAGAAAAAGAAACCAAACACAAAGACAATATATATACACAAGAAAGATAAAATCTTTTTGGATTTTTGAAATTTTCAATTTTTATGGATTTTTATCAATTTTTAATTTTTATGATTTTTTGGAATTTTTATGCAAGAAAAATAACGTTCACAAGTGAACGGATCCCAAAAAGCAACGTGTCTCTCACAGAAAACTGTTGATCTTTACGAAAAGAGCCGGCAGCGGCGCCATTTAATACAAGGTTTTTGACACCCCGTATAAAAATTAAGATTAAGTTCGTTGTTCTGGTCTAATCGAATTGATCTAGGTTCTCTATGTGTGACTCAGTTTTATTTTGGTGGAACAAGATATTTTTGGTTGGTTTTTAATTAAATGTGCAAAGACTTAAAAGTAAATGTCGTTAAAGTAAAGGGCAAGTATTAAAAGAGCGTGAAATTAAAGTCTAAAACTAATTAAAAGAAAGGTGCGATATTTAAAACTTTGACGAAAAGTAAAATGATTAAATGACTTAAAATAAAAGCGTGACGGAAAATTAAAATTAGACAAGTATTAAAAACTTAAACTAAAAATTAAACAAGACAAAGTATAAGGAGTATACCCACCATCGGAATATATTCCGATCGGTGCAATCGGAATGTACCTACCTTTCAGATCGGAATGGATCCAGATCGGAATAACTGTCACTTACCTCCTGATCACAATACCAATCAAACCCAGAACGGAATGTACACAACACCCCAGATCGCAATGATGCTATCGGAATGTGTCCTATCGGAATATCACCAATCGGAATGTGGCTAAGGAAAATTGGGCAGCACTTCGTCTAAGTAAGCCTCAAGAGCCGTCGGAAAGAGCGATCGTAATATGCGATCGTAATCCCGAGATCGGAATGAGGAAAAGATACACCAATCGCAATCCCGGATCGGAAAGCAAAACCCTTAAGCCAATACTGTCACTATCGGAATGAGGAGAAGCAGGCTGTCGCAATGTGGTGTTACTAGTCGTCGCAATCAAAAACCCTTACTTTCCGATGGAACCAACTTCGTAATAAGCACAATTCTAAATAAGCTACTTCTAATAAGCCGTGACCAAAAACTTTAAAAAGATGAAATTAAAACGAAACAATAAGCTAAAAAGTTAAAATCTTTCAAACTTTAAAAGACGAAACTTAAATGAAATCAAAACTTAAAAATCAAAACTTTAAAGAAAACTTCCAAAACACTTAAACAAAATACCAAATAAGCACACAAGGTTGTCAATCTCGTGGCTTATTTCGTATGAGGAATTAAAAAGGACGAGACTTTTGGTTAAATAAGCAAATGGATTAAGCAAAACTTGCTTAATCCGAAATGTAAATCGAACCAAAAATGAAAGAGAAGAGTAGAATGAGATTGATAAAAAGACTTGATTAAATGATAAAGAAAGATTAAAGACAAGAATTTAAAGAACACAAATTAAAAACTTACTTGGAATTAAAAGGTAATTAAGGTGCATAACATGTATTTAAATGTGCAAGTAATTAAAGGTGCATAAAATAAAGGTGGAAGAACTAGTTTGTCAATCTAGCCAACAAGAGTAAATGAAGTGAAATGGTGGGTATTTATAGGTGATTAAGGGATGGTTAGAGGAAGCTTCCTCCTCTCCTTCCTTTCTTCTTAATTGCGCCATCAAGTCCTTCCTTCTTAATCTTTTTGTTAATCTTGGAATTAAGGGACTTTTGGCTTCGGGATTTCTTCGAATTCGTCTTTAAATTCTTCAATAAAATAAACTTGAATTCTTCGGCTTTTGATAAACTTCCGTCTTTTGACTTTTTCTTCGATAAATCTTCAGAATTGGTCGTGGACTTCCGTTCTTTTTGCACTCTTGACTTCTTGACTTCGTCTTTCATCCTTTTCTTCAATAAAAGCCCGTAAATGCCCGTGAATGTCCGTGTTTTCTCCACTTTTCACCTTTTCATCCTAAATCACAACAAAAACACAAACCACGCATAATTCCGACATAAAAGACATAAAATACACGTTTTGGTCCGGTTATTATTGTAATTAAGTGGTAGAAAAGATGGATGTTTACACACCTAACAGTAGCACTGTAAACTTGCCCAGCATTCTGCTTCTTAGGATGCTGCTGGTGTTGACTGCGGAAATACTCATATGCCTTTCGCTTGTTGTCTGTTTGCCTCCCGGATACGGTACGCACTCTTTTGTTGATCAATTTAGTAGCGAACTCAATGGAATTCTCGACGGTAGTAGGTCGAGATGCGAGCACACTGTCGTGAATGGCGTCTGGGAGTCCACCCACATACTTCTCAATCTTATCTTCCTCCTCCACAAACATTCTGGTACACATTAGGGTCAACTCTTGGAACCTTTGGTTGTATGCAGTGATGTCATTGTTCCTGCATCTGAGATCCTACAATTCGATCTTAAGTTTCTTCATTTCTCCCCTTGGACAATATTTCTTTGTCATTCTCTCCTTCAGCTCAGTCCAGTTGAGAGCATAGGCAGCATCGTGTCCAAGAGTAGCAACTACAGAGTTCCACCAAGTAAGGGCACTCTCAAGTAATGTGCAGGTGGAAAACTTTACTTTGTTCTCTTATGTACAATCGCTGATGCGGAACACGGTCTCCAACCTTTCAAACCACTGCATCAGTTCCACCACTCCTTATTTGCCCTTGTAGTAGTAAGGCTTACATTTCAGAAAATCGGGGTAAGAGCAACCTCTAGTGGCTTGGTTGTTCCTGCGGGCATTGGAGTTTAGACTATCATCTACGTTTCTGCTGGCAGCCATCGCAGTTGCGATGCCTTGATCAATCATTTCCCTTAGTTGGGCAGCAGTGACGTTTTGGGTAGTGTCGGCATTGTTGGGGTTCGTTCTAGTGATTACCATTTTTCTATAATTATACACAAAAATGAAATCATTAGTTTCATGTATTAGTACAGTCTATATTTAGGTGCATGAAAGGAGTACATGCATAGAATTCACAACAAATATGATAACCTGTTAAGAGTTCATAATATAATACAACACATAATATACAAAAGATGACGAGTACATGCCATTTCTAAAATCGGAATACAGTACAAAATGCACAACCTGATCCAAGACAGAGCACAGCCCGCCTGTCTGGGATGGTGGTACATGTAATCTAAAGTACATCGTCTACAATCTAAAAGTACAGTACAAGGATAAAACTGATGAAAGGAAAGTACAAATACAAAAGATCCTAAATCATGTTAGCCGGGATACAACCCTAATAGCTTGACATGATGTACAGAAATCTAGTACAACTAATCTACCCACGTCTAACAGACTCCTCAGAAACAGCTGATGCCACTAGTGGTGGTGGGGCAACCGGTGCCTGTCTAGCATACTGCATCGCGGTCAGGGCGGCTCGGGTCTCCATAAGGAGTCGAAGTGTTGTTCCTTTTTAATCCATAACACAAGATTCTTAGAGAGAGAAAGAGAAGAAAAGTAGAAAGAGAAAGTAGAGAGAGAGGTGGAAGGTTTACACTAAAACTATGTGTTTAATGAAATGAACCAACACCCTCTTTCACATGTGAAAGAGGGTTATATACCCCACGGCTCTAAGGCCTTTGTGGGCTTCATCTTGGGCCGGGCTTGGCTTTCTTTTGGGCTTACGCCCCTAACTTATACAATATTAGCTTAAAGTCCAAGCCCGGTTTTCCCGACTAACCTATTACAATACAAGACCATTTAACGACTGAGATGACCTATTACATTCTTGTTCGACTATATAAAATATAGGGCTAACAATCTCCCCCAATGTATCGGTCATCTTAAAAAGCTTAAAAAGCATAAGATGATTGAGTGAATACATTCTTGTAGAGGAGATCTTCCTGCTTTGGTCTTGTATCTTGGTCTTGATCTTGTTTGTAACAGCTTTGTTCCTTCATGCTTTCGTGATCTTTATCTTGAGCCTTTGTCATTAGACTTTGAGTGCTTGAGATCTTCATTTGTGCTCCTTGTGACTAAGATGACCTATTACATTCTTACATTCTTAGGTATCTTGATTATCGCCATCTTGTGCTCTTGTGACTTCTGAATCGACATCGGTATCACAGCTACGCCACCTTCTTGATATGCAGCAACATGTATAGACACGGATAAAATGGCTTTGAACATTTCATCCTAACTCGGTAGCGTTTTACCTCCGGTCGGTGAAGACCGTTAAACGGTATTAAAATACCGTACCTGTGATCAGGTAGATTCGATTAAGAACCTCCTTGACAGGGTTTCCCGGCGGTAGTAGCCAGTTCTCTTTACTCGACCGTCTCAAAGCAGACTGCGAACGTAAAGAGTGAATCATAAGGATAAATTATCCGTCTGATTAGAGTCGTCAATTCAGATTTCCTGGAACAAGTTTGATTCTAAAAGAATCGCACCATTGTTGCTTTCCAGTTTGTCACAAGCTTGATTCATAGAGAATCTTGCGAGTTACCTACCGCAGTGCTGTTTGATGTTGACACTGGAAGGATTTCCATTCGTCACTGTGAACACTAATGAGTGTCACTCTGAATGTTCTGGCAAGATCACATGGATTTTGCGAAGAAACCTGGAATCAAGTTTGAATCAATTAAGAATCGAAACTTAGTTGCTTTCCAGTTCTCACAAGTTTGATTCGTGTAGAATCGCACAAGTTACCTACCATGAGCTTGTTTAATGCTGGCTCAAGCAGGATTTCCATCTTCATTGTGAATCGTATCACTCAGATGTTCTGGCAATATCACAAGGATAATGCGTAGGACTCGATTGTGTCCTAATGAGATGATAAATTGATCTCGTTTGGCTCTAGACTCAATAAGTGCATTTTGGTAATCGGAGGCTGGAGCAGACTGCCACCTTTTCAATATTAACTGACTCGGAGTGAGAAAGTCAATAGATACGTGTTGATCTCCGTGACAATGAGACAAGTTTCTTTTAAGAGAAACTCGAATGGCTGGGAAGGGTTATGCATTGCATCACTGGGTCCATGATGACTTGTCTTAAATAGATGTATTGACCCGGTTTCTGCCTAAGTTGCATGGAATATTCAACTCCTTCAATGCTTACCAATACGTCATCATTAGCACCTTGTTGTGATTGTTCCAGTGCTAACTTAAGTACTTGGTCCGCATTCAGCTTCATTCCACTCCATCTTTCCTAAGGACAACTATTTCTAGCTATGGAATGTCCTTGGGTAGATCCCTCCGGTTCTGGTTGGATCCTAGGACTTAGTTTCCTATCCTAAACCACCTTTTGACTCCATCGTTCCGTCGTGGATAGTAGGTTGTTTTGGGTAAAGATCGTAACCATAAAACCATTGAAAACCATTCAAAGTGCTTGATAAAAATCAAAACTTTTAACACTTGAAAGTTTTACATTTCCGAAAAGCTCCCCCTACACACATGCATCGATATACGAAATAGTTTGGCATGTGAAGGAAAGAGTTGCACTTGAGTCTTTAAGATCACATGTTGCGATATATTACATTTTAATCACATTTTCTCCCCCTATCTCTAATATAAAAACATCATATTAGAGATACTAATTGATTAAAATATAACAATTTCTGAAAACCGATTGGGAGAGAAACATGTGTGTACGTATGAAGCATGGAACATGTTCAGTCGGGTCGCTCCCCCTCAACAATATATGTGTGTCTTGAGACAAAATTTGACAAAATTTTAGAAAAACGACATCACAGAATATGTTGAGGTACGGAGTTGAGATGCCTTTTCCGATATAATATATTACATTTGACAATTTCATATCATTTTCGGAATGTGTTGGATACATAAAATATGACAATTTTAGAGATGTACCCAACAACATTAAAAGGCTTGATTTTAAAACGCTCCCCCTCAAAAATTGATCAAAATAACATATGACAATTTTGAGATATAAAAACCACTTATGAGGAAGGGAGTGTTGAACACACAATTTTGAAAGATTTAGAAAAACCTTTTGAGAAATTCTTGAAAAATTGTGTTCAACGGTTTTAAAATAATCAGGATAGAAGACTTCTCTTCTATTGCTTAGGGAAAGCGCACTGAAACGTACACTCCCCTTTCGGGTCCGTTTTTCATGAGCTCAAAACTTTGATTGTTTTGTGACTAGCTCATGACCGAGAAAAATAAATTTCCCGTTGTGAAGGATAAGTTATCATCCGTGATAAACTTTCCTTAAGTTGAAGTTCGAGTTCTAAGCTGACATTTACTTAGAAATCGTTTTCATGAAGTTAAAAACTTTGAATGTTTTTATGAGAAGCTCATGACCGAGAAATATGAATTTCTCGTTGAGACGGATAAGTTATCGTCTGAGATAAACTTTCCTTAGTTGAGGTCCGAGTTCTAAGCTGTGATGCGCCTAGAAGTCATTGTGAGAGAATATCCAGCAGCTTCATTTGCCAAAACCTCCAAGTCTTCTGGAGTCATATACTTCATACCAAGACGGCCAACGAGATACGCAAACCTATCTTTCGATAGAGCTTTTGTAAACAAGTCTGCCAGCTGGTACTCAGTTCTGACAAAGTATAATTCCACGATGCCGCGTTCCACTTGTTCCTTGATGAAGTGATATCTGACATCGATGTGCTTGGTGCGGGAGTGTTGAACCGGATTGCAAGATATGGCTATGGCCGACTTTGAGTCACAATACATAGGTATTTTATCAAAGTGGAAGCCATAATCCGTGAGTTGAGTTCTCATCCAGAGGACTTGAGCACAACACGCGGATAGAGCCACATATTCTGCTTCAGCTGATGAGAGCGAAGTGCAATCCTGCTTCTTTGACGACCAACTGACAAGCTTGTCTTCCCCTAGAAATTGTATGCTACCAGAAGTGCTTTTACGACTATCAAGACAACCTGCGTGATCAGAATCTGAAAAAGCCGTTAGATGAAAACCGGTTTCCCTCGGATACCAGAGTCCCATGTGAATGGTATTCTTAAGGTACCGAAAGATCCGTTTAACCTCTTTGAGGTGCTTTTGAGTAGGTCTGGCTTGATATCGTGCACAATAGCATGTGGCATGATGAATATCAGGCATGCTGGCTGTAAGGTACATAAGTGACCCGATCATACTGCGATATCGCGTTTGATCTACGGGATATGAGTACAAGTCAGCGTCTAGGGATGTGGTCGACAATGGTGTACCAACGCGAGCACATGAGGTCATACCATGCTTTTTAAGTATCTCTTGAGCATACTTAGCTTGGTTAATGAAGATACCACGTGGGGATTGATGAATCTGGAGGCCTAAAAAGAATTTTAGCTCCCCCATCATTGACATTTCAAATCTGCTGTGCATTAATTTTTCAAAACGTTTTGAAAGTTTTGGGTTCGTAGAACCAAAGATAATGTCATCAACATAAACTTGCACCAGCATTATGTCATCCCCATATTTATTAGTAAAGAGAGTAGGATCAATAGAACCTTTGGAGAATCCTTTGGACACCAAGAAGTTTGAAAGTTCTTCGTACCATGCCCTTGGAGCTTGTTTAAGTCCATATACAGCCTTCTTGAGACGATAGACTTTGTCAGGATGATGAGGATCGACGAATCCTTCCGGCTGATTCACATACACTTCTTCCTTCAAATGACCGTTGAGAAAAGCTGTTTTGACGTCCATCTGAAAAACCGTGAAGCCCTTATGTGCAGCATAAGCAAGGAATATCCTAACTGCTTCCAAACGAGCGACTGGAGCGAATGATTCATCGTAGTCTATGCCTTCTTGTTGACGGTATCCCTTAACCACAAGACGAGATTTGTTTTTGATGATGGTTTGTTCTTCATCCAGTTTGTTTTTCCAGATCCATTTGAAATCTAAAATTGACATTCCATAGGGTCGGTCAACAAGTTCCCAAACATTTAGGCGTTCAAACTGATGAATTTCGTCTTGCATTGATTCAATCCACGCATGATCAGTCATGGCTTGTTTGATGTTTGTAGGTACAGTTGAACTCACGGTGAGTGCATACATACACACATCGCCATCGGTTTCGAGTTGTCTGCGTGTTCGAACCGGTTGTGAAGGATTTCCAATGACTTGCTCCAATGGATGATCACGTGTCTAATGGTGAGTGGATGGATATGGTTGGTAGAATGTATGCATGTTGGACGGATCAACATGTTGAGTAGAAGACTCTCCGACTTCGTGTACCGGTGTACCGAACGGATTGATAAATTCTTCATCGTCAGGTTGTGCATCGACTGCTTGATTGTTGTTACCTCCTTCAGCATTGACAGTTGGTGATGTTGATTGTATGACTGTTTCTGGAGTTTGTTGAGTATCTAATGGAATATTCTCTTGAGCAACGGTTGCTGAAGTAGAGCCAGTTGTGTCTTTTTGACTTTGTTCGGGTGCATCAGTAGTATTGACAGCGGAAGGCTTTGACACAACTTGATTGATTCCATAGTAATATTCATCAAACATTGGATCATATAAGTCAACCAACTCACTCATATGTGTCGTATCCGTCGAGTCTGCTGTAGGAGTACTTTGTTGACATTCTTGCACGGGACGTACACTGTTTTGTGTAGGTGCCATCGTTGGACATTGAGGTGCGGGACTTGAGCTGTTGTGATCAAGTACCATTAGTGGCAATTCGTCAAAGTTCACATGAATTGTTTCGACAATGATCTTTGTTCTCTTGTTATAGACCCGATATCCTTTCGACAATGTCGCATACCCCACAAAAATGCATGCATCACCTTTTTCTTTCATCTTGTCGAGATTCTCACCGTCTTTAAGAATGTAGCATAAAGATCCAAATACGTGAAAGAATTTGACAGTAGGTTTCCTGCCATTGATGATGTGGTAAGGTGTCTTTTCATGTCTATGGATAACGAGAGAACGATTCTGAGTATAACAGGCAGTTGCAATTGCTTCAGCCCAGAAGAATAGCGGTAATTTTGAAGTAGAGAGCATTGTTCGAGCAGCCTCAACCAAAGTACGGTTCCGTCTTTCGACAACGCCGTTTTGTTCAGGAGTTCGAGCAATAGACGTTTGATGTTCGATTCCTTCTTCTTGAAAGTAAGATTGCAAGTTCTTGTTCAAAAATTCAGTACCCCTATCCGTTCTTACGGTTAAGACTTGAGCTTGAAGATTGCGTTGTATCATCTTGAGAAATTTTTTGAGAACCTCTGGTGTTTCATCTTTGGACCTTAAGAAGAAAGTCCATGTGTATCTAGAGTAATCATCAACAATCACTAGAATATACTTTTTTCCGTTAATACTCTCTACACGCATGGGACCACATAAATCCATGTGTAGAAGTTCCAATCGTTCTTTTGAGCTAGGGGTAGTCTTTGTTTTGAAAGACTTCCGTTTTGCTTTCCCCAACTCACAAGAAGAACAAAGATGGTCTTTGACGAATTTCAACTTAGGAAGACCGGTCACAATATCATTCTTCGAAAGCAAGTTGATGGTCCGTCAAAGTTGAGATGTGACAATCGTTGATGCCATAACCATGCTTGAGATGATGACGCTTTAGCCATTAAGCAAATTGGATTTGTTGAAGATGTGTCTTGAAGAGTTACTGTATAGAGATCAGAACCACGAGAACCTGTAAGAAGGTCATTCCCATTGTAATCTCTAACATAGCAAGTAGATTTCCGAAAAGCCACTTCTAAATCCGCATCACAAAATTGACCAACCGATAATAAATTGTGATTCAGTCCCTCGACGTAATAAACCCGTTTTATAGTGATATTTCCTTGAACCAAGTCTCCATATCCGAGTATCGGTGCAAATTGATCATTTCCAAACCGTACCGTACCCAGAAACTTCTCCACGAAGTTAATGAGAAGCTTGAGATTGCCCGTCATGTGCTTTGTGCACCCGGAGTCCATTATGAATAGGATGAGTTCGACGAGCTGCAGAAGAATTAGAAGACAATGTAGCATTTGACAAATGGGATCCCTTGATAGAGACGGGTTCCAAAATAGTAGTGGGCCTATATGCAAAGTCTACAGGCAAGCTGATATTCCTAGACCCAATCACTAAAGTGGTTAACTTAGGTACCCATTTGTATCCGGGTGGTGTATATCTCGAATACCCCCGTGTACATGTCCTAATCATGTTCTCATATAACTTCCTTAATCTGTTTTGTTTACGCTGAGTAGTGGAGTCTAACGCACTTAGTTTCTTAAGTGGTTGATCAGTGGATTGGTTCAAAGTTCTTGTGGGTTCTCTAGTACTAGTGGGCACAAGAATAGGCTTCCTAGTTCTAGCATTCACGCCATTATGATTAAGAGCACAAGCATCATGATTGAAAGTACGAACACATTTGCCACATTCAACACAAACAAATTCAACATTCGAGGTCTTAGCAGTTATACTTTCATTACATGCAGTTACAGACGTTTTATTCTTAGAAAACTTAAAATTCCTACGGTGGTCTTCTACTTCCAACTTCTTTCCTTGACTATTGTTAGGCATGACCTTATCTTGCAATCTATTGCTCTTAAGCTGTGGTCTGCTAACGCTAGTAGTGGGGATTACTCCTGTAGAAGAAGACACACGTTGATTAGTTTTCTTAATATTCTGAGGTAACCGCGATGTTCCAGTTTGAGTGGGCTTAGTGTTCATCTTATACATTCCAGGTGCTATCACATTGGTACTCTTATCATTTCCTATCTTAGGCAAAGTCTGTGGGGATTGTCCCAAAATAGATGATTTAGGGCATTTAACCGCATTCGGTTGACGAACGGCGGATGGTTTACCCAAAACAGACTTTCCTTTCATTTTCTCAATGAGTTTCTGTAACTCACTTATGGCAATGTCCCTTTCTTTTAGCTGAGCTTTCAAATCATTTATTTCGAAATCTTTTTCATTTAGTAGACGAAACGAAGAAGCTGACATTTCTTGACACTTTTTATGATTATGAGTTTTTCACCTTTTTGTAAAGCAAGTTCAAGAGAAATGGAGTGTTTCTCAAGTTGAGAAAAGCTTTTCGAAAGTTTGTTGTATGACTGAATTTGTTTTGAAAGCTCTACTTCAAGATTGCGACATTTCGCGTCCGATTCTGACACTAGACATGCTACATGACAATATTGATCAAGATCGGTATATACACCAAGTATAGCATTCATATGGTCAGCATAAAAATATTCCTTAGAAAGTCGATCAATTTCGTTAGAAAGTTGGTGTTCTTGTGTCTTTAATTTAGTTTGAAGAAAATCAACTTCATCTTCAAGAGATTTAACATAACTTAAATCAGTTAACATTTCCTCAGTGAGAGCTGTATAAAACATTTCCACATTTTTTGAAAGATCATCAATGGTTGGAACAATACATTGTTGAATGACGACTTCTACTTGTGGGTTAGGTTTAATATTCCAAATGGTATCCCTAGAAACTTTTTCATAGTCGACGACACCTTTGTACAAATTTAAAACCCCTTGTTTTATAAACTCAAATTGCTGAACACTTTTGCTTTTCTCATTCCATTTACGTTTGTCATCCAAAATTCGTTTTTCTAACAAAATTGATTGCTTTTTGAAACTCCTTTTTAAAGAAACTTTCTTTTGTGGTTCATTACTTGGTGGTGGAACACTATTATACATCTTTTGTTCTTTTGAAAGTTCTTTTTGAGGAACAAACTTAATATGATTGTTAGAATCAGAAAGGTTTATTAAATCACTTAAGTTTGATCGACTTTCTTCTTGTTGACGAATGATTTCGTCGCAGTCAGGGGAAAGCATAAGAGCAAGATTATCAACATAACAACCGATATCATAAAGAGCAGGCTTGGTACTTTGAGCTTTCTTGAGATATCCAGGCTTGACAAAACTCGTTTTCATATTTCTATTGAGCATATTCATAGTTTGAATAGACTGACCCGTTTTGTAAACAATGTTGTTTAACGTGTCGACTCTCTTTTCCAAAGCAAGAATTTTTTCAATATCCTTTTCTTCACGAGTTTTATAAAGCTCAGTTTGTTCTTTGTTAATCGACTCTAATTCAGTAATTTGGAGTTTATGTAGCAGCAGTTGTTCTTCAAGTTCCGATATCTTCTGTTTTGACATATGAATTTCGTGTGTTACTTCAGAACAATATTGTTCGTTGAGCACCTTACGTTCATATACCAAACCATTAGCTATTGCAACTCGTCGATCAGCTTCTTTTACATAATCACACTCTTTAAGCCTGTCTATCTCCTCGGCTAAGGATGTGTTTGCTTGCTTCAAACGTTTATTAGCATCTTTGTTTTCCTCAATTTCATGTTTTAAAGAATCAATTATAGACGCAAGCAAATCACGGTCCTCATCCGAGTCACTATCCTGAGCAGCATTACCTTCATCATTACACATATGCTGTGAATCCGTAGAGATATTGCTATCCTCGGTGTCCATTACATATGTGTCATTGATGCTTTCGGGTTGCTCAGGATGCCGTCGTTCATTAGCAAACACATTATAGTTGTCATTTGTTGGTACCTTTTCAATTGGCTCAGTATCAAAGATAGGTCCAGAAGTATCAGCAGTCTCTGGAAGCACTTCTTGAATCTTTGCCATGTACACATAATGTGCCTCTAGCTCTTGATCATCGGCTTCATCATCAGTGTCATCACGCCAGTCAACTTCATCTGCTGTAAGTGGAATTCCTGCTTCTTCTTTCTTACACAGCAGCATCTTTTCCTTGTGATACCCTGAGTCCTTAACCCGTTTTGGCTTCTTGCATTCCCTAGCCATGTGCCCAAATCCCTTACAGTTGAAGCATTGAATCCCAGTCTTCTGCACAACCGGAGTGCCTACAGTATCTCTAGCCCCAACTTGATTCAGCATCCTCTGATTATCATACCTAGCATCACGATCATACCTAGGTGCATGATCAACTTCCTTATATCTAGCATTGGATGATGATCTGAGGTTGTTGTTGGTAGGTTTGTAGATCTTCTTATAAGTTGTGGTGAGTAAAGACATGAGTTCTTCAATCTTCTTGTCCCTTGAAGTTTGTTCATCATCACTGTCTCCATCTGACTCGGTGTCATACTTTGGAGGTGGAGTGGGGACAATTGCTTTTGCTTTGTGTTTAGCAGCAACTAGAGGTTTGGTGGATGAGCTTGATGACTTTGAGGAATGAGTAGGTGGTTGTTGACGGGGAACGGGTTTTGTTGAAGTAGCAGCCACAAAAGCAATAGAATTAGCAGACCGTTCTGCCTTTTCAGCCCTTAGTTCATTCACTTCATTCTGATGTTGTTTCAAGATATCATAAAGTTTGTGGTAAGATATAGTCTTGATATCCTCCCTTTGTTTGACCAAAGTCACAAACCTTTGCCATTCCGGTTTGAGTTGAAGTAGAAACTGAACATTGGCATGATGATTGGAGATGGTGCACTGATTTCTTACAAGCTCATTCATCATTTTGTAGAATCTCGAGTAATATGAGTCAATGGATTCACCATCTTTAGATGTGAATTTTCCAAACTCCCAAAGTAGATTAGTCTCGAGATCTTGAACATTGATTGACTCGCCTTGCTTCAATCGATGAATTGCATTCCACATTTCCATAGCATTAGGACATGCATCAACTGTGGAATAGATATCATTATCAATTCCAGTGAGTATGTAATTTACAGCATCAGCTTCAGCTTGGAGGAGTTTCTTTTTCTCAGCAGAACATGTGTCAAAATCCTCCATAGCCCGTATAGTTGATGAAGTACCATCCTCTGCCTGTGTTGTAATTGGTTTGAATTCAAAAACTGGAGGTGGGTTCTCAAGGCAGTGACGAAGAGCAGTTCGGTTTTCTTTTCCATCGAGAAATCTAAGAAAACGAGATCTCCATTGAACGTAGCAACCGGCAGTGAGCACAGGTGGGTTACCGTTGCCACCTTGTTCCAAACGAATTTGATTAGCAGTTGCAATGTTGATGTTGTTGTTAGACATGGTGAATACTTGTGGATGAATTGCAGATCTTAGTGGATTTGTTGTGATGATGTGTGGTTAAAATTGAAATTCCGAAAATTCAAAATTTTTTTTTCTCAGTCCGACAATTAAATTCCTCAGTCTGACAAAACGGTAAGCCGAAAAATTTTGTATCGCCAAATTTTGAATTTGAGTTAGAAATAACCAAAAACTAGTAGGGAAAAAATTTGAATTTACTTGACCTAAAAATTTTAACTCTTTTTTTTTTTTTTTTTTTTTTTTTTTTTTTTTTTTTTTAATCTTCGTGTAAACTACGTTCCGAAACTAGTCTAGATAGTGGCTAAGTCTAAAAATTACTCAAACAAAATACCCATCGGAATGTCCATCGGAATACTTATCGAAATGTCCAGATCGGAATGCTCAATCGGAATGCTCAATCGCAATGCTCAGATCGCAATGCTCAATAGCAATGCTCAGATCGCAATGCTCAGATCGTAATGTCCAGATCGTAATGTCCAGATCGGAAAGCCTGTCGGAATACTCAGATCGCAAAGCCTATCGGAATACTCAGATCGCAAAGCCTATCGGAATGTCCAGATCGCAATGTGGCTGTCAAAATTCAAGCAGAGTAACGACTTAAAATACTTCCTTATACCCGTCGGAATCCAGATCGCAAAGTACGATCGGAATGTTCAGATCGGAATAAGTAATAAAAACCCACGATCGCAATGTAGAACCAAACCCTTTCCGATGGTAAGGTTATTGCGATGGAAGCCCAAGTACAATTTGTACTTTCCGATGGAAGTTTCTGCTAGAATTTCGGAATGAAGAACAAGAAGAAATTTCGCAACTTTTGATCCAAAAGATTTGTGTTTTAGCCAAAACCAAGATACCCAAATCACTACTACTAGTATGTATATGATTTGTATCGAGAAAAGACCATAAAAACACAAAAAGAAAAAATGGGACGTGAGATATGGATCAAAAAGGTCACGAAAAATCAAGAACAAACCACACGAATCTTCAATCACCTATCCACTATAGGCTCTTGATACCAAATGTTGTTCCTTTTTAATCCATAACACAAGATTCTTAGAGAGAGAAAGAGAAGAAAAGTAGAAAGAGAAAGTAGAGAGAGAGGTGGAAGGTTTACACTAAAACTATGTGTTTAATGAAATGAACCAACACCCTCTTTCACATGTGAAAGAGGGTTATATACCCCACGGCTCTAAGGCCTTTGTGGGCTTCATCTTGGGCCGGGCTTGGCTTTCTTTTGGGCTTACGCCCCTAACTTATACAATATTAGCTTAAAGTCCAAGCCCGGTTTTCCCGACTAACCTATTACAATACAAGACCATTTAACGACTGAGATGACCTATTACTGTCTTGTTCGACTATATAAAATATAGGGCTAACAATCGAAGTACCTCTATGAACCGGTCTCTGAAATTCTGTTGGACTCCTCGAAGGTGAGCGGTCTCTGATGTCAACCCCTGGTGGCGGACGTCCTGGAGGTCAAAGAAGATGGCAAGAGTCTCCTCTATGGTTAAGAGAACGGTGTGAGTATCCGTCTGCTGACTCTGTAGTAAGTAGATCTGCTCACGGAGGAACTCATTCTCTTCCAGCAACCACTGGAGAGAATGGTAAGAAGTAGACCACGCTCCTCGTACAACGTGCGCCTCAGCACCAACAGTCCAAGATAAGAGGTCCTGACGCTGCTGTAGAACAGCGCGCCCGTCTTGTCCAGCCGATAGCAGAGCATGAATATCCGCTACATCCTGAGCCTGGCGTGCGGCCATTACAGTAATCTGGGCCTGAACGGGGTCAGCATGTCTAGCCCGGGAACCCTCACCGATCTCAAAAGTGGAATCGAGAGGTGCCTCGTACCTCCTCTTACGAGGTGGCAGAGATTCCGGTGCATAGCCCAGTAGGGTAGAGGCTGGTGGTAAAGGTGGCAAGGCAGCAATCGACTGAACATCTTCCCCAGCGGGGGGAAATAGGTGAAATAGGTGGAGTAGAGATGAGAGCCTCAATAGATGCGGCGTCAACAGAAGTGTGACTATCGTCTGTGTCACTGGCAGATAGCCATCCAGACAAGACGGTCGTCGGGGATACGGCAGAAGGAGTATCAGTAGGTGATGTCATGGTGAATCTGAAAGTAATATAGTTTTAATTGACATAAGCATAAACTTACTCAAGTTAAAAGTTTTGGGAAATAATAATTTAAATTATATAATAGTGTCGTTTAACATGGCGATGTTAAAGGTTACGTTAATACTTATAATATTAATCAACCGGATGTTAATAATCAATGCACAGTCAATCACACAATAGATGTATGCTCTACACTCTATATGCTTAACTATTCTAGTCCCGAAAATCTCAAAAGATTTTTAAAGCATTTATAGTCCAGATTATATAAAAATTTTATTTTTATATTTATTTTAATTTTGTTCTGATTCTCTATAACTATCGCTCTGATACCATTCTGTGACAACCCCAAATTGAGTCAAATGCAGCGGAAATAATATTTGGGTGTCACGTAGGTGGATCAACAGCAGACAGTGTATAGAGCAACAGATAAAAGATTATCCTTACATTTATTACATGATTAAAAGTGCAAATGTCATTAAAATAATCTTTAACATTGTTCAACAGTTTGAATTATTCCCTAGTTTATAAAACCCCAGATGAGCTCTATAAATGCAGCCTATCATGATGCTTGACTCCATGTACACCAATACCTGCTTCAGTTTCCTGAGAAAACATGCTTAGAGAGTCAACATAAAGTTGGTGAATTCATAGGTTTAGTAAAATAAGTTTGGACAATAAATATTCACTGAAGTAGTAATGCACAAAGCATCAATACTTAAAAGTAATTACATTTCCATATTGCCTGAAACTGAGACTTGATAGTTAAGTCCTTGACAAATAAGGACCCTTCGCCTTATAAAAAGGCACCCATAAAAATAATAAGTGCTGACATGTGAAACATCTGTTGTCCTGGCCTAGGCACAGTGAGCATGACTCACCCAGATGGGGACGGTCAATCCCAAATAGATCTATTTATAACATTCAGGTAATTCAATAATTCTAACAGTTTCAGATGCACGGGTCATGCGGGTTCATCTACAATAGGCAATGTAGTCAAAGGTTTCACAGTTCAATTCTTGAATACGTTGCATATTTTCTTCCCCATTAAAAGGTTTAAAAGTTTGTCAATATATAAAGTGGGGTCATGAACTCACCTCAGTAGTACAACAATAAGTCAGCAGATAAATCTGATAAGATGCTCACGATACAATCAACGACCTAAATAATTATAAGGTCTCAGTAAATGCATAACATAATGCATAAAAGTTTCAGAATAAATCTGTGCATGCTTATACTGGTTTTAAACATTTTATTACGATACTTGTAATTTAGTTCATCGTTGTACAAGTTATAGTAGTATTTATTTTAAGTATAAAATAAATAATAAGGTTAAATTAATTAATCTATTTAATTAATATTTTTGTACTTATGTTGTTTATAAAACACTTTAAATATTTATAAAAGGTAGTTTTATATATTTAAGGTAATAGAAAATAAATGTAGTTAATATACTTATTTTATAAGTTAATCATTTCTAATTTATATTTAATATATAAGGTTTATAAAATGTATAACATTTTTAGTTAAATTCCACGTTTACGTAGTGTTTATAATTATAAAATTATAAGTTTGGAAAAATAACAATTGTTATGTTTATTTAAGTTTCATGTTCTAAATATCGGGTATAAATATATAGAAATTTTAGGGTTCGTTATACTTTGGGGAAATTACATTTTAGTCCTTCTATTTAAATAATTACCCGCGGTTAAATTACTTTTATAGCCCTAGGGTTTCTAAATATTTCAAGTAATTATAATATTGGTCCCTCCCTAGTTACACGTGTAACTAGGGCTTGTTTAAGTTTCATAAAATGGCAAATTTAGTCCCTATAACATTCGGCTTATATTAGGGTTTGTTGTAAGTTTCATAATTGCCCCCTAGGGCTTATATATGTTTCGGCTTAAGGCACAAATAGCCCCTAGGGTTTACTTAGGGTTAGTAAAGTTTGTTAACTTGGCAAAATAGGTCCCTAGGGCTTATAGTGGGTTTCGGTAAAAAGGCAAAGGAAATCCCTAGGCTTTTATTAAGTTACACAATCTACCCTAACGCCTTAGTAATTTCATTTAGGTCCTTTTTGTTAACTTGAAGTTTTGGATAGTGTCCAAAACACCCCCTTAACTCTCGGCTAATTACAAACGTGCCCCTAAGGTTTATATTTTTAGAAAATAAGTTTCTATACTTGTTCATTTAGATCCCTACACTTAGTAAAATTACAAATCTAACCCGAAAGTATTATATTTTCCATTTTAACCCAAAACATTATAGATTTACTATTTTAACCCCAAGTTTCATAGATCTTGCATTTTAATACAAAACATTTATAGATCTATGTTTTTAAACCTAAAACTTTATAATGTTATATTTTTGACACAAAAAGTTTTAAATAAATATTATTTAGTAATAATGAAGATTTATTTAGGCAACTTATTATAGTGAGCTTAAAACTAAATCTTATAAGGCATAATAGTGAACTTATCATATTAAGGCAACTATAATCATAAATCTAGTATTTCTAGTCATATTTAAACATTACAAGTTTAACCCATATTGAACCATGGGATTAAAACCCAC
Source organism: Glebionis coronaria (assembly GCA_025667525.1). Taxonomy (NCBI): domain Eukaryota; kingdom Viridiplantae; phylum Streptophyta; class Magnoliopsida; order Asterales; family Asteraceae; genus Glebionis; species Glebionis coronaria. Next base: position 146,507,030 of record CM046881.1, on the reverse strand, counting down.
ATCCAACATATGCATGGACATATTTTTCATAGATATTCAAGTTTAACTAGTTCATAGTGATATGTTCTTCATGGTTGTTAAGGTTTTACATCATCTTAAGTCACAACAAAAATCAAGCCGTGACCTAAATAAGATCTAGGGTTTCATATTTTTGTTTCAACATTAAATTTTACTAAGAATAACCATGTGTATGTTAATGTATATGAAAGGTAAATATATTGAAAGATAGGTTTAAGTTTAACTTACTTGTTTAGATAGGTTTAGGAGTGGATAGTAAGAACAAGTGATAAGCTTTCAACAATGGAGATTCTAGTAACAAAGGTGTAGTCGTGGGCTTCAATGGAGCTTCTAGGGCTTCTTTACTTGCTTCAATGATCAAGATACTTGTAGAGTGAACTAATGATTAACATTCATGTAGTATGAGACATAATTTAGGAGTAGGAAAGAAGTTTGAAGGTTTGTTAATGGTGGAAATGGTTTTTAGCCGTAGGTTGAGAGAGAGATAGTGAAGTGATATTTGAGTTGCAAGTGTTTTGTGTTGGTGACTTATGTGTTTCGGCAAAATTAAGGAAAGAGGAAGATCCAAGTGTGATCTTTGTTTGTACAATGTATCTTGCTAAGATATCCTAGGTGATTTGGTTGAGATATGATTGTTTTCCTTTCCCACACATGATTAATATAGCAAATTGACTTTCCCCCTCAAATGGAAAAGAAAGGGTGCCGTGTGTTTTGAGGTCAAAGGGGACAAGAAAAGGATTGCATAGTGTTATGCATGGTGTGTGTAAGTAAATGTGTAAGAAAAGCATGGTTAGTATAGTGTATTAGTGGGATATACATGATTATACTTGTAAGTTAGCAACAATGATCAATGTGTAAGTATGTATACCCACACACGGCATATACATGCATATGGGAAGGTGTTTGACAATTTTTATCAAGTGTTGAATGAGAATAATAGCCCTTGTTTAATATTGTAAGCATTTGTTGAGTTATAGATATCTTTGTTGAAGCTTTTAGGTAATTTAGTGAAAGTGTACAATGAATACATCACTATAATTATTTTACTTAAATTAAGTAGATAAATGACAATGTAAAATAATGTACATTGTTTTAAGGTGTTAGGTGTTTATTCCTATTATGTAATATATGTAAATATGTACATATAAAATAAGTCCAAGTACTTAATAATTAAATTAAGTAAGGTTACAGTTTATCTCAAAACATGTACTGAGTTGATGAGTCATGGTTCATTCAGGTGGCCAGACAGTTGCCAGAGTAGTCAACAATGACTAAAGGTCCATATATATATAAAATAAATATGAAAGGTAGTATGACAAAAGGTATATGATTAAAAATAAGTCATATAAAGGTAGAATTACATAGATTCCAAAAATAAATAGTACAACAGTTGACAAAGTCAATAAGGTAAAATCAGGGGTTTTACAATAAAGTTGTAGAATGTAGAATGGCCATGAGTTACAACATATTATCCAACTATATAACGTGGCAAAATCATAACCAGAAAACCGACTAATATCTTTTACACATACCCCACCATGATTTACATATGGAAGCACAAGAAACAACATGTTTTTGCAGGACGTGTGCTTTCACCACTCTCTTCCAATCATTTAATTTCATCAAAAAAGAATCTCGGGAGGAAGAATAGCCCATTAACTGTTCTGGATCACAAGAGATAGTTGAACCTTCCTACTTTGTCTGTTGTAATTACCTGAGAGCCTCACTTCAAAACCACGCCTTGATAGGCTCCTAAATCCATCTTTGATATCACAAACTATGCTATGGAACAACATTAATACAAATGCAACAAGCTGTATTTACTATTCTCTCACTGAAAACGACTGAAAACAGAAAGAATTCGAGTGTTCAACAAAAATTAATGTTGGTTTCTGATATAAAAATGGTTTGTTTCAATGATAGTGTCTTTATTGTCCATATGTATAATATAAACAAAACTGGAATTACTTAGGTAATCTTTCCTTTGTATTCGGTTAAAAACAAAATGAATAACCTACCCGAGACCATTTTATAGGATCTTGTAGAAAAGATCAAGAAAAGAAGATATTGGGTCTTGATCATTCATCATAAGATCTATTATGGTCATCAAACATCCATATGATCTTAAAAGAAAGAAAACAACCAACACCTACCTCGAGACATTATTAAAGATCTTGAAGCAATATCTACGTTTGATTAGTATCCCCTGTTTTGATCCATGATTAATTTTGAAATCGAATGGGTATACTATATGATCGAGATTTATGATTCCTGTGAAGATGAGTATGTTTGAGATATGTGTTAATCTGATCTTTTGATGAAATAATTTTTGGTGGGTGAAGGTTAATCTGATCTTTTGATGGCTGAGATGAAAGAGAATGAGATGGAGGCGATGAGTTTCAGGATAGAGTTTAGGGTTAGCTTATTTTATATCCTTTAATTATTTTTGGACCGGGGGTGATAATTGTGCTGGGCTAAGCCTCGGGCTGGAATTTAAAGATGGGTCGAATAGCTTTGTTCAGTTGTTATAAAACATCCACCAAATGACATAATTTCATGTTTGACTTTTAAATAACTAGAGTACGAGTACTACATATTAGCTACTACATTAAAAACCATAAATATAATTTATAATAATAGTAAATACTTAGTCAAACCTGAAAAATAAAACGTGTCTACAGTTCTTTTAAATCAAGTTTAATTCGTCATGTAAATAAGATGTATTGAGTATTGAACATAATATTTTTCTATTCAACATAACGTTACATGGTCGAGAACATTTTTAACATAATTGTAGCTTCTCGATGAGTAGAACATTAAGCAATAAGACCATATTACCAACCGGTGTGCATCGCGCGGGTCTACATGCCTCGTACTATCTAAACTTAGTGTATTATATATATATTCTATATTTCCATTGTCAATCATTAATATTGGATTATTAGTGAATTAAGAAAAATATGAGGGTTGGTAAAAATGATTCTTCCAAACTCATAAGTTATTCAATATGGTTGAATAATCGAACTACCCCAACTGTGTAGTATTCTTTATGGATCGGAGTCATTAAGAATCTACACATGTAGTAAGTATTGTTATCCTTAGACTTGAGATGCAAGTTGATCTTTGCATGGATGGATTGCATTTCTTGATTTATAGTAAACGATGTATCAGTAAAATAAACAATTCTAAAACTTATTTTAGAAGTATTTATTACATGTGTAAAAGGTACTTGTAGTAAAAATAGGATTTTGTTCCTCCATGAATGGAGTATGATACATATTGGGGCCCTCGTGGGAATGACTGGATGTTTGCATGGCTGTGCCCAAATCGTAGTAAAGAAGTTTCTTTTTACATTTCGTAATCTTGATTAGTTGTTGAAACAGAAAACAAAATTGTTAATACATGAAATGACATATGATCCATATTCATGATTAACTGCATCAGTAACAAAAGGGATGCAATATTAAAAATACCATTAAGGCTGAGCTAGATTGCTAGAAACCGAACTCGGGTACTTTTGGGAACATTGATAGTGTTGCTAGACTATATTTCAATGTTAGTGTTAGATTACCCTATGACGGAGACTTCCACAAGTGGAAGCTGTTGAGATATGTGTAAGTCATAGTTAGTATTTTATACGACCGGGAGTACGTGAGCCTAAGTAGTCACACACTTAGACATCAAGATCATCTTTTATTAAGTCATATAATACAATACAGCTATATATATACTTTGTAAACTTAGTTTGATAAAAGTGTATACTTGTTGGTACTTAATTAATAAGCTAAAAAGTTTAACAAGGATGAATTAATAAGACTTAATACTTTAAGGTAATTAGTGTAATTACATAATTAAGTAAATAGAAAGTCAAACCAAAATACCCCATAGGGGTATTCGACCGACTATAGTGCAAAAGAAGGGGGAAGAAAGTTTTCTTGATTCTAGAATGTTTTATTTGGAGGTTAAGTTGTAATCTTTACCAAAAATATCTCAAAGACTTAAATATTTAAACACATGAATGTGATTCATGGTTTCATAGCATTAAACCAAGCTTTTCTCTTTTCCCCTCTCTTTGTAGTCGACGGCTAGAAGACCCCTAAAGGGGTTTTAGGGTTTGACTTTAGTTAAGCATAAACTTAATCAAGATCTAGCAATCGAAGGTGGTTGATTGAGGTGTTGTGTGGACTATCTTAAAGAAGATCTAACTTGATCTTTGGTTTATCGGTGAATCGGTTTGGGTGAAAAAAATTAGGGTTTTGTTTGGTTGGTGACTTGTGTTCTTGATCACCGTTATTGGACTAAAAGTATGTATACTTAATATTTATGTTAGTTACATTATGTGCATAGTTATATGATCCTATTCGTTGCGTTTACCCATGATGAATGAATACTGGATCCATTTGTGGAGTCCATTGATCGTTAGACTCAATGGTTATGAACCATTATATCTAGGTTGATCATCATTCATATGATAACATAGCGGAATAAGAACAATGATCATAACAAGGTGTTTGGACACAAAGAACACGAATTAAAACAAATGGATTGCTAATTATATTAATAATCAACAATCACTAGGTGTGTGTACATTGAATCCCACACCTAGTCGACACACGCTTTAGGTTTACATTGTATGAATTGAATTGTGAATAAAACCTAAGACTCTTGTTCCTTTTATAGTGGAAGGAACAGAATCTACAAGAGATAATATCAAATAAACATCTAAATCTTCTATTTAGATAAACTATATATTGTGTATATCATAAATAATATACTCAATATATTCCCTAAATAGAATTCTCCATCAAATCTTCAACATCCATCAGCGTTTGACTTTGTTGACTGCGTTTGACTTTTGTTGACTTCTGTCAACGCCCAATTTGCTCTTGTCAACGCTGGAATTACTCTTGTCAACGCTTGAACAAATGTCTTGATGTTTTCTTCGTTTTTGAGTTTCTGCCACATCAACTTTTTGACTCAACAATCTTCCCCTAGTTGATAGTGGCAAAACTCTATATGTATCTCTTGTAAGTTATACATGATCTTCAAATTGCTTCCCCTCAAGTGTAGCACGTATTTCTTCCCCTTTTTGTCACATCAACAAGGAAAGTAAACAATGTACGCAATCTTCAAAGATTCTCCAAAAGTAGGCTCTGTGTAATGATCTTGACGAAAAATAAATAAGATATTCTTGATGTAGAAGTAGAATAACCCAATCTTGTGTTCCATGTCTTGTATAATCCATGTGACTAAGAACTTATACTCCACTAAGTATAACGAGACCTCGATCTCTTGTCAATATTCTCATCCTATGTGAGACACTGAGCACGATAATGTAACTCCTTCAAGTGTTATTACAAGTCTTCATCACTAACCATGTAAAGCACGAACAAGTTACCTTTAAAGTCAGTGAATGGTACGCCACGACTTTAAGATATAATAGAACACAAACTTGCGAAAATCTTCTTCAATCATCAAACTTATCATAAGAATTCTTCCCCTTAAGCTAACACCTCTTCATGACAAGTCTTAATGAACCAATATCCTCATATGTAAAAGTTAGAAGTCGAATAACTCTTTCACAAGGCTATCCCGATTACATATTCGAATATTAAACAAAGTCTTCATGAATTATTGCTAACTTACTTAAAAACCATTTACTCCTTGTAAAAATATCCGAGCCATAAATATCATCATGATATCCTATATTAAAACGGAGATTCCATGTACCTTCGTGTGTATAATCCTCCTTTTTGTATGCTTAAAACGTACCAGTTTTCTCAACAGCAGCAAACTTTGTGTTGTCCAATATCCTCTTCTGCCCAATATCTTTGGCAGATGTATTGTCCAATATCGGACAATACCTATCAGCGTTGAAGTTTATATATCGGACGACACTGTCAACCTATCAGTGTTGACTTATTCTGTCAGCGTCAAAATTCTCCCTGTCAGCGTCTGGATTTCAAATGTCAGCGCCAACCATAAACCTTGTCAGCGTCTAATGAAGTCTTGTCAGCGTTCACGCCTTTTTCACTTGTCAACATTGAATTAAATATCAACGTTGAATTAAATAAGTAAATAAAGGTTCTTTTGATCGTGTACCCGCATGTCCATAGTAAGCACATGAACCCTCAATTGTTCCACCAATGGAAAATCTAGTACCGTGTGAACACAGTTTTAACTTTCATCTTTAGATCATGTGTACGCAGGTGTATACTATAACCATGCGAATGCAACTTTTCTTCACAAATAAGAAACAAGCCGTGTGAACGCAGATATCAATAACTAATAAAAAATCCTTTCTTTTTACCGTGTGAACGCAAGTCTTCTAAACCAATCATAGTCCTCAAACCGTGTGAATGCGTCTTCCATGTCCAAATCATTACGTCTGGGATTAACCAATCAAAACAATGTTATTCCTGTGGACCTTAACAAACTAGCAGCAATCACACAACTTGACATAGACCCTGCGTGAACACCATCATAACAAGTGCCTTTGTGTTTTCACCAATGAAAAAGCTTTCCTCATGTGAACACTAAGCTTATTCCTTTTAAATCGTTTGAATGCAGCGAGAATGGTAGAATCCGTCTTCCAAACTCGATCATCACGACAGCAACTCTTATGTCTTGAAAACTCAATCTAGGGTTTATAGAATTTGAGCATCGAAACCCTAATTAGGGTTTGTAACCCATCCTTAGATCGAATCTTCAACAGCTATGAAACCCTCTTTTTCTGTTTATAATTGATTTAGGGTTTGGAGGAAACCCTAACTCATTATTTTATGTAAACTAAGAATTTCATACCTCATTATGCAGCCAACTTCGACCTTGAATAACTTTTTCATTAGGGCTTAACGAAGGAGAAAACGTTTAACGAAGGAGAAAACGTGTTTTGAACATGGCTGTCCACAGAAAACTGCATATACCCTGCTGCTGACTTTGACGCTTAATAACTTTTGCCTGGGGATAAAACTGACAATCCCTCCGGTGGATGTTTAGATCTATGTATGTAGAACACACATATAAAATTTCGTGACGATCCAACGGTTCAATCAAAAGTTATGACCTTCTGAATACTGCTGCGCACACAAAAACGTCCAGAAAAATCCATACGAATTTTTCTTTTCTTCACCATACACGAACACCTCGTCGGACCTAGATATCAAGAGCCTTAGGCTCTGATACCAATTGTGGATTCCATTGATCGTTAGACTCAATGGTTATGAACCATTATATCTAGGTTGATCATCATTCATATGATAACATAGCGGAATAAGAACAATGATCATAACAAGGTGTTTGGACACAAAGAACACGAATTAAAACAAATGGATTGCTAATTATATTAATAATCAACAATCACTAGGTGTGTGTACATTGAATCCCACACCTAGTCGACACACGCTTTAGGTTTACATTGTATGAATTGAATTGTGAATAAAACCTAAGACTCTTGTTCCTTTTATAGTGGAAGGAACAGAATCTACAAGAGATAATATCAAATAAACATCTAAATCTTCTATTTAGATAAACTATATATTGTGTATATCATAAATAATATACTCAATATATTCCCTAAATAGAATTCTCCATCAAATCTTCAACATCCATCAGCGTTTGACTTTGTTGACTGCGTTTGACTTTTGTTGACTTCTGTCAACGCCCAATTTGCTCTTGTCAACGCTGGAATTACTCTTGTCAACGCTTGAACAAATGTCTTGATGTTTTCTTCGTTTTTGAGTTTCTGCCACATCAACTTTTTGACCCAACACCATTAAGGTTGTTTAATTCCAACAATATGCTCTTTAGTAATAAAGTAGGATATGTGTGAAGTAACAGTTGACTCGCTCAGTCGAGCAGTTTTATATGATTACGCACTATAAAGGGGTGGTTGAGTCGGTTTGAAGAGGCTTTCGCCGATTGCCCTTGTAGTGAGGTATTGGTCGTCTCACTCGAACAATCTACTGGGGCACGATAACTTGTTCACAAATTGTGATGTTTAATAAAAAAATAACTTTTTTTTTTATTTTTAAAATTTAAACAATTTCATATTGCGAGTATCCAATTCATTTTACCATTTTTACACATCAATCAATTATTTCATGAAGATTTTGGTGACAAAAGGGTGGTAAGTTAGGTATAAGTCCTATGATCCATCCAAAACCGGAGGGATCTACCCAAGGACATTCCATTGTTAGAAATAGTTGTCGTCAGGAAATATGAAGTAGATCGTAAACGTAATAGAATGTCGACCAATGACTTAAGCTAGCACTGGAACAATCACAATAACGTTCTAGCGATGATGTATTAATAATCATTTAAGGGGTTGAAGAATGAAAAAAAAATGTAAAGATAAATGGTGAAAACAAAGCAGCCCTCCTTACACTTAGGCAGGAATTGGGTTAATACTTATGCTATTAGGATCATATTAATGATTCTTGATATTGAAGATAGACATCATGGACCCAGTGATGCAACGCTCAACCCTTCCTAACTAACTAAAATGTCTCTTAAAAGATATTTGTTTTAGTGTTACGGAGTTTAACACGTTATCTATCGACTTGCTCACTCCAAGTAAGTTGGTATTGAAAATGTGACAGTTAGCTCCGGCCTTCGGTCACTAAAATCCAAAAGAGCACTAATCGAGTCTAGAGCCATAAGAGATCACTATTAATCTCATTAGGAAACTTTTCATGACAATGCTTGTTTTTCACCTTCAAAGAACACAAGTGTTGAAAATTTATATAGAGTCCTACATAGAATCTTCATGATCTTACCAGAACATTCTGAGTGATGCTCTTAAGTATTCGCAGTGAAAAATGGAAATCCTTCTAGTGTTAACATCAAATAGCACCGCGGTAGGTCATGTGTGTGATTCATTATGAATCAAGTACATGTTAACTAGAAAGCAACAATGGTGAGATTTTTAATTGAATCAAACTTGTTCCAAGTTTCGACGCAATATCCTTGTGATTTTGCCAGAACATTCAGAGTGATACAATTATGTATTCATAGTGACGAATGGAAATCCTTCCGATTTAAAACAACACTAGGGTAGGTGACTTCCAATATTCTATATGAATCAACCTTGTCTCAACTAAGAAACGATGGTGTGATTCTTATTGAATCAAATTGTTCCAAGACTTGAATTGACGACACTAATCTGACAGGTAATTTATCCAACTGGTTCACTCTTACTATCACAGTCTGCTTTGAGATGGTCGGGTAACGAGATTAGGCTAGTACAACCTGAAATCCTGTCAATGATATTCTTAATTGTATCTACCGAGTCACATGTACGGTATCTATTATCTTATAACGGTACTCACAGAACCATAGGTTAACGCTACCTAATTAGGACGAATGACAAAGCCATATTCGTCCGTGTGCATGTGTTGTTGCTAACTGTCTTATGTAGGTTATGAAGAAGGTGGTGTTACTGTGTACTATCTTTATTCATCACCATATGCTCAGAATAAAGACTAAAGACTTCAAAGAAATAAAGAAAGCTAAAGATAAAATTTCCGTTGTATTATGATATGAAAACATCTTCCTGTAAGTTATGATGTTAAAGTGAAGCTTAAAAAAGGAAGATTGTTACAAGCTTTTCAAGATATTCCATGAAGTATGAGCATGTCGGTCAACAAGATTCAAGACACAAGTGATGTAAGTCAAAAGATAATGAAGATCACAAGATTATCAACACATGGCGTTTCAAGCTCAAGAAATCATTACGAGTACAAGTTTCAAGATCAAGATAACAAAGACTATGAGTTGAAGACTCTTAGCATAGTAGGTTAGGGATTATTTATGCAAATCTCTAGTGACCTCCCTTAGGGGGAGATTGTTAGAAACTAAAAAACTATCATTACTCCACATAGTTTACGGTTTTACTAGTTGTGGTCTAATGGGCCTTTACTAAGCTAATATTGCATATGCGTCGGGCTCTTTGTCCACTTGTAAGCTCATAAGGCCAAATATAGTGTAAATATATAAGCCATCTCATTCTATGAAGAGGGTGTTGGTTCATTCATTATTTACACACACATAAGTGTGTTTCTATACTAGAACCTTCCATTTCTCCCTCTACAAAACTCTAGCTTATCTATTCTGGTGGTGTGATGATTTCCATTTTTCTACATGAGTTGTTGCTAACATATATAGGTCTTAAAAAAGATGAAGATCTTATTTCTAATAATTCACATCTACTTTTGTTTTGATGATCAAATCACATGTCATTATATTGAAATCACATGTAAGTATACTAAAGATCACATGTACCAAAATATCGTATATTACTTGTATGTATGATCAGTTGTTAGTCGAGTCACGGGAAAACACAATATTTGCACTCCATTAATAATTATTTAACTACATTTAATAATTCATGAATTTTTAATAAGATGTTAGCCAAGTCACGTGAAAATACAATATTGGTGAGAATATATCTCCTTCAATACGCGGGTGATTCACTTTTCATAGGTCAGTGATCCAAGATTGTTCATTTAGTTCACCTTCTAAGATAGTTTTATGAGGTTTGAGGCCTGAAAACTAATTTGTCTAAAAGCCGGATTTTTGGTATCGATGTTCACCTTCTTTAGGAGGTTCCACCTGAAGTACAATCTCCTTTAAGAACTTCACAATGTTCAAAGTAGTGAGATATAAGATCATCTTCGACTGCCACCTCTTATAGTTTTGCCCATTGAATTTTTCTGGTTTTTTAGTATAATTAGCAAGTGTGTGGAAATCGGCGCACCATTCACGTTCCCAGTAGGATTTATGACAACCTCGTTAGTCATCTTGAAAGACCAAACAAGATTCAACACAGTCCGTTAAATAATGTGTTATAAAATTGATATCTAAGAAATTCAATAGTGATTTCTCTAAGCATGTATCATATTTTCTTTGATATGAGTGAAATCTCATATCAGTTATATCATAATTAACCCTAAAACACAAAGCAAAGTACCTGATTTTGATTTATAAAAGCAGTATTATGGGTATACTTTGTTGTTTGTGCTTTTGTAGGTAAAAAGGTACAAATATGAAGCAAACAAGGAAATCAAGCCATTATTGATTAAGAAAAGACAAAAGAAGGATGAAAAGTGACAAGTCAAACAAAGTCAAAGGACCTTTCTAGAAAACTTTCAGAGTAGAAGGACTAAAAGTGCAAATTTGGAAAAGTCAAGAACAAAGTCAAACATGGTCAAAGTTCAAGTCAACAAGGCAAGGGATCATTTGTGTTCAAGTATGAAGTTAAAAGGACCAGAAATGTCAAGATATTGAAGATTATAGCTCAAAACACAAATCTGCCAAATATAAGGACTTTTATTGCCAAATTTGGAAGTTAATTTGTGCTCAATCCGAGTGAGAAGATTTCAGCCAATGGGGAAGCTTTATTTGTTTGATTAGGATCACCACATAAGCACATTTATTAAAGAGAGAGTTAGTGGCGAATCACAACAGTGCAGCCATCAACCAATCATATTTCACTAACCATATAACGATCTGTGTGTTATTCTATCACCCAATAAATAGATGCCACGTGGTCTCTCAAGAACAAAGCGAGCCCAGAATCAAGAAATCGAAGGAGTGAATTTCAGAGAAAGATTTAAACATCAAAGTTGCTTAAAATTAAGAGACGAACTCATTCCAAGCAACCAATTAAACTGAAATCCATTAAAAAAGAAATCCCTAATTGTGGTCTTCAACTACAGATTTCAATTAACAAATTCAGGCCACCTAGAAGCTGGGGATTGGTTGCTACACGTCATTGATCCTCACCAACACTCAACTGCACTCTATAAATACCCCTAGATGTCTTCATTATTTGAATTGTAGAAAAGTGTGAAACACACACACTTTTAATCTCTCTCTCTATTTTTTAGTTAGAATTTCAGTTAGAAACTTCTCTCAAGTATCTGACAAACACTTGAGAGAGTTAGTTAGCATTTGTAACAATTTTGTAACTACCTACTTTCATTAATAAAGCATACACTTCACAGTTCACTCAATACTCTCATTCTCTATCTGAATTCACTTTAAACATTGTTACCTTGTGCTTTCATTGATCAAACTTGATCAATGGAGTTTGTTTGCTGATTTGGAGTACTAATCTTGTTACCAGAAGATTCCTAGTTCAATTACTTGCCATTTTCTAGCCAGAGTTCAGACCTGATGCAGAGTAGATCAGATTGGTGATTTGGTGATGAAAGGGTGATTGTAGATTGTTGATTGTGGTTTATGGTGGTGTAATTAGTGAGCTCAGCGCTCATTCCTCCATCAAAGGAGGCTTCCTGCTGAAAAGTGTTCTTTTCTCATTATTTTTTCCACTAAAATGATTGCATGCTCAATTCTTAAGTTTGTAGTTTAAATGCTTGTTGTTGTATGTTTTGTGGTTTATTTGATGTATCTGATATAGTTTGATAGGATATTACTTGGTTCATTAGCTTATACCTCATAGTCCTTTGTTAAATTTTCATATCTGTTTGATAAGTGGTATTTGGATTAGTTGAGTTTTCATGATTCAGTTGAAGTAAGCTGTTATTAGATACTCATATTCACTCATTAGACTTGTGCAAGTAAATTTGCCTAGCTTTTGTAGTCATAAAAATAGTCAAACATGCTAATTGCCATAAAACACTTTGGGTCTATTTTCACAGCTTAAACATGCTTGATTCAATCACATGCCATTTATTTGATAGTTGGTTTTAGGAGTTGCTTTTTGTTTCTAAGTAAAGTTCATAGTATCAGCTTTACATCCTTAGCAAGTAGACAATACAGTTTTCTATATTCAGCTAGAAATAAGCACTTGAATAAGTTGTTGAGCAAAGCTCAGTTACTATAATAAGGCCTAAACTAATTAGCATTTCCCATTGATCTGTTTCATAAATCTTGTGATTTTATTGCATATTCTTGTTGCCCAAGTGTTTCTAAGTGGATTTGGAAGTTTTCAGCTTTTTGTCAAAAATTGGTCAACGAAAGTCAAATAAGCCAATTTTGCTTTATTCCATATTCCAGCTTATTCACTGGATGATTTTCAATAATTCTTGACATTCCATTCTTTTATAAGCTTGATCTTGCATTTTCATTAAAAAAATCAAATAGTGATTGTCTAGATAAGCTGGTAGCTTATTTTGAGCTTATTCCAATAAGCTAACTTGAGTTCTAGGATGTTTTAGCTTATTTCCTTAGAGCTGACTAAGTGAAATCTGATTTTAAGACTTCTGAAACAAATTGGAGCTTATAAGATTGAGTAATAAGCTAGAACGAGCTTATTGAATGTGTTAACCCGTTTTTACTTAAAAACTCAGTTTAATTGCACTTGGGTCCCTAAAGTTTAGGGAAGTTTGTAATCGGTTTTAGAAGTTAAGTTTTTAGGGTTTGCACAATTTGGTCCCTGGATTTGTCTTTAGTTACACTTCATTTTGGCAGTTTTAAAGTTTGTTACAAATTAGTTATAGTTAGTTGATATTTTCATTTCCAGTCCTTGAACTTTTCATACTTTACATTTTGAGCAATTTTACCATTTGTGCATTAGATACTTGTACAATTTGATTTAATTGTGGTAAATGCACTTTGTTTTAGATTAGTACGGATACATAGTTATAATATTTTTATCATTTTTTACGTGCTTCGTTGAATTAGACCTAGATTACCAAAACTTTTATAAAATATAAAACCAAAAATAATTTGTGAACTTGAAATCTTTTGGACAATTAATTCGTTTTGAGTTGGGAATTACGAACTAAAAAGTGAAATATTATGCTTCAAAAAACTCAATCTTGGTTACAATGAATTAGATGATATAATCAATATTGGTTTCAATATAAACTGAATAGACGAGTCTAATAAACTGAATTAGATGCTATAAGAAATTCAAATAGACCAGTCTAATAGAAACTCAATATTGGTTTCAATATAAATTGATTAGAAAAACTGCTTAATAGCGTTTGAGATCTATTAATTTAAATCTGTATACTTAAAACTGATTTCCAAAGAAACTCAATCTTGGTTTCAACAGGAAATAGTTTATATATAAATAGATAAATATAGTTAATAATCCGATTTTAGCAAAAGTATCTTAATTCTATTACACAAAATATGTTTTAAGATTAAGGGAAACGTTGTACACTTTTATTAAAATAAATCAAATAACAGTAATTTAATTAACAGAAATAAATGAAAGCAGTAAAGAAAGAGACGATGCTCGTGTTTAACACGATTTCCTTAAAACAGATTGCCGTCTGTTTCCCATGATACAATATCCAAAGTTGTTGTACAGTCGGACTAGTTAAAACTTGCCTGGAAGATCATGAAAGCAAATGCGTGTTTCTGGTCGAAGAATGCTGGAAATCGTTTGGGTGAGGAGTAGCGTTTTTTTATGATTAGAACTGAATGAGAATGGATATATTTATATTAAAAATATTATCTTGTTCTCTAAAATAATATATCTTCCAAATTTATACAAATTAGTTATAGAGAAAGCTTATTTGTATATCTTTCACATACGAAATATATACATGCCACAAATGTACAAACTAATTAAACATAAACCCGATTTTGTATATTTTTTTTATACACAAATTATTTCAGTGAATATTCTGTAAGACTTGTTTAATAAGGTTAAATCTAATCCTGAAATAGATACATAACATTTTGGAAATAAAATTTGTAAAACCCGCATGCTTTTACCATGAATAGTGCCCTTAAGATCGTACGTCCTAGATTAAAACTTACCTCATTTAGTATTGATCACATTCATGTGCTAATAATCAAGCAAGTGCATACGTGTATGACATGACAAGTATCGTTTACGTACGAACTCATGATAAACAGTTAATAAATATATCACGTGAACATAATTAAATCATGATCACCATTTAAAATACGAACTAGAATAATTACGTAAATGCATATAATATAAATTACGAGCGTTAAGATTACGATAAACGACACGATAGAATAAACATAAACACTTTAAACACGAACACGTTTAACCACGAACGAACACGAAACATCGGGACACGAGAAAGGTACGGGTACCCCATGTGGGGCCCCCATACCCACGGCACATATACCAAGATGGGCTTAGCCCATGAACTTTTACAAGTAAAGGGGGGTAAAGAGTAAAAAAACATGTTTTCATTTCACTTTTACAAGAAATAAACAAAAACCCTAAAAAGAGTTTTCTCCTCATCCTTTTTCTCCTCTTTGTGCCGCCACCTTCACATCACCATAGGAGGGTGATTGGTTGATTTTGATCTCAAAAACTATTGTTATAATCAGTGTTTGTTCATCCTTTTTCCAAGCTACACAGTGGTATACCTTTCTAACCTTTCTTTTTAATTCTTTTTAATTCTTTTAATCTTTGATAATTTTCATGAACATGTTATTATTTTTTTTATTTAAACATGATAATTAATCATTGATCTAACATGTTTTGGTATTAATTAAAATCAAAGAATGATTTAAAAGGGGTGTTTGTTTTGGCCGCCTAGCAAACAAACCCGAGGGGGGGTTTGGTTTGCTATTGCCGCCACCACCAAGACCATTTTTGGTCTTGGTTGGCTCATGTGGGACCCACGGCAGCAGGGAGACACATGTGCCCCGGGTTTGGCTCGGGGTACGGTGTCGAATTCATGCCCGATTCATGGTTCGTTGGTTAAATCATGATCTATGTTACATGTTAATTTTTATGAATCATGAACTTATGATATAATTAATTAATAACATGAAATATTAATTAAATCATGACTTAGGTTATTTTAATTATTAGTTTAACATGACATTAATTTAACCTAAGTATTTTATGTATAAGTTATAATTAATTAATTATTAAAACATGCCTATAATTAATTAATTATTAAAACATGCCTATAATTAATTAATTTAGACATGACTTAGGTTATATTATTATTAATAATAATACACATTTTAACCTAAGTATATTCATTTCATTTTAATTAAAACATGTTATACTTTAATTAAAATGTTTAACCTATAGTTTAATTAAAATACATGAAATAATAATTAAACTATATACTATATCATATGACTTAAGAAACAAGCTTATAAACACTTAGACTTATATGTTAGCTTATGTAACCAGCTTAATTCTAAATATGGAAACTTCTATTTATAGAAACTTAATTAAATAAGGCAACTAATCTATTAATGGAAACCTTCTATATATGGAAATCTATCTATTTCAGGCAGCTAATCTAATCATGGAAACCTTCTATATATGGAAACTTATTTAATTAAGGCAGTTGATCTATTTTTGGAAACTTTCTATTTTTAGAAACTAATCTATTTTAAGCAGTAAATTCTATTTTAGGAAACTTTCTATTTTTGGAAACTTTCTATTTTTGGAAACTTTCTATTTTTGGAAACTTTCTATTTTTGGAAACTTTCTATTTTTGGTAACTTTCTATTTTTGGAAACTTTCTATTTTTGAAAACTTTCTATTTTTGGAAACTTTCTATTTTTGGAAACCTGCTATTTTTGGAAAGTTACTTATTATTACACAGTAAGTATAATAACACATGAAATACCAGTAATACTTAAACAGATTAATCAGAATACAAGATAAACACAGTTTAAGGCTTTAAACAGTGAACCATGACCTAAAACATACCAAGTCAGTTAAAATGAGACATAAAACCCAGTACGTAATCAGTGAATCGATACTTATACACGTGTGTATTCATGTAACGTTAGTGATCCAGAAGTAGGAGTCTTTCTTCCGTTCATTCACTGGACTTGAGGTACGGATTCCCGTCCTTTCAGTATGGACATTCTTTCCTTATTAGGATTTCCCCGTATGCAGCCAACTGTTTTCCCCAGCATTTGTTTTATTGTTTTGAACTGCTTATGTTTAATTAGCATAATCTATAGCCATATACAAGCATGACCAGTTTCACCTAGTTATGGAGGTACCATAACCATAGCATTGGAGGCACCGATGTTATGACTTCCCCACGGCGGAGTGATTGCTCGTGGCGTCCCTTTTCAGTTTTGGCCATATTATTATATCAGGTGGGGCGTATGGGTGCATCCTAGTTACATGTTTTATTCAGTTTATCATGGTGAATGTGGTGTGTGCCTTGCACCCTTCACAAGGAGTTGATCCCTCCTACCCAAACCAGTATATTGATTAGAGGCATCCCCTCTAATCAGCATGATGAGGTCACCCCTCCAAGTATTCATGCACGTGACCTTTTCATGACCTATATGGGCTATGGTATATATATGTTAAAACAGTTTTCACAAGATAAACATAAGGCTTTTCAAACTATAAAACCAGTTTTCTTGATACTTAACCAGTTTACTCAGTACTTAGTCTTCCGCTGTTATATGTTACATGCTTATCCTATTTCATGCTATATTGTACATCCGTGCACTGAGCGTCTTGCTCAGCCGTTTTCCTTTTCATGTTCCCAAAACGGCAGGTACTCAGGGACGCTCGTAGATCTCAAACGTAGGTGCATATGGATTGGAAGCTTTATTGTCTTTCTTTACTTTATGCATTTCCTTTACTTTGATACAGTTGCTATGGACATTGTTTCGTCCTTTCCTTTTACAGTATTTATGTTTGTGTGTGATGAGCTTTACTTTGGGGTACCGATGTTTGATTCCGGTATTTCCCTTTTATGGTTGAATAATGCTTAGACATTTATCCTTGTATGCTTTGATGACACGCCATGATTATGCGTAATATTCCATTTCCAAAATGGGGTGTTACAAAATTAGACCCAAAAAAGGAAGCAAAAAGATAGGTGTGTAGGCGAACTTTCACAGCTGCATTCGTGTCTACGGGTCGCACACGGGCTCACACAAGTTCAGAATTTTCTAACTCAGTTTAGCCCAGAAATCCTGAAATCAGCACCCCTTCTGCGCGCGCACGTGGGTGTTGGCGTAAAACCAACCGAAGAAATTTTGAAGGTGAATACCATGATTTCCTTATAAACTCATTACCACTTCCTTTTATAGGTGACGTGGGACATTTTCATTTAACAAAATTTGTGTTTCACGTGTCTCACTTTGAGACACGATATGTCATTCACATTAATTCTATTTCAGACATACTTTAGCTCATTGCGAAATTTTCTTCAAGAAGAACGCAAAACTAATAATTATTACAAATATATATAAAATATACATACATTAAATTATGTCCAAACCTTTTTAAAACTCATTTTGCAAACTATTTTTACAACAAAAAAAAAAACCCTAAAGCCTCTTTATTTTCCCTATATTGCTTAGCTCAACCATATTCATGAATCCATGATCAAGTTTTCTATTTAAGAATGTTACATCTATAAAAAAAATTCAAAAAACAAAACCACACACATATATATGTGGTGAGTAAAAAATATAAAAAAGAAAATATGATATAATCCAATTGATTTAATTCACTTGATATGTTATTATATGAATATTTGTTTTGTAAACAACATTTCTCTTTGCTATTTTGTCAGAGTGGCTGATAAACGCATTTTTTTTGAATAATCTACAACTTTGATGCTTTTAAATTAGAAATGAAAAAAATAAAATCAAGCACTTCCATGTTGGAGATGATATAAAAAAAAGAAAAGGATGTTACCAGGGGCGGAGCCAGAAAAAAATTCGACAGGGGTCAAATTTTTTTTTAAAACAACACAACAAAAATATGAAATGAGTCGTTTAATATTTATCTTAACCATCTTATGAGTTGTTTAATATTTGTGTTTATAACCATCTTTAATATGTATCTTGGTATGACCTCATGTTACATGAAAAGAGAAATGAGATCACAATATTTAAAATAATGAAAAAAATGATGATGTACTTGCTAGTTCACGTGACATTTCTCAAAAAAAAAACAAAAAACGTACTTCTCTTTTTTTTTATTACTTTATTTTAGTAAATGTGTACTTTATGTACCACCGTAAGCACTGTTCTCCTTCTTCTTCATATTACTTCCTTCTTCATCATCCCAAACAAAAAAAAACTGCTCCACATTCTATAACTTGCTAAAAGTTTGATTCTGAGTTTTAACCAAGACAAGAAACACGTTTTCTTGAGGGGTCAAATTACAAAAACATGTCGAATTATCAAAAAAATTACACTGCGATTTTCTGGAGTGGGGGGTCACTTAACCCCCGTGACCCCCCTGTAGCTCCGCCCCTGGATGTTACGATATACATGCACCAGCCTTTTGCCATTCTATAATGCTTTCTTAAAGTACTTTATTAATAATCTAGTATGCTCAATCATTGAACAACAAAAGATTAATTTTAAGAGGCAAGTACAAAATACCTAAAATTTATACTTATCATCTTCAACTAAAGGGTTTTTTTTTTCTCTCTCAGTGAGAAAAGTTGTGAGACAAATCTCTTTCAACCACTTATTCCACATCCATATAAAAAAATTTTCTTCCCTCTAAAAACCTAATTAAGAAGCTTATATCACAATTTAAAAAGGTAAACAAGCCTTAAGGCATAAAACTTTTCGCTTCCAAAAAAAGATATATACTTTTTGTCGATTAATCAACTCATTTACATTTTTTACACGTGTTTAGGTGATTAATTTTTTTTACTCTTTTTATACTTTTTTTTATAAAAAATATTGATCATTTGGACACATATAAAAAAATATAAATGAGTTGGTCAGTTGACAAAAAAGTACATATCTCTTTTTAGATTTAAAAAAATTTATGCCTTAATTAAAGAACATAAGTATAAATTTTAGATACTTTTGTACTTGCCTCTAAATTTAACCATACCAAATAGAATACTTATTTAGTACACAAGTTACCAACTACTTAAATGTTGTAACATGACATTCATGAAAATCTCTGGTATGCTTTAATTTTTTAGCACGAAAATAAAATGCTTGAGGAAACAAATAAATATGAAAAGAAAAGATATTTTGAAACACAAATATTTTGAGGGACATGTATAAATGATAGGTGGGTGGCACATGAGAAACTTCTTTTCTCGCATGCTAAAAGCGAATGAAAATGTAACGCCTTATATAAACAACCACACTGTCTTTGATTTCTTGTATTTACATTTGGTGTAAATTTAATGAATACTTATTTGACGAAAAAACTATCGACGAAGTATGTTAGCAAGTAAGGATAATGAGTTATCATGGCTTAAGATCGCTATAAAAGTATATAGTTAAAACTTTAAACATGTATATTTTTTAGAACGGCAAATGTTAGTGGTTAGTGAGTCGAGTCGTGCAATGACATTTAAGCGGAAGAATGTCTTCTTCAAACTCGCGCCTAGTTAAGTTAAACATGTATATTTAGATTAGATGAAGCAACTATGTTGTATCTCATGAAGTGTATCCATTAATCATTATACTATATCTATTTATACACTTAGTAGTACTATTAGTGTAAGATCTGGATTATTATAAATGTAAAGTGGGGAATGTGGAGAATCGGAGAGAAAGATTCTGAAATACAAAGTAATGCTTTTTGTCTTTTAAAAACATGAATTACGTATACGTATTTTTAGTGATAAATATAACTTTTGTTAGTTTATAAACAGTTTAGTTACAATGAACGATTATTATATACGTTTCCCGAATATTATATTATCTTATATATATATATGTCACATTCTCAAAGTATACTCGTGTCACTTCATAACGCATTACTCATTTTTATTCTCTCTCTCTATGGAATCCACACACATACACATGCATTACCTAAACTTTTTTTCTTTCTCATAATGTGGAAATTTCAAATCTGGGGTTGTTTTGTGATTGCATGTTCATTTGGCCATTGTTGTTGACCTCGATGTGTGATGCTTTGTGATATTCGACTTATGGTTAGTTAGATCTCTTTTTGTTTTTTTTGTGACGTTTTCTTCATCGTGATTGTCGGCCACATCTTTCATGGGTAGGTAGCGGTTGGGTTGATGATGTTGTCATGCTTTTTTTATCACGATTGACGCCCCCATCTTTGATGGGTTGGTGGCGGTTGGGTTGACGATGTGCTATGAACGGTGAACGAATATAATAACGTGAAAACTTATTGGTTATGATAATGGTAGACAGGTTGCTAATGGTTGGGTGACTTTACGGATTTGTTGCCCCCAATCTTTGATCAATATTTTCTTTGGTTGTTTTTCAATTAATAAGGTCGGGTTGAATGAGGTGAGAATGAATTTGTTTTTTGTGATTATTATAATTGCATATAGTTTATGAAAAGCACTTTGTATGTGTTATGAGATCTGAGTTTGTTTTGTGATTGCATGCTGTTTTGGCCATTGTTGTTGGCCACGATCTGTGATGCTTTGGTCATATTCGACTTATTTGACTTATGGTTACTTGGATATGTTTTTGTTTTGTTTGTGATGCTTTTTTGACCGTCATTGCCGCCCCCATCTTTGATGGATCGGTGGCTGATTGACGATGTCGTGTAGCTCTTTTGACCACTATTGTCGCCCCCATCTTTGATGGGTTGGTCAAGGTTGGGTTGTGATAATTGTTTGAGGCTATTTGGGAAACGAAATATCATAATCGTTCACTATACGTAAGCTGTTTATAAACTAATAATACTTATAATTGATTTTATTTTGTTGTTGACTAGCAGGGTACCCGCGCGTTGCGGCGACGAGTACCCTCTAACATAAATTTTGGCAAACTTAACTTTAATTTTACATTTTTCTTACAACGACATCTTCAAAAACGACAATTTCAGTTTTGGGTTACTTTATGTAACTGGATAGCCAAACCTATGGTGACTCGGGTTTTCGGTTGACCCCGTTGGCACGGTTCAGTTTTTAAAACTATATACACTATCATTTTAGGTAGACAACATATGTATATTTTTGTAGATATATGTTTTAAGTTGTTGTACAATATGAAAATATACTTATACTTTTAAGTAAATGGGTGTTTAATTATATATTAAGTAGTATTAATTATTTTTATTTTTAATTGTGTGTTAATTATTTTAATATAAGTATTAAATTGTGTTTGTATTAAACAGGTGTTACAGTTTACTATTTTAATTTTTAGGCTTGTTTTGGTCGTACACAATGCACTAATAGATGTAACTTGAATTATCAAGTATTCTATTACTCGTAATAAAATGTGTAAATTATTTATATGTAGTATATATATAGATGGATTGTAACATATATATTTTTTATTTTAAAGTGTTTTAAAAATAACATTAATTGGTGTATTTAATTTTTCTGTATTTGTACATTATGTTTTATTATATGTATTATTTACATTTAAAATTTTAAAGACATTTAATGAATGAATGTTTTGTAACATAAGCTTCATAAGTTGTATTACTTAAATTTAAGTTTTGTGCATTTTACAATTATACTATAAGGTTTAGGAGTTGTACTACTTAATATTAAATGAAGAGAGAGATACCAATCTCTTTTATATGTAGTATAGAAATGTTTTGTAACATAAGCTTCATAAGTTGTATTACTTAAATTTAAGTTTTGTGCATTTTACAATTATACTATAAGGTTTAGGAGTTGTACTACTTAATATTAAATGAAGAGAGAGATACCAATCTCTTTTATATGTAGTATAGATATTTCGGATTTGGTAACTGTGCGTTTTGTTTACCACGACCGTTGCCCCTAGCCTTTGGTGTGTTGGTGACGGTCAAGTTTGTGTGTGCGTTATCAACAGTGACATATCCTATGTGGAATTGATTCGGATTGTTGTATGCTACTGATGTTGTGACTAGACGACGTATTCAGACGATGATGACCAATAATGGCCGAGGAGACAATCGAGACCACCCACATCTTGGCACGACAGCCTCTTACGGTTGCAGCCATGGCGGGCGTGTCCCCTTTCTCCTTTAGTATGCCTTATTTGAGCCAAAAAAATAATAAAACAAATGGTGGGTAACGCATGTGTGTGTGGACTAAATATTGAGAAAGAGAATAAAGGTAGGTAATGCGTTGTGAATGTGGCACGTGTATAAGGGATAATATAAATGTATTTTTTGGCTATGATGATCAATAGGACGAAGGTAAAGTCGAGATCGCCCGCATCTTGGCAAGGCAGCCTGTTACGGCTGCAGCCATGACAGGCATATCCGCTTTGATGTACCATTCTAATCCTATACCAGAAAAAATGTTTCTATGTTAATATATACGTGAGTCTATTTTCGTATGTAGCGAAACTCGACGCCCCGCAACGAAGCGCGGGTCATCCTACCTTGTTTAACGACCTTCCAAATAAATTATTCACTTTATTGATTTTCGACAGTTTATATTATGTTACATTACATACGTAACAAATCATTCTCACGATATTTTAATTAAGGCTTAAACTCGTGACTACTTTGACTCGAGAACTTCTCGAGTTATAACCAAGACAAGTCATTTGATAATTGCTCGGATTATTAAGGTTGTGTTTGTTAAAACTATCGTTAACAACTAGGACTCACACTAGTTTTTTTATTTATATAAAAAATCTTATATAAAGATTTTCGAGCCTGATTCAAATGGCACTATCACTTACACATCTATTTCGTAGGCGAGTGATGATTATTACTATTAGTATGATCTCATTTTGTTATGTTGTTGTAATTATAGAACTACGACACGTAGACAACTTGCGACTGCTCCAGCTCAAAACAACAATGTCTGACTTGAACAACTGGCGGCTCATCATGTGGCTGAAGCATTAGTTGTTGCTAAAGCCAACATATCAAGCACAGTGAAAGGCACTAACAATGTTGCGGTCACTACTCGTGCATGCTTGTACAAGGAGTTTCGTACTAAAGTGCGAGGAAATTTTTGTGGCGCAGAGGATGTCGTGTGATTAACTCGATGGTTCGAGAAGCATGAATATGTGTTCGGGGTTAGCAATGTTGTTGAAGGTGATAAAGTAAAGTTTGTGTCATGCAAACTACTGGATAGTGCACTGGCGAGATGGAACACCTATGTCGGAGTAGTGAGTATTTATGTTGCTAATACTACTCCATGGGATGAATTTAAGAAAATGTTGATCAAGAAGTAGCGCCCTCGTAATGAGGTGCAGAAAATGAAAAGTGAATTTTAAAACTTGAAAGTGAAACTGTAAAACCAGCTTTAAAATCCTTAAGATCATTAAATACATGAATTTACGGTTTAATTTAAATTTTTTAATTAATTAATATACGACATGAATCGTGAACATTTAATGCGAACATTACGTATATTAATTAATTATTATAAGTATTACGTATGAAAACATGAATATTAATGCACGAAAAGTATTCACGTAAAATACTTAAAACATACAAGACATAAAACACGAACATTAAAACAAACACACACGATGATAATTTAAGACACGAAAAAAACGAATTGTGTAAATATGTGTACTATATGTGGCGTCTAAAACCAAAGGGGAGAAAGGGCTTGGCCCAATCCATTAGTGTCCAAGTTTTAACCAAATAATGATCCCAAGAATTTTCATAAAAACATACACAATAAATTTACAAAACCCTAAAAATCTCTCCTCCTTGTCTCCTCTTGGCCGCGGCATCAACAACAACCACAAAGGAATTCCTTTACTTTTTGATCTTTGGTAATTACGTGTTCGTGTTCGTGTTTCATTCCTAAATCCATCCATGCATTTGGCATTAATCTAATCTTAATCTTTTTAATCTTTTTATTTTAATTATGATCATATGTTCATGAATCTTTAAAAACATTGACTAAAACATGTTATGGAAAAGATTAAAACAAGATTAAGGTGGGGTTTGTTTGGTTTTGTCCCGATCGCACGCAAACCGAGACCACATAGGGTCTCGGTGTTGTTTGTTCTCCATCAGTCGCAACCCCTTTGGGGTCGTCGTTGGCTTTGGTTTGCCCAGCCGCAACCCCAACTGCTATAGTAGTGGGGTGCGTGGCCCTAACGGTGGGAAACGAGACCTTAAAGGTGTCGGTGAGAACCGAGACCTTAAAGGTCTCAGTGGGACGAACGGCAACAGCAGCGGCAACTAGCTTAACCAGGGGCTGCGCAGGCAGCACAGTCGCACCGACACCACTATCGGTGGCTGCTGTTGGGTTCGGTCGCAAGCCACAACCGTCCGGCTCCGATTTTACGTGGACTTCGAGGCAACACCGAGACCCCATGATCTCGGTGGAGCTTTGATTTGGGGTTCGGTTAACACCAAAACACGCAAAGGGTGTTTGGCTAAACTTTTTACAAATGCATGTATTAAAATTATTTATTTAATTAGTTTAATTAAATCATGTTTAACTAAATTAATTAATGTTTATGACTTAGGATATAATTTATTTAAATAAAATCATGTTATTTTGTATGTTCATTTTATTTAAATAAAACTTAGGATAAAATAATTAATTACTTCATTATTCATGTACATGTTAATTAATTAAAACTTAGCTTAATTAATTTATAACATTTTAAGGTAAAGTTAAATTACATTAATCATGCACTATTATTAATTAACAATAATTTATGACAACATGTAAAATCATTATTTGTTAATAATAATAATATTGGCCTAAGTATGTAATCATTATTAAACTTTACAATATAATTAAACATGACATATTATAAGCTTATTAAAACTATAGGTTATATCATTTAATTATCTAATATGCTTATGATTAATTATGGAAATACTTTAATTATGAAAACATGTTAAATATGGAATTACACTAAATATGGTAACATGATAATTATGGAAACATACTAAATATGGTAACATGCTATTTATGAAAACATGCTAAATATGGAAACTTTCTATTTTTATAAACTTACTAATTATGGAAACTTTCTATTTTTAGAAACTAACTAGTTAAGGAAACCTGCTATTTTTAGAAAGTTACTCATTATGTTATAACAAGTACTGTAACACATAAAACATGATATGCATGAATCTAAAACACATGAAACACTAAGAAACACATGATTAAACATGAAATAATAAGACAAGACAAGGACGAGTATAATAAGTATGAACACGTCAAGTAAACTATATAACAAGTGTGTATAAGTAAAACAAACACTTATTCATGTCCCTTTATTATGTAGCTATTGTGAAGTCGGAGTGATCTTCCGCGTTCGTTTTCGTCTTCATTTACTGGACATAAGGTACCGATATTCCGTCCTTCAGTAAGGACATTTCTTTCCTATATTAGGATTTCCCATTTGCAGCCATCTGTTTTCCCCAGTAGTTTATGTGTCTTAAAAACATTTAGTATATGTTATGTTTATTTTAGATTGCCTGAGCTATATACATGCATGCTAGTTTCACCTAGTTATGGGGGTTCCATAACCATAGCACTGGAGGCACTAGTGTTATGACTCTTCTGCGGTGAGAGTGATTGCTCACAGAGTCCCTTTACAGTATTTTGGCCTATGTTATTATTATCATGTGGGGCGAATGGGTGCATCCTAGGACAAGTTAGTAAGATTTCATGGTAACTGTGGTGTGTGCCTTGCATCCGTTACAAGAGCTGATCCCTAAACTCATACTATATTAATTAGAGGCAACCCCTCTAATTGCATGATGAGGTCACCCCTCTAAGTAGTCATGCACGTTGATATAACATGACCTATATGGGCTTCGGCTATATTTAAAATACAGTTTTCAAGATAAACTAAACATAAGTCTTTTCAGAAAGATAAAACCAGTCTTATAAGCTTTAACCAGGTTTTCTAGGACATACACTTATTCCGTTGTTATTCATTTCATTTCATTACTTGCTTATGTTTATGCTTTACATTCATTGTCATATATCCGCACACTGAGTGTATTGCTCAGCCGTATTTTCTTTCCATGCCCCAATACGACAGGTAGTAAAGGGCAAAGCTAGGAAATAAGAGTACGTGCATGGAATGGAGGCGCCTAGTCTTTTTTCTCTTTTAATGCATTTACATACATTTGCTTTACTAGACATTGTTTAGTCCTTTCCTTACATTCTATACTTATGCATTTGTGTGTGAAGCTTATGTTGGAGCCGATGTTTATTTCCGGTTTCCTTTATGGTCATTTAATGTTTTAGAAATTTACCTTGCATGCTTTGATGACACGTCATAATTACTATGTAACGGTCCATTTATCCAAATGAGGTGTTACAATTATGGTATCAGAGCCAAGGTTTAGACCTGTAGGCTCTTAAAACTGACCTATGACTAGTGGGTAGTCATCATTGTCTTCCTAAAACTGATAGTACATTTTACTCATTTCATTGTATGCATCATCATTATTTTATGTTAAGTTTTTGACTAAGTAATGGTTGGTACAGGACTGGCCATATTTAGTCGCATGTGCTTTTCATTCGAGGTTTATTTTGTGAACCGAACCATAGGCGTTCACCTTTGCTCATGTCAATTATGTTATGTGGACCGACCCATAGGCGTCCACTATTGCCAATGGCTGTTTTCGTTGGCTATGACTTCATAAACTCTTCATGCATTTATTATATTTATTCTATGTTCTAATCAGCTTAATCATTTCATTTTCCTCTTTTAAACTGTCAGATGGTCATGACACGCGAACATGAACTGGCTACAACTGTCCAAGCAGCTCTGTAAGCTATGCTTACACAAATCAGGAATTAGATCCGGAACGAATACCAGAACATTCCGAATCAGAACAACAATCTTCCTCCTCATCTCACGTTTACTCTACACACTTGGCTTGAGAGGTTTAACAAGCAGAAACCTAGATCTTTTGAGAGAGAGCTGAGATATCATCTGATGCGAAAAACTAGATTTCGCATATGGAGAAAATTTTCGATGCTATAGGATGTGATGGAATCTACAAGGCAAGGCTGGCATGCTATAAGTTTGAGGGATATGCCTTAGCTTAGTGGAGGGCATACAAGCTAGCAAATGGAGGTGATGTAATGTACAGATTTTGCTCGTTGAAAAAAGTTCGTTTTCTCGGTGTCTTAACGAATTGATTTCCGGTTCAATGTGCGACCCAATTGTTTTTGGTTAAGAAAAAGGGAAGTTGATTATCTATAACTAATTAAAAAGTAAATGCGAAAAGTGTTTAAAAACAAACTAAAGACACGTACAAATAATAAAAGTAAAACAAGGTGAATTTTAAAAACTAAAACTAAAAGTTAAAACGATATTAAAACTAATAGTAAAACAAATAATAAAACGTAATTTAAAGCGAAACAATTAATAAAAATAAATCTAAAAGACGAAATTAACTATCGACTTGAAAATAAAGTTTACTAAATGAAAAAGGAGAGAATAAAACTAAAATGGTACTTTAAAGCTAAACGAGGCAAAACCTAAAGCGGGTACTAAATAAAAGATAAAACTTGAACTTTACGAAAAAATATTAATTTTAAAATTAGAAGAAAAATTCAACTAAAAATACGTAACTTTCAGAAATAAAATTGGAACAACTTTCAGATTAAACTAAACGATTACGGAACAAAAACAATAAACAAACAAGCTAGCAGCCAGCTAGCTCAAGCTAGCAAGCTACTTAGCTAAAAAAAGGCGGGAAAAGAATGTAAGCTAGCAAGCTAGCATGACATTCTTGGATCCATCGGAATGTTGTGTAACTTCCATCGGAATGTGTTTTCATGTGTCGCAATGTTTTTTTTTTTTTTTTTTTTTTTTTTTTATTTCTTAAACTATCGGAATGTAAGCTAAAAAAAAACTATCGGAATGTCTAAAAATAAAAACTGTCGGAATAACTAAAGTACCAAAATCCATCGGAAAGTGGCTATAGAAAATTGGGCAGCACTTCGTCGCAATACAAACCTAAACCCCGTCGCAATCCAGATCGCAAAGTGCGATCGGAATCACGATCGGAATAGGGGGATGAAAACATAACCCATCGCAAAGTAGAACCCACAAGGGTTATTGCGATGGAACAAAAGCCGCCCGTCGGAATGTATAAAACCCTTATATTGCGATGGAAACCAACCTTAAACCGAAATTGGTGGTAAGCTTAAAACATAATAAGCACAAACAATAAGCTACTAAACCGAAACTTGAACAACTTAATAAGCATAAATTTGAAAGCTTTTTAAAAGACAAAATTCATAAACTTTATAAAAACACAAAATAAACAAACTTTAAAAAGACTAAAACTTTTTAAGAAAACTTAAAACAATAAGCTAGACACAAATTAAGCCAATAAGCATGTCAAGCTCAAAGCTTGATTCGTAGGAAACTTAGATTAACCAAAAGATAAACCTTTTCATAAATCAAACATAAAACAAAAACTAATTGTGTAAAGAATTTTGGATTAAGCACAAATAAAAAGCTAAGAAAAGTAGAATAAGATTAAGCTTAAAACAAGAATTAAATTATCAAAGGTGAAGGCTTGATTAAAAACAAGAAAGGAAGATAAAAGATTGGGATCCTAGTGAGAGAAACTGTCACTTTCTCTCTCTAGAATCACCTACAAAAATGAAAGAAAAACTAAGCTAAACTAAAACTACCCAACCCTCCTAAATGAGTTTAGGAGGGTATTTATAGGAAATGGGGAGGTGCATGTGTTGCCTCCTCTTTCTTTCTTTCTTCACGTCTTCTCGTCTTTTAAGTTCTTCGACTTTATCGACTTTGTCTCGGGATTAATTAAACTCGTCTTATAATTTATTTATTTATTAGACTCGAGTTCTTCGGCTTTAAGTAAACTTCCGTCTTTAGACTTGTTCTTCGATAAATCTTCAGAATAGGCCTTGGACTTCCGTTCTTTTTGCACTCTTGATCTTTTGACTTCGTCTTTTGTCATTTTCTTCTATAAAAGCCTGTGAATGCCCGTGTTTTCTCCACTTTTCATCTTTTCGTCCTAAATCACAATAAAAACACAAACCACGCATAATTCCGACATTTACGACATAAAATACACGTTTTGGCTTGGTTATTATTGTAATTAAGTGGTAAAAAGATGGGTGTTTTCACACCTATCAAATCCCCTACACTTAACCATTGCAATGCCCTCATGCAATGCTTAGCAATAAAGCAAGGTTTACACTTTCCATCATAATCAACCTACCTTGGCCTTTATTAAACAACTAAGGAAAATCAAAAAGATAGAAAATAACAAGATGCAACAAGGAAGAAACTTGTAAAGAAATCTAAGACTTACATTAGGGCTTGTATGTCATGAATGTTTATCACCCTCAAGTTTCACGTTCCCCATGCCAAGCTTAAAAACAAGATCATTGTTAGTACAAGTTAGCATAACAAACATTTACTCATGCGGTTCAATTAATCACTCAAACTCCCTTATTCCTACGAGTATCTCTTATATTTTATTGATGTCTTGAATGATCACGAGGATGCATTGTTGACTTATTTCGATAATTTATTTAGGCTGAAAGCAAAGTAGGACGATTTGATCAATAGTTAGCTAAAGGACAAAATCTCTTAAAACTGCTTCCCGGGATATCAAAAAGTTCATATCTTGGCATAACTTGGTTCACGATTTGAGACCTTTCTCGGGCCGATATTTGGCATGTACTTCATACTTCATATCTTCGAGAGACGTTTTTGAGATAATGGTCTTCTCTTCGTTATAGAGTTTCTTCACTTGGAGACTTTTGAGGAGTACTCCAGCTTTGTTGACCACGACTTCATGATTATTCTTCGATCTCTAATTGGGATTTTGAGATACAACGATCCGCCTCCTTTTCGGACTTGGATCTATTTATCCTCATACCTTGTTAGGGTCTTTTCAGATAGACTTCTCCATGATCTTTATGGGAGTTGATTGCTTTTCGTCGTGAGTCTTGATCCTTCATATTGATTTTGGGAATAATGCTTTTCACATCACTTTGGATCTTCAGCAATAAAATGGAATCCTCATGCCTTGTTAGGGCCTTTTCGGACTCGCCAATCTTCGCGCCCCGCTTCATAAGTTATGCCTTGGCTATGAACTCTTATCATTACCGAGCAACTTTTAAACGATCTTGGGCTAGAAGCTAAGTAACTTTTCAAATCGTACGACCTTACTTATTGCAGATAATTTATTAGCAAGTGATGGGAGAAAAAGATCATAATTAACTCACATAAGTTAATGAGAGAATACCAAACTTGTAACCAACTCTATCATTTCTCGTTCTCCACAATTTAAAATCTCAAGGAATGAGACTCGTGGATGCTTAGCCTAATAAACCAATTAAGGTCTACATGGTTAATGATACTAGCTAGAGTGAACTTGGATAACTCGGGTTGAGTCAAAAAATTCACAATGGGCCTAATATATCTAAGATAACTAAACTTGTTAAAACCATTTTATTAAAATAGGAGAAAAATAGCAAAAATAAAGGGGACTACAACTAGGCCAAAATAGATTAAAAATTTTGAAAAATGTCGAAAAATTGATTTTCCGGTTAAAATGAGGGCAAATACAAGGAAAAGACCACTTAACTTTGATAGAAGTCCCCCTACACTTAATATAAACATTGTCCTCAATGTTTAAGCATGTGGGAGTAAACTCCCCTACACTTAGGACATTGTGCACTTTGTTTAAATCGCGTTAAGGAAAAGACAACTAAAGAGATTCCTATTTTAATATTGAGAAATATAAAATAGTGAATCGAAAAGAGTTTAAGATAGAACCGGGAAGAAGGGAACACGGAATCACGGTTCGTCAAAAGTCATCAAGAGTGTGTCTTTGAAGCTCTAATCCCTGCATATGATAAGAAAGAGAACAAGAAACACCAACGGGGCTCCCCCCTACACTTATGTTGAAATTAGATAGATAATTGGGTTGCCTCCCAAGAAGCGCTTGTTTTTGTTAACCGAGTCACGAGCCTGACTCGTCCCCGAATTAAATGGTCCATGGGGAAGCCTCGAATGTGATACCGGGATCAAAGACCTTGTCCTCGTTCCCGGAAGACATCAACAAAGGAGAGGCGGGGGGATAAGTCTTGAAAGGAAGAAAGGTCCTTTCAACATACGTATAGTATGTGAATTCAAGATCCACGGGAGGTGGGTTGGGTAAAGTAAGCACATTGTCCTCCCCCGAAGACAATAGATGCTGAGCAAACGGCAAAGCCGTATTGTTATCAATCATAGCATAATCAATGTCACCTCCCGGGTCAAAGCACTCATCCTCCGTGATAGTGGCTAAAGGGGAGGATGAAAGGTGCTCGGGAGGGGAACTTGGGACAATATTTTCCTGCAGCAAATTATTAAAAATAATGTCCCCCTCCATATCATCGTCATCATTACCTGGTGGTATGGAGTGAATGTCAATTTCTTCCAGCAATGGGTCATTATCTTCAACGGGGGGAATAGATGGAGGCAAAGACTCGGAAAGGGGAGGAGAAGTCAACGCTTCAATTTGAGCAATAAGAAGGTGCACTTTCCGTAATCTATCGCGAAGAAGCACGTCGTCAACCTCATCCACAAGATCAAGTTCATAGGTGAACTTCTCGTAGGCCGAAGAGAATAAATCGTCATCACCCGCATCTCCCGGTAGAGATTGAGAAATCTCAAAAGTGAAATTCTCATAGCAGAGAGAAGAATCGTCATCACTAGGATCGACCTCTACCGCAAGAACAACGTCGTCCTCAGGCTCCATAGCAGGTAAGTCACAAACCTCATCATCCAATACTTTGTCGAGACCAACATCACCAAGCTCATGCAATGTATCACAATCCGTAGACACGTTTGGGATATTGAGAGGAGGGATGACAATTGCACTAGGACATTGAGCAGTAAGATCCTTCCAAGAAATAGTAGGCTCATCGTCATCATCATCATCATAATAGTATTGACGCACAGGAGGAGGGGTATAATCATTAAGATTAGATACTTGCTCTTGTTGCTGTCTCTTCTCTTTTTCCCATGCTTCTTTGAACCGAACAAAGGCTTCTTGAATGTCTAAAATAATGGCGTGCCTTTCTAGAGTAGTGAGTTGTTGATCAATATGAATTCCCTGAGAGGATTGATGATTGAGGGTGTGATGTGGGGGCTCAAAATGTTGAAAACCTGAATTATAGCATGGTTGTGGCTCATAGTAGTTCATCGGTTGGGAAGAATTAGAAACCGTGTTTGGTTCATAATAATCCATGGGTGAAGAAAACTGAGGACACGGATTTTGCTCATAATAATTCATTGGTTGACAATAGGAAGTATCGTGAGGACCCCCACAAGTTTGGCAAGAAGGGTAAGGAGAAAAGTCGGGTGCGTCTTGTGGATAGTTATTTTCATTGTCATAATTGTACTCTGGTTCTTGCCCGTAATCATACGAGTAGTGAACCGGGCACGAAACATGCCAAGGAGAATCGCTTCCACAATAGATGCACGGGGAAAGATTAGGTGGGTTCAAAAAGGACGAATTAAGTGAGTGGCACAAAGGACAAAATCCTGGTATTAATTGTGTATCTTTGATATCGTTTCCGCACTGCTCACATGTACACCATTGACAAGAGTCGTTCCCGTACAATCGTCTCCCGCACCCGACGCAATTGACATAAAAATCCATAGAGAAAGATAGATAAGCAAGAAGAATATTTTTGGTGCAAAACTTTGAAAAAGAAATGCTTTTTATGATTTTTCAAATGTTTTTGGATTTTTGAAAATTTTTGGACACGAAAAATAACGTTCACAAGTGAACGGGTCCCAAAATCCAACGCGTCATTCACAAAAAACCTTCGATCTTCACGAAAAGAGCCGGCAGCGGCGCCAAAATCCATCGGAAAGTGGCTATAGAAAATTGGGCAGCACTTCGTCACAATACAAACCTAAACCCCGTCGCAATCCAGATCGCAAAGTGCGATCGGAATCACGATCGGAATAGGGGGATGAAAACATAACCCATCGCAAAGTAGAACCCACAAGGGTTATTGCGATGGAACAAAAGCCGCCCGTCGGAATGTATAAAACCCTTATATTGCGATGGAAACCAACCTTAAACCGAAATTGGTGGTAAGCTTAAAACATAATAAGCACAAACAATAAGCTACTAAACCGAAACTTGAACAACTTAATAAGCATAAATTTGAAAGCTTTTTAAAAGACAAAATTCATAAACTTTATAAAAACACAAAATAAACAAACTTTAAAAAGACTAAAACTTTTTAAGAAAACTTAAAACAATAAGCTAGACACAAATTAAGCCAATAAGCATGTCAAGCTCAAAGCTTGATTCGTAGGAAACTTAGATTAACCAAAAGATAAACCTTTTCATAAATCAAACATAAAACAAAAACTAATTGTGTAAAGAATTTCGGATTAAGCACAAATAAAAAGCTAAGAAAGGTAGAATAAGATTAAGCTTAAAACAAGAATTAAATTATCAAAGGTGAAGGCTTGATTAAAAACAAGAAAGGAAGATAAAAGATTGGGATCCTAGTGAGAGAAACTGTCACTTTCTCTCTCTAGAATCACCTACAAAAATGAAAGAAAAACTAAGCTAAACTAAAACTACCCAACCCTCCTAAATGAGTTTAGGAGGGTATTTATAGGAAATGGGGAGGTGCATGTGTTGCCTCCTCTTTCTTTCTTTCTTCACGTCTTCTCGTCTTTTAAGTTCTTCGACTTTATCGACTTTGTCTCGGGATTAATTAAACTCGTCTTATAATTTATTTATTTATTAGACTCGAGTTCTTCGGCTTTAAGTAAACTTCCGTCTTTAGACTTGTTCTTCGATAAATCTTCAGAATAGGTGATATTTGGGTTTTGCTAGGTTCAATTTTAGTCTCGATATCCTCTCGAATTGATCTAGGTCTTAGGTGGAATGATTGTTCTTGGTTACTAAATAAAGGGGTTGGGTTTTCTAGTCTAATAAAAAGTGGAAATGAAAATTTAAATCAAAGGCAATTACTTCAATTATGACTAACAAAAACTTGGTTGAAAATTTAAAGTTCAAATTAAAATTAAAGTTAACATGTGAATTGTGAAATATGAGTAAAGAAACAGTAAATCGACAACAGTAAAACAGTAACTTTAAAATACTCAACAATAACTGATTCGGAACTTTAAACCTTGATTCGGAACTAACTGATTCGGAAGATACTATTCACTCATCCGGAACTTGCTCATTCGGAACATACTCATCCGGAACTTAATGGCTGATTCGGAACTTTCCGAATGAATGTTCATTCGGAACTTGCTGGATCGGAAGTTGCTGATTCGGAACCTTCAGATTGATTCGGAACTTTCCGAATGAAAAGGTTGATTCGGAACTTCTCCTTGATTCGGAAGTTTGAAACTTCCGAATGAAAGTGACTTGATGCGGAACTTAAAGACTGATTCGGAACCTTCCGAATGACTACTTCATTCGGAACTTTTTGTCTTGATTCGGAAGATCTGGAAACCCAGTTACAGTAACAGTATCACGAAGAACAAGGAACACGAATTTTGATCAAAATCGAACCAAATACTTAAAAAGTTTTTACCAAATTAAACACAAATCATTTAGATACCATGAGCAACGAATCCCACTAATAAAAACACAAATTCTAACAACTTTTGAAGATCAAATCAAGAAAATAAAAACTTAAGAACTTGAAGATAAAGATGATGATGAACAAGATGAAATGAAAGATTAAACAAGAACTTGGTATTGAATGATTGATGTTTTGACAAGATGAAACAAAGATTAAAATTACAAGATTAAAGAACTAAAGATAAAAAAATCACCAATCACCCTAGTGGTGATGGTGTTATACGAACCAGGAGAAAGAGTGGGGAGGAAGAAAGAAAAACTAGCTAACTAAATGTGTGTGGGATGGCCTATTTATAGGTGTTTCCTTTGGTTGGTGAGTGGGCTTTCTCCCGTTCTTCGTGTCTTTTCGTCTTTTCAGAAAAGTTTCCGTTTTCGATTCTGATTCGGGATTTGTTGTCGATTAAATTCAACTCGTCTTTTAATTTCTTCGTTTAATAGACTTGAGTTTCTTCGACTTATATAAATCTTCCATCTTTTGTCCTTTTCTTCGATAAATCTTCGAATAGGCCCAGCGACTTCAAATCTTTTGCATCTCTTGGACAATAGACTTTATCTTGAGTCTTTTTCTTCAGTAAAACCCGTGCAATCCCATGTTTTCTTCAATATTTATCCGGTTGTCTCTGAAAACACAATAAACACAAAAACCACGCATAATTCCAAACAAATGATATTAAATACGTGTTTTGGTCTCGTTTTAGCCCGAATTAAGTGGTAAAAGGATGGGTGTTTACACACCTATCAAATCCCCTACACTTAACCATTGCCATGCCCTCATGCAATGCTTAGTGATAAAGCAAGTTTACACTTTTCTCATAATTAATCAACCTTGGCCTTATTTAAAATTCTACTACACAAAAATTAAAGAAATAAAACTTCAAAGATAACAAAGGGATAGAAACCCATTTTCACTTGAAAATAGCTACATGGAAATAACTTGTAGAGAAATCGATGACTTACATTAGGGCTTTGGTGCTGCGAAGATTTATCACCCTCAAGTTTCACGTTCCCCAAACTAAGCTTAAAAACGAGATCATTGTTATTATAAGTTAGCAATTCAAACACTTACACACATGGCTTAATTAAATGCTTAAACTCCCTTATTCCTAGGTGTATCTCTTATATTTATTTTTGTCTTAGAATGATCATGAAGATGCATTTTTGGACTTATTTCGATAGTTTATTAGGGCTGAAAGCAAAGTAGGACGATTTGATCAATAGTTAGCTAAAGGACAAAATCTCTTAAAACTGCTTCTCGGGATATCAAAAAGTTCATATCTTGGCATAACTTGGTTCACGATTTGAGACCTTTCTCGGGCCGATATTTGGCATGTACTTCATACTTCATATCTTCGAGAGACGTTCTTGAGATAATGGTCTTCTCATCATAATAGAGTTTCTTCACTTGGAGACTTTTGAGGGGTTCTCCAACTTTGTTGACCACGACTTCATGATTATTTCTTCAATCTCTAATTGGGATTTTGAGATACAACGATCCGCCTCCTTTTCGGACTTGGATCTATTTATCCTCATACCTTGTTAGGGTCTTTTCGGATAGACTTCTCCATGATCTTTATGGGAGTTGATTGCTTTTCGTCGTGAGTCTTGATCCTTCATATTGACTTTAGGAATAATGCTTTTCACATCACTTTGGATCTTCAGCAATAAAATTGAATCCTCATGCCTTGTTAGGGCCTTTTTGGACTCGCCAATCTTCGCGCCCCGCTTCATAAGTTATGCCTTGGCTATGAACTCTTATCATTACCGAGCAACTTTTAAACGATCTTGGGCTAGAAGCTAAGTAACTTTTCAAATCGTAAGACCTTACTTATTGCAGATAAATTATTAGCAAGTGATGGGAGAATAGGCAAATAATTACACCAAGTGAGCTTGCGCAAGAATACCGACCTATAATTGACTCTATCATTTCTCGTCCTCCACAATTTAAAATCTCAAGTAATGAGACTCGTAGACACTTAGCCTAATAAACCAATTAAGGTCTATATGGTTAAGGATACTAGCTAGAATAAACTTGGATAAGTCTATTCGGGTTGAGTCAAAATAAACGCAACGGGCCTAATATGTTAAAGACTTCTAAACTAGCTACACCACTTTATTAATATTTTTGACTTTATTGCGGGATATATACATATGAAAGCAACGATAAAAATTTAAAAATTACGACTAAATGGCCAAAGTTAATAAAAAATTTGAAAAATGTTGAAAAATAGGATTTTCTGGTTAATTGAAGGCATTTTCATGGAAAAGTCCACTTAAAACTTCGATAGAAGTCCCCCCTACACTTAAGATAAACATTGTCCTCAATGTTTAAGCATGTGGGAGAAGTCTCCCCTACACTTTTGACATTGTGCACGTTGGTTAACTCAAGTTAAGGAAGAGACGACTAAAGTGATCAATTTCAAATGTGAGTATGAAGAAAATTGAATCACGATAGTTGAGAGATAGAACCGGATTTCGGATAAACACGGGAGCACGGTTCTTCAAAGATTCCAAGAGTGCACTTATCCCTGTAATGCACCACACAAAGACAAACACATATAGAAGTCCCCCCCTACACTTAGGGGATTAAAATATAAAAGGATAGATACTCGGGCTGCCTCCCGAGGAGCGCTTGTTTTTGATAACCGAGTCACGAGCCTGACTCAACCCAAAATTAGTTCATGGGGAACGTGGTGAGGGATGGAATCACCTCGTGAGAGGTGTCCTCACCAAAGTACAACTTCACTCGTTGGCCATTCACCTTAAAATTTGGTCCATTAGGTTGAGCAAGCTCGAGAGTACCATATGGAAAAATTTGGGCAATGGTGAATGGGCCGGACCAACGAGATTTGAGCTTTCCCGAGAAGATTTTCAACCGAGAGTTAAAAAGTAAGACTTTGTCTCCAACATGGAACTCTCGGTTTTTGATCTTAGAGTCGTGAATGAGCTTAGTTCTTTCCTTATAGATCAAAGAATTTTCATAAGCCTCATTCCGAAGTTCATTCAGCTCATTGAGTTGGATCTTGCGTAGGTCACCGGCTTTGTTTATATCAAAATTAGCCCACTTCAAGGCCCAATAAGCCTTGTGCTCCAACTCAATGGGGAGGTGGCACGCTTTCCCGTACACAAGACGATAAGGCGTACAGCCGATCGGGGTCTTGTAAGCAGTACGGAAAGCCCACAAAGCATCATCCAATTTATCAGCCCAAGAGGCACGATGCTCTCCCACGGTCCTTTCAAGAATTCGCTTCAGCCCTCGGTTGGATATTTCAGCCTGGCCATTAGTTTGTGGGTGGTAGGCTGTGGAAAGACGATGGTTTACACCATACTTAGCCATGACTCGAGCAAATTGGTCATTGCAGAAATGAGTCCCACGATCACTAATAATGGCGCGAGGCACACCGAATCTAGCGAATAGAGCCTTCAAAAAGTTACAAACCACCCTTGCGTCATTAGTAGGCAAAGCTTTGGCTTCAACCCACTTTGAAACGTAGTCAACGGCTACAAGGATGTATTTGTTTCCTTTAGACGAAGGGAATGGCCCCATAAAGTCGATACCCCAAACATCAAAAATTTCACACTCTTGAATGAAATTCTGAGGCATCTCGTCTTTATGTGTGATTTTGCCTTGCTTTTGGCAAACATCACATCGCTTGACCATATCGTGAGCGTCACGGTATATGGAGGGCCAATAAAATCCCGAATCAAACACTTTTTTAGCGGTGTAGTTGGGACCAAAGTGACCACCGGTGGGTCCTTTGTGGCAAGCATCAAGGATGTCCGACGCTGCCGGTCCATCAACACATCGGCGAATAATCAGGTCAGCACATTGTTTGAATAGGTAAGGGTCGTCCCAAAAGTAAGTCTTGATGTCGGTAAAGAACTTCTTCTTTTGCTGGGACGTCAACCCTTCCTTGAGAATTCCACCCGCCAAGTAGTTTGCAAAGTCCGCAAACCACGGGGTTTCATTCGGCTTCGAGTTTATAGACATTAAGGTCTCCAAGGGAAAAGAATCATTGATTTCTTTGGTCGGATGATCCCCTTGGTATGGATCCTCAAGTCTACTAAGATGGTCCGCGGCTAAGTTTTCTGCTCCTTTTTTATCACGGATGTCGATTTTAAATTCCTGGAGCAGCAAAACCCAGCGACGAAGTCTTGGTTTGGAATCTTGCTTTGTCAACAAGTACTTCAACGCGGAATGATCGGTGTACACAATGGTGGTGGAAAGGACAAGATAGGGGCGGAATTTTTCAAAAGCATAGACAACAGCTAAAAGCTCTTTCTCGGTTGTCGTATAATGCAATTGTGCCCCAGTCATTGTCTTGCTAGCGTAATGGATCGGTTGGAAGTGTTTGTTCACTCTTTGTCCAAGAACCGCTCCAATAGCAAAATCGCTAGCATCGCACATCAACTCAAAAGGAAGCTCCCAATTAGGGGTAACCAAGACGGGTGCCTTAGTTAGCCTATCCTTAAGCGAGTTGAAGGCATCAAGGCACTCTTTGGAAAAGATAAAAGGAGTATCTTTTTCCAAGAGGTGGGTCATCGGGCGAGCGATTTGAGAAAAATCTTTGATAAATCGACGGTAGAAGCCCGCATGACCCAAGAAACTTCTCACACCCTTCACAGTGGAAGGTGGAGGCAACTTTGCTATAACATCAACTTTAGCACGGTCTACTTCAAGACCGGCTTTCGAAATCTTATGTCCAAGCACGACGCCTTCTTTTACCATAAAATGGCATTTTTCCCAATTTAGAACAAGGCGAGTGTCTTCGCACCGCTTTAGCATACGTTCTAAATTGGCAAGGCAAGCAGAGAAGGAATCCCCGAAGACCGAGAAATCATCCATGAAGACTTCCATGGTTTGTTCAACCATGTCATGGAAGATGGCTAACATGCACCTTTGGAAAGTCCCGGGCGCATTACATAAGCCAAAAGGCATTCTTTTGTAAGCGAAAGTGCCGTAGGGACAAGTGAATGTAGTCTTCTCTTGATCTTGGGGATCGATGGGTATTTGAAAATAACCCGAGAAACCATCAAGAAAGCAGTAATATTCATTACCGGCTAAACGTTCAAGCATTTGGTCCATGAAAGGTAGAGGGAAATGATCCTTTCTCGTGGCATCAT
The DNA here is from genome assembly GCA_025667525.1 of Glebionis coronaria. Lineage (NCBI taxonomy): Eukaryota > Viridiplantae > Streptophyta > Magnoliopsida > Asterales > Asteraceae > Glebionis > Glebionis coronaria. Next base: position 146,466,505 of record CM046881.1, on the reverse strand, counting down.
TGAGTTTGCGGTAGTCTATACAAACTCTCCACCCAGTAACGAGACGAGTGGGAATCAACTCGTTGTGTTCATTGGGAACAACGGTTATTCCGCCCTTCTTGGGCACACAATGGATTGGACTAACCCACGGTGAATCCGAAATAGGGTAAATCATACCCGCATCAAGAAGTTTGATAACCTCTGTTTTGATGACTTCATGTATTTTTGGATTCACCCTTCGTTGGCTTTGAATAGTGGGCTTATAGTCGTCCTCCATGAGAATTTTGTGCGTGCAAAAGTGAGGATCAATTCCACGAATATCCGAGATTTTCCACGCAATAGCCTTCTTATGAGCTGTCAACACAGCAACGAGGCGAGTCTTCTCTTCATCTTTCAAATCCTTTGCAATAATGACGGGCGACTTCTTGTTGTTGTCAAGGAACACGTATTCGAGATGAGGCGGCAACTCCTTAAGTTCCAAATCCGGAAGATTTTCGACGGGAGGCGTTTTCAACGTCGGAGTATCGATAGCAATGACTGTGGGAGATGGAGGCGAAGGATTGTCTTCGGTGAGCAGATTGTCAAAGAAACTCATATCTTCATCCCCCTCGGTGGGAGAATCATTAGTGGTTAAATTCGCATCTCCCATGGTAGCTTCAAGATTGTTCCAGAATAAATCACTATCTCCAAATAGAGACAACGAGGAATGAATGGAGGACACGGTCTCAACAGTGGGAAGAGAGGTAGGAATACTTTTGCAAGCATCATTAAAGTGTTCTTCACAAGCCTCATCAAGAACGTCAATACAATTAACGCTCTCATACGAATAAGGCTGTTTGGACAACTTTCCCATGTTGAAGACTACTTTGTCGTCACCCACTCTCATGATAAGCTCTCCGGCTTCAACATCAATAAGAGTGCGACCGGTCCTCAAGAATGGACGACCAACAATAAGTGGCACACGGGGGTCCATCTCGTAGTCGACGACAACAAAATCAGCAGGGAAGGTGAATTTGTCGACTCCTACAATGACATCTTCGGCTATCCCCACTGGATAAGCAACCGTACGGTTGGCCAATTCCAAAGTCATTTTAGTGGGGACTAGCTCTGGGAGAGATAATTGCTTCCAAACACTTAGAGGCATGAGATTAATACTGGCACCTAGATCGGCTAGGGCCATGCAATTCTCTACTCCCGGGAAATTGCAAGGGATAAGAAAACGACCCGGATCACCAAGCTTGGTTGGCAATTTCCTTAAGAGCACTGCAGAGCAGTTCTCATTAAGTTGGGTGTTAGCAATGTCGAGGAGCTTTTCCTTGTCGCTCAGAAGGTCTTTAAACATTTTGGCGTATTTGGGCATGTGAGCGAGAGCCTCAGCGAAGGAGATATTGAAATTCAGTTGTTTAAACATTTTAAGAAAGTTAGAAACCTGAATATCATCCTTGCTCTTTTGCTTCTCTTTCCTCAACCTAGAAGGATAAGGTATATTGGAAGAAGAGGAAGTCTTTGGGAGTATAGGATCACTCACAACCACGGGTGGAGGAGGGGTAGAAAGAAGAGGTGGAGAAATTGGGGAAGGAGAAAGATGAGGAATGGGAGCAGGCGACTCGTTCTCCTTAGTCACAACCACCGGTGGAGGTATAGGAAGCTCGGGTTCCTTGGTACCTTTACCACTTCGAGTGGTGATTGCTTTCATCTCCCCTCTTGGGTTCGCAACGGTGTTACTCGGAAGAGTACCCGAAGAAGAGGGTTGACTACTTTGGAAGAAACTAGCCATCATGTTCCTCAGATCATTCGTCTGGCTATCCAACGTGTTTCTCATGTCAGCTCTCAAATCATTTCCTTGCTTGACCAGATCTGCCTTCAAATTGCGCACTTCTTCTTGGAGATTTCCCACTATCACATCATTGGTTCTCATATAGGTTGCGACCTCTTGGTGTAGTGCAGTGTTGGTTTGGTTGGAAGGAGCATTGTATGCAGGTGGTTGGTAAGCAGGTTGTTGGTATACTTGATTGTTACGTTGAGGTGGTTGTTGCTGCTTGTGAGGTGGGATATATGGTTGTCGAGGTTGTTGTTGTTGTTGAGTAGGGCGGTTAAGGTTTTGTTGTTGGTTTGGGTTGGTTGGAGGAAAGCCAGGTGGTGAAAGATAGTTGTTTGATCGATAGCTAAGCAAGTTACGGTCACCTTGAGGTCTAGCTTGATAAGCAGGTTGTTGGTAGGTGCCATATGCCGCATTCACATTCTCAGCAGGGTAATCTTGGGTGGCGGTACAAGTTGTGTAAGAGTGGGGACCACCGCATATCTCACAAGGTTGGCTGACAGCGTTCACTTGTGCATTTTTGGCGTTGTTGCTGTTGTTGTTGCTGACGGTGTGGGTGACAAGCGATTCAAGAAGCGTGGTAATTTTGTCAAGTCGCTTGTCGCTGTCATTAGTGCTAGCACTAGCAACGTTGGTCCTAACGCTCTTGGTTTGCACACGAGACTTGTTCTCAATGATATCCCAAGCAGCATTGGAAGTCTTAGCCAATAAATTACCCCCCGAGGCACTATTCAGTGAATCTTGGTCACTCATGCTTAAACCATTGTAAAAAGTATTGATTTGATGTACTTTGGTAAAACCATGTTGTGGGCATTTTCTTAAAAGATCTTTAAAACGATCCCAAGATTCACTGAATGACTCATCGTACTTTTGTTCAAAGTTTATAATCTCATTCCGCAAAGCGGTAGTACGAGAGGGTGGAAAAAAGTAGTTGATAAACTTTGTTTCCAAATCCGTCCACGAGAGAATACTCTGTGGCGGTTCCTTAGCAAGCCAATGCCGGGCTTGTCCCTCTAAAGAAAAGGGAAAAAGTTGTAACCTTATCACTTCTTGTGAAACTCCATTGAACTTGACCGTGTTAGTGAGTTGTAGAAATCTCTTGATGTGGTCGTGTGGATCATCAATGGTGCGTCCCAAGAACGGTTGAGCAGATACCATCTGGATAAAGCCTGACTTGAGCTCGAAATTGTTGGCGGCAATTGGAGGGATGACAATTGGATCCGTGTTGCCATCAACATGAGCTTGCAGCAATTCAATCATTGGACGATTATCCGGAAGGTGCTCATTGTTGTTGTTATTCATGTTGTTGAAAGGCGGGTTGTTGTTGTTATTATTGTTGTTCGGAGGTGGTATGTTATTGTTGTTTTGTACACCAGCCATGTCTAGGTTATCGAGAGGCTCGGGCTCTTGATAAGACGTGGATCGAGTGCGCATACACCTGCAAAAGAACGAACAAAGAAAAACAAAGCAAAAATATTTTTGGTTTTTATTGTTTTTTTAATTTTTAGGATTTTTGAAAATTTTATATTTTTTTTAGTTGTTTTTGAAATTTTTTTTTGAAAAAGTAACGTTCACGGGGAACGGATCCCAAAATCCAATTTCTCACAAAAAACTTTTGATCTTAACGAGAAGAGCCGGCAGCGGCGCCATTTGATACATAGATTTTGCTAGGTTCAATTTTAGTCTCGATATCCTCTCGAATTTATCTAGGTCTTAGGTGGAATGATTGTTCTTGGTTACTAAATAAAGGGGTTGGGTTTTCTAGTCTAATAAAAAGTGGAAATGAAAATTTAAATCAAAGGCAATTACTTCAATTATGACTAACAAAAACTTGGTTGAAAATTTAAAGTTCAAATTAAAATTAAAGTTAACATGTGAATTGTGAAATATGAGTAAAGAAACAGTAAATCGACAACAGTAAAACAGTAACTTTAAAATACTCAACAATAACTGATTCGAAACTTTAAACCTTGATTCGGAACTAACTGATTCGGAAGATACTATTCACTCATCCGGAACTTGCTCATTCGGAACATACTCATCCGGAACTTAATGGCTGATTCGGAACTTTCCGAATGAATGTTCATTCGGAACTTGCTGGATCGGAAGTTGCTGATTCGGAACCTTCAGATTGATTCGGAACTTTCCGAATGAAAAGGTTGATTCGGAACTTCTCCTTGATTCGGAAGTTTGAAACTTCCGAATGAAAGTGACTTGATGCGGAACTTAAAGACTGATTCGGAACCTTCCGAATGACTACTTCATTCGGAACTTTTTGTCTTGATTCGGAAGATCTGGAAACCCAGTTACAGTAACAGTATCACGAAGAACAAGGAACACGAATTTTGATCAAAATCGAACCAAATACTTAAAAAGTTTTTACCAAATTAAACACAAATCATTTAGATACCATGAGCAACGAATCCCACTAATAAAAACACAAATTCTAACAACTTTTGAAGATCAAATCAAGAAAATAAAAACTTAAGAACTTGAAGATAAAGATGATGATGAACAAGATGAAATGAAAGATTAAACAAGAACTTGGTATTGAATGATTGATGTTTTGACAAGATGAAACAAAGATTAAAATTACAAGATTAAAGAACTAAAGATAAAAAAATCACCAATCACCCTAGTGGTGATGGTGTTATACGAACCAGGAGAAAGAGTGGGGAGGAAGAAAGAAAAACTAGCTAACTAAATGTGTGTGGGATGGCCTATTTATAGGTGTTTCCTTTGGTTGGTGAGTGGGCTTTCTCCCGTTCTTCGTGTCTTTTCGTCTTTTCAGAAAAGTTTCCGTTTTCGATTCTGATTCGGGATTTGTTGTCGATTAAATTCAACTCGTCTTTTAATTTCTTCGTTTAATAGACTTGAGTTTCTTCGACTTATATAAATCTTCCATCTTTGGTCCTTTTCTTCGATAAATCTTCGAATAGGCCCAGCGACTTCAAATCTTTTGCATCTCTTGGACAATAGACTTTATCTTGAGTCTTTTTCTTCAGTAAAACCCGTGCAATCCCATGTTTTCTTCAATATTTATCCGGTTGTCTCTGAAAACACAATAAACACAAAAACCACGCATAATTCCAAACAAATGATATTAAATACGTGTTTTGGTCTCGTTTTAGCCCGAATTAAGTGGTAAAAGGATGGGTGTTTACACACCTATCAATAGGCCTTGGACTTCCGTTCTTTTTGCACTCTTGATCTTTTGACTTCGTCTTTTGTCATTTTCTTCTATAAAAGCCTGTGAATGCCCGTGTTTTCTCCACTTTTCATCTTTTCGTCCTAAATCACAATAAAAACACAAACCACGCATAATTCCGACATTTACGACATAAAATACACGTTTTGGCTTGGTTATTATTGTAATTAAGTGGTAAAAAGATGGGTGTTTTCACACCTATCATGATGTTTGGTTAGCTTTTTTGACTTGCGACCAATTCAAGAATATGTTTTATGGTCAGTTCTTTCCGACAACTGAATAGGAAAGGCTCAAGAGGGACTATCATTCCATTCGTCAGAGAATTGGAGAGACTAGCACTAAGTTTATGTAGAAGTTTCTTAGGTTGGCTGGATTTCTGGGCACTGTTGTGGGTACTGCCGAGGAGCAAGCGAAGCACTTTCGCTGGGCTCTTGGCTCCAAGACAACAGATCGTTTACTTAGTGGCACAAGTCAATGATGCAGTGCAGCACGTAGCTTGGAAATGCTGCATGAGCGAGATGACTACGAGGAACAAGCTCGTCCAGAGAAGAGGTATAAATTTCAGTCATCAAGCGTTATCATTTTATTCCAATCTTTATGTTCATTTATACCTTTTTCCTATCCAATTGTATCTTCAGACAGAAGGGTGGAGACCGGTCCCAATCGGACACTCAGCAGAATGCCAACAAGGGGCACGATCAATCTAATGACCGCTACGGATCCGACAGGCGGAACGGTAATAACAATTACCTTAACATTGCCAGTCATTCTAACAACAACAGGTCCCTAAATTCTTAAACTTGTCTATGTTAAGCTGCTGTATGTTTCACATACTAACATGTCAGCATCATAAACAGGAACTCTGCGAGTGGGTGTGACTAGAATGCTAAGGGTCAGCAACCCAACAACTCGTCTTCATCTGGTAAATTATCACTTAAACTTCAGTGCAATCATGTTTATGCCAAATAATCATGTCTCACGTATATTTCTTAAACAGGCTCTCAGTAGCAAGGGTACCTCTAGGAGGTTACACCTACCCCATCTACACGACTTGTAGTCGTAGACATCTCAGACCATGTCGTAAGGCTGCCAGAATTTGTTTCAAGTGTGGATAATCGGGACACATGTTAAAGGATTGCAAGAAGGGAGATACTGCGGGTACTTCTAGTGCTGCTCTTTCTAAACCACCAGCTTCGGGGGGGTGTCTGCACTACCACAAGGGACCAAGCAAATAGGTCTTCAGGTACTATCACTGGCATCCTCTTTACGAACGGTCATGTTGCTTGTGTTTTATTTGATACTGGTGTAACTCATTCAGTCATATCCACTACGTATGCCACTAGTATTAGTAAAATCCCTATTCCATTAGAGAACATATTAAGTATTTCTACGTCTATGCGAGACTCTGTACGCATTACCCAGGTGTACAAAGATCTTCCACTAGAATTTGATGATAAGATTCGCCCAGTAGATGCACTTCCTTTGGATATGTGCGAGTTTGATCTCATCTTAGGCATGGACTGGTTATCTAAGCACCATGCTACTATCGACTGTCATACCTATCGGGTTATCTTCGATGATGTTCAAGCACCAGAGTACATTCACAATGGTTTCATTCCAGGAAAGTCTGTACAAATTATTTCTGCCTTAGAAGCTCGTGCTTTACTATCTCATGGTTGCGAGGGATTCTTAGATTCAATTCAGGATATTACTGCCGAAGTTCCGTCGATCCAAGATCAACCACTTGTTTCTGAATTCCCCGATGTATTTCCAGAAGAACTTCCGGGTATACCATCTATTCGCGAAGTAGAATTTAGCATTGAACTCATCCCAGGAGCTCAACCAATATCTAAGGATCCTTATCTCATGGCTCTCATAGAGCTCAAAGAGTTAAAAGATCAGTTGCAGTAATTATTGGAGCGAGGTTTCATCCGTCCGAGTGTATCACCATGGGGTGCACCGGTAGTTTTCGTCAAGAAGAAGGATGGCAGCATGCGTTTATGCATTGACTGTCGTGAGCTGAATAAGATCACGATTAGGGATCGTCATCCATTACCGCGTATCGATGATCTGTTTGATCAACTACAAGGTGCCAAGCATTTCTCCAAGATTTATCTAAGTTCCGGTTATCATCAGCTGCGAGTGAAAGAGCAGGATATTCTCAAGACTGCTTTTCGCACAAGATATGGCCATTATGAGTTCGTAGTCATGCCTTTAGGACTCACTAATGCTCCTGTGGTATTCATAGACTTAATGAACCGCATCTTCCACGAATATCTAGACAAATTTGTTATCGTGTTCATCGATGACATCCTCATTTTCTCAAAATCCAAGATAGAACATGAAGAACATCTTCTTATCGTGCTACATATTCTTCGTCAGAAGCAGTTGTATGCCAAATTCTCCAAGTGTGAATTCTGGCTAAACAAGGTGGTGTTTCTAGGCCACATTGTCTCCGCAGAAAGGATTAGTATGGATCCTGCGAAGGTTGAAGTTATCACTAAATGGCCGAGACCGACGTCTGTAACTGAGGTTCGTAGTTTTCTGGGTTTAGATGGTTATTATCGCATATTCGTGGAGAACTTTTCAAGACTAGCCTTACCTTTGACCAAGTTGATGCGGAAAGGAGAGAAATTCGTTTGGACTGATGATAGGGAGAATTGCTTTGAAGAACTTAAGCATCGGTTAGTATCTGCACCTATTCTTACTCTACCATCTTGCACAGGTGGATTTTAGATCTACAACGATGATTCGGGTAAAGGATTAGGTTGTGTACTCATGCAACATGGGAAAGTGATTGCATATGCATCACGTAAGCTAAAGCCTTATGAGGAGAATTATCCTACCTATGACTTGGAGCTAGCAGCAGTAGTATTTGCACTTAAAATCTGGAGACACTATCTATATGGTGAATCATGTAACATCTTCACTGATCACAAGTGTCTCAAGTACATTTTCACTCAGAGAGAGCTTAACATGAGGCAGAGAAGATGGTTGGAACTACTCAAGGACTATGACATCAATCTTCAGTATCATCCCGGTAAGGCGAATGTAGTGGCAGATGCTCTCAGCAGGAAGTCGGCCATGATTAACGGCATCAAGATACAAGAAGAAATCATACGTGACTTAGAACGGTTAGACATTTAGTTCTTAGTACGTGGACAACATCGGTACTGGGCTAATCTGAGAATTGAGTCAGACTTAATTTCTCGGATCAAGGAAGCTCATAAAGATGATGCTGAGATTTGGGCTATTATTCAGAATCTTGATCGGCAGACAGAATTTCGTGTAGACGAAGAAGGCATCTTATGGCAAGGAACTAAGCTATGTGTTCCGGATGATCAGACACTCCGAGAAGCGTTATTGACATAAGCTCACAACCCACCATTCTCTTTTCATCCAGGATCCACCAAAATGTACCATGATATCAAACAACATTTCTGGTGGAGCAGCGTGAAGCAGTATGTTGCTACTTTCATATCCAAGTGTCTAACCTGTCAGCAGGTTAAGATCGAGCATCAGCGGGCTAGTGGTTTACTACAACCATTAGAGATTCCCGAATGGAAGTGGGACAAAATCTTCATTGATTTCGTCACCGAACTTCCATTGACTCAAAGCAAGCATGATGCTATATGGGTTATAGTAGATCGTTTAACCAAGTCTGCTCATTTTCTTCCAATTCGCAAGGATTTCTCAGTTAGCAAATTGGCAGATATATTCCTTAAGGAGATCATGCGACTACATGGTACTCCATCAAGCATCATATTAGACAGAGATCCTCGTTTCACGTCTAAATTCTGGAAAGGTTTGTAGAAATCTTGGGGCACCAAACTTAAGCTTAGCACTGCCTTTCATCCTCAGACCGATGGTCAATCAGAGCGTACCATTCAGACCTTAGAAGACATGTTGCAAGCTTGTGCATTGGAATGGACAGGAAGTTGGGACGACTACATTTGTTTGGTTAAGTTTGCTTAGAACAATAGTTGGCATGCAAGTATTAAGTGTGCACCTTTCGAGATGCTCTATGGTAGAAAGTATCGTTCTCCAATCTGTTGCGATCAAGTTAGAGAACGAATCCTTGATGGACCAGAAATGATAGAGGTGACCAATGAGAAGGTTGTCATCGCCAAGGCGAAGCTACAGGAAGCTCGTACTCGATAGAAGATCTATGCTGATAAACATCGTAGAGATCTAGAATTTAAGATCGATGATCATGTTTTCCTTAAGGTATCACCAGCACGTAGTGTCAAGCGTTTTGGACTCAAGGGCAAGCTCAGTCCTCGTTTCATCGGACCGTTTGAAATACTTGAACGTGTCGGTGAAGTATCATATCGTCTAACGTTACCTCCTCAGCTATATCATGTGCATGATGTGTTCCATGTATCCTTACTCATAGGTTATAATTAGCATCCATTGCATACAGTTTCGTATCCATTCGAGCAGATTCGAGAGGATCTATCCTATATTGAGGAACCCGAGGACGTCCTCGACAGTCAAGAATAAATCATGAGGAGAAAGATAATTCCATACGTTAAAATTCTTTGGAGGGACCATTCTAAGCGGGAAGCCACTTGGGAAACGGAGGAGTCCATTCGGACTTCTTACCCTCATTTCCAGCTATGATTCGAGTATGTCATTTTCAGTTTATCGTATCTCTAATTCGAGGAAGAATTATTCTTTCAGAGGGGAAGAGTTGTAAAACCCGCTTTAAAATCCTTAAGATAATTAAATGCATGAATTTACGGTTAAATTTAAACTTTTTAATTAACTAATATACGACATGAATCATGAACATTTAATACGAACATTACGTATATTAATTAACTATTATAAGTATTCCGTATGAAAACATGAATACTAATGCACGATAAGTATTCACGTAAAATACTTAAAACATACAAGACATAAAACACGAACATTAAAACGAACACACACGATGATAATTTAAGACACGAAAAAATAAAACGAATTGTGTACATATGTGTACTATATGTGGTGTCCAAAACCAAAGGGGAGAAAGGGCTTGGCCCAATCCATTAAGTGTCCAAGTTTTAACCAAATAAGGATCCCAGGAATTTTCATAAAAACATATCACAGTAAATTTACAAAACCCTAATAATCTCTCCTCATTGTCTCCTCATGGTCGCGGCATGAACAACAACCACAAGGGCAATCCTTTGCTTTTTGATTTTTGGTAATTACGTGTTCGTGTTTTATTCCTAAATCCATCCACGCATTTGGTATTAATCTAATCTTAATCTTTTTAATCTTTTTATTTTAATTATGATCATATGTTCATGAATCTTTAAAAACATTGACTAAAACATGTTATGGAAAAGATTAAAACAAGATTAAGGTGGGGTTTGTTTGGTTTTGTCCCGATCGCACGTAAATCGAGACCACATAGGGTCTCGGTGTTGTTTGTTCTCCATCAGCCGCAAACCCTTTGGGGTCGGCTTTGGTTTTGGTTTGCCCAGCCGCAACCCCAACTGCTATAGCAGTGGGGTGCGGGGCCCTAACGGTGGGAACCGAGACCTTAAAGGTCTCGGTGGGTATGCAGTGGGCAGCAGGGGGACGAACGACAGCAACAACGGCAACTGGCTTAGCCAGGGGCTGTGCAAGTAGCACAGTGGCACCGACACCACTGTTGGTGGCTGCTGTTGGGTTCGGCCGCAAACCACAGCCGTCCGGCTGTGGTGTTGCGTAGACTTCGAGGCAACACCGAGACCCCATGGTCTTAGTGGAGCTTTGATTTGGGGTTCAGTTAACACCAAAACACGCAAGGGGTGTTTGGCTAAACTTTTTACAAATGCATGTGTTAAAATTATTTATTTAATTAGTTTAATTAAATCATGGTTAATTAAATTAATTAATGTTTATGACTTAGGATATGATTTATTTAAATACAATCATGTTATTTTGTATTTTCATTTTATTTAAATAAAACTTAGGATAAAATAATTAATTACTTAATTATTCATGTACATGTAAATTAATTAAAACTTACCTTAATAATTTATGACATTTTAAGGTAAAGTTTAATTACATTAATCATGCAATATTATTAATTAATAATAACTTATGATAACATGTAAAATCATTATTAATTAATAATAATAATATTTGCAAAGTATTTAATCACTATTAAACTTTACAATATAATTAAACATGACATATTATAAGCTTATTAAAACTATAGGTTATATCATTTAATTATTTAATGAGCCTATGATTAACTATGGAAATACTTTAATTATGGAAATATGTTAAATATGGAATTATACTAAATATGGTAACATGATAATTATGGAAACATACTAAATATGGTAACATGCTATTTATGGAAACATGCTAAATATGGAAACATTCTATTTTTGGAAACTTACTAATTATGGAAACTTTCTATTTTGGAAACTTACTATTTAAGAAAACCTGCTATTTGTATAAAGTTACTCATTATGCTATAACAAGTATTATAACACATAAAACATGAAATGCATGAATCTAAAACACATGAAACACTAAGAAACACATGATTAAACATGAAATAATAAGACAAGACAAGGACAAGTATAATAAGTATGAACACGTCAAGTAAACTAAATAACAAGTATGTATAAGTAAAACAAACACTTATTCATGTCCCTTTATTATGTAGCTATTGTGAAGTCGGAGTGATCTTCCGCGTTCGTTTTCGTCTTCATTTACTGGACATAAGGTACCGATATTCCGTCCTTCAGTAAGGACATTTCTTTCCTATATTAGGATTCCCCATTTGCAACCATTTATTTTCCACAGTAGTTTACGTGCCTTAAACATATTTAGTATATGTTATGTTTATTTTAGATAGCCTGAGCTATATACATGCATACCAGTTTCACCTAGTTATGAGGGTTCCATAACCATAGCATTAGAGGCACCAGTGTTATGACTCTTCTGCGGTGAGAGTGATTGCTCGCAGAGTCCCTTTACAGTATTTTGGCCTATGTTATTATTATCATGTGGGGCGAATGGGTGCATCCTAGGACAAGTTAGTAATATTTCATGGTAACTGTGGTGTGTGCCTTGCATCCGTTACAAGAGCTGATCCCTCCACTCATACTATATTAATTAGAGGCAACCCCTCTAATTGCATGATGAGGTCACCCCTCTAAGTAGTTATACACATTGATATAACATGACCTATATGGGTTCCGGGCATATTTAAAATACAGTTTTTCAAGATAAACTAAACATAAGTCTTCTCAGAAATATAAAACCAGTCTTATAAGCTTAAACCAGGTTTTCCAGGTCATACACTTATTCCGTTGTTATTCATTTTATTTCATTACTTGCTTATGTTTATGCTTTAAATTTATTGTCATATATCCGCACATTGATCGTATTGCTCAGCCGTATTTTCTTTCCATGTCCCAATACGGCAGGTACTAAAGGGCAAAGCTAGGAAACAAGAGTACGTGCATGGAATGGAGGCGCCTAGTCTTCTTTCTTTTTAATGCATTTACATACTTTTGCTTTGCTGGACATTGTTTAGTCCTTTCCTTACATTCTATACTTATGCATTTGTGTGTGGGGCTTATGTTGGAGCTGATGTTTGTTTTTTGTTTCCTTTATGGTCATTTAATGTTTTAGACATTTACCTTGCATGCTTTGATGACACGCCATAATTACTATGTAACGGTCCATTTATCCAAATGGGGTGTTACAGAAACGCACATATATTGTTCCTTATACCCAACGTTTTTTGGAGTTGGCACTTCTTTGTCTTGAGATGGTCTCTACTAAAACCTGATCAATTGAGCGATACATTAGTGGAGCCGAATATGGCTAATGTACTCTCATGCAAGCCTTCTAGCATCCACGAAGCCATCGAAAACAATCATAGCCTAATGGATCATGTGATCCAAGATTTGGGAGAGAAAACGGGAAGGTAATAACAACAACTATAATCAAAACAAGCGCTAAGAAGTTGCTAGAGCTTTTATTATGGGACAATCTGAGAGATGTGGGTATGCTGGTCCACACCTCATTGTGCAAAATGTAATCGTCGCCACACTGTAACTTGTTGAGTTACTTTGCAACAGATGTGATAAAATAGGCCACATGGCCAAGGATTGTTGATCTGATGCTAGAGGGTCTAACTAGAACAAGCAAGGTTACACGCCTACTTGCTTTGGTTGCGATGAGAAAAGGCATTACAAAAATGAATGTAAAAAAGCTGGTAATTAAGGCCGGGGAAAACAAATCTGAGGCAACCAAGATTGTGATAATCAAAATCAAGTGAAGCCCGTGCCATAATTTATATTTTAGGAAGATACGAGGTCGTGCAAGACAACAATGTAGTTACGGGTGCGTTCCTCATCAATAACAATTATGCTTCAGTACTAATTGATTCGGTTGCGGATAGAAGTTTTGTGTTGACTACTTTTTGTGAACACCTAAATGTTACACCCAATACTTTAGATACTAACTACAATGTGGAATTAGGTTATGAGAAGTCTATATCGACTGATACCATTTTACGAGGGTGCACATTAAACTTGCAAAACCATCCGTTTAGTATTGACCTTATGCCGATAGAACTTATAAGTTTTAATGTTATGATTGGGGGTGTATTGGCTGTCGAAGTATCACGTCGAGACTGTGTGTCACGATAAGTTCGTTCGTGTTCCTTACGGAAATGAAGTACTGATCATACGAGGAATTAGAAGCCGAGTTAGAGGTGAATCAAGCTAAACATTTTCTTGTGTTTTAAGACTCAGAAATACATTGTGAAAGGATGTCTAATACTCCTACTTCAAGTGACGAAAATAAGGAAATCGAAGAGAAGCGACTCGAAGACGTACAATCGTGAGAGATTTTTCAGAAGTCTGTCTCGAAGACTTACCTAGATTTCCACCGACTCGTCAAGTTGAACTCCGTATTGAATTAGGGCCAGGAGTTGCACGTGTTACACGTGCACCTTATCAATATGAACCGATTGAGATGAAAGAGTTATCAGATCAATTGAAAGAACTACCTTGAAGGTATTTATTAGACTAAGTTCCTCACCTTGGCGAGCCCGATTTCATTTGTAAAGAAGAAGGACGGTTCTTTATGAATGTACATCGACTACCATGAGTTAAATAAGCTTACTGTGAAGAATCGATATCCGTTACCAAGAATAGACGATTTGTTCGATCAACTACAAGGTTCAAGTGTCTACTCGAAGATTGATCTGAGGTCAAGATATCACCAGTTAGGGGTTAAAGAGGAAGATATTCCCAAGATTGCTTTTAGATACTCATACGAACACTTTGAGTTTTAAGTGATGTCGTATGTTTTAACCAACGCACCGACTGTGTTTAAGAATCTCATGAACCGGGTGTGAAACCCCTACCTAGATCAGTTTGTGATCATGTTCATAGATGATACTCATTTATTCTCGAAACAAAGAAGAGCACGAAGTACATTTGAAGATGATTTTGGAGTTACTAAGAAAAGAAGAACTGTATGTCAAATTTTCCAAGTGTGAATTTTGAATGCGAATGCTACAATTTCTCAAGCATGTGATTGATGGTCAAGGTATTCATGTGGATCCCGTGAAGATTGGGTCAGTTAAGGATTGGGCATCTCCCACTACTCCCAGCGAGATACGCCAATTTCTTAGACTTGTCGGACACTATCGAAGATTCATATAAGGTTTTTGAAAAATTCCAAGCCTACGACTGAGTTGACTCAGAAAAACAAGAAGTGTGATTTGGGCAAAGATCATGAAACAACTTTTCAGCTTTTGAAGCAGACACTTCATGATGCACCAATTTTAGCAATACCAAAAGGTAACGATGACTTTGTGGTTTATTATGACGCATACTTTAAGGGTTTGGGTGTCGCCCTTACGCAAAGAGATAAAGTCATTACGTATGCATCTAGATAAGTAAATATTCATGAGAAAAACTACACATCACGCGATCTAGAACTTAGAGCAGTAGTGTTTGCCTTGAAGGTTTGGAGACACTATCTATACACTACAAAGTGTACGGTGTTTATCTATCATAAAAGCTTGCAACACATTCTATACCAAAAGGAACTCAACATGATACAACATCGTTGGCTAGAATTGCTAAGTGATTACGATTGTGAAATTTGTTACCCAATGAAAGTAAACATCATGGCAGATGCTTTGAGCTGGAAGGAGAGTATTAATCCCCTTAAGGTTGGAGTATTGGTAATGATCATTGGTTAGAATTTTTAGGTGATTACGATTGTAAAATTTGTTATCACCTAATGAAAGTAAACGTCGTGGCAGATGCTTTGAGCTGGAAGGAGAGGATTAATCCCCTTAGGGTTATAGAATTGGTAATGATCATTGGCTTAGATATTCCGTCCCGATTCTTAAAGCACAGAAAGAAGCGGTTAAAGCAAAAAACATCAAGACTGGAGACATTGAAAACATGATCAATAAATTAGAAGCCCATTTCGATGGAACGTTATGTCTAGATAATAGGAGTTGGTTACCATGTTTCAACGACACAAGACCTTTTATTATCCACGAGTCACATAAAGTCAAAGTACTATATTCTTCAAGGTCTGATAAGATGCACCACGATCTTAAAATGTTATATTGGTAGCCAAATATGAAGGCTGACATCGCCACCTACGTTAGTAAGTGTTTAACATGTTCGAAGATTAAAGCTGAACATCTGAAGCTATCAAGCTTATTGGTCCGACCATAACTACCATAATGGAAATGAAAGAAGATAACGATGGGTTCTATCACGAAGCTATCAAAGACATCAAGCGGATATCACACAATTTGGGTTATTGTCGATCTTCTTATTTAGTCGGTTCATTTTTGTCAATCAGAATAACTGATCAATGGAGAAACTAACGAGTTTATACTTGAAAGAAGTAGCCTCAAGACACGGTATAACCATATTCATTATTTTTTTACCGACATGATTGATTTTTTTTCAAAAATTTGGCATTGCGTTTTTTATTTCTAGACCATAGTAAAAGAACCCTGAGTTAAGATCTATATAGACCCTTAAATTAGCATAAACCTATTCAACCAATCATAATCACCCATTTTTTAAAAAACCCGCTTCCCACCACTCTTTTAAAAATTAAATATCTCACAAACGGTAAATCGTCAAACGAAAAAAAATACATCATTGCAAGAATTAAATCATCTTTCTATCGAGGGGCACATGTATATACTTTCAACTTTTTTTTCTTAAGTCACGTATGAGATAATCATATATGATTCGTCACGAATCATATATGATTTTCAGAAAATCATATATGATTTTCTGAAAATCATATATGATTTTCTGAAAATCATATATGTTTCGTGACGAATCATATATGATTCTCTCAGACGTGACTTAAGAAAAAAAATCGAAAAAAAGTTTGTCGAAAGTATATACATGTGCCCCTCGATAGATAGACAATTTAATTCTCGTCGCGATGATATGTTTTGTTTTACATAACGATGAACGGTTTGTGAGATATTTAATTTTTAAAAAATAAGTTTTGTTGTTACATAGATAAAAATGAATGATTGTGATTAATTGATTGAATTTATGATAAAGAAATGGTATATGTTGAATTTTTTCTAAAAAATCCTAAGGTGAAGAACAAAATATGTTGTAAAAAAAAGAAGAACAAAATATGTTGTCATATAGTACCAACGCGTATTCACAAAGTTTTCAAATATTAGTAACAATGCTTATTATTAGTTGTATTATTAGTACCATGACGTGATATGGCAAAAACTCTACATATAATACGTGTAGTGTGAGATATGTGACACAAGACAATTAATGCCTATCTATAATTCTTACAATGAGATTTGTTATTTCTACTTGTTTACATCAACAATTTTCGTGAGTTAACATAGGAATACCATGTTATCACAATGATTACAAGAACAAAACATGTGTTTTACTAAATACGTTACAAAATTTATTCGTTTTTTTTTCTAAAGATTTCTTTTTTGCTTCTCATGTTTTTCATGCGCGCCAATTGTGTTTTTTTACTTATAAATTCGACATGACGTAAAATCATGTTTCCAAGTCACGCTATGCATACTTCCATTCGAAAATGCCGACAATGTATATTTCGTGACAATAGTTATTTTATCATAATAATAATAATAATAATAATAATATTATGAGTTGAGTTATTTTGTATTTTTGTTTTTACTTCCAAACAAAAAGAGTAATTATAGTATTTATTATTTAAGATTAAATTTTATAAAAAAATACGGAAAAGTAATTTTTGCTAAAATATCAAAAATTGCAAAAAATCGACGGAGGGATTAAAATTGTAAATTCTCGAACTGATTTTTATTAAGGGTGATATTTCACTAGTAAAAAAATAATGAAATATCACAAGTGATAATATTATTTTATCACCGATAATATTTTATTATTTTCTTCACTAGTAAATATTATCGGTGATAAAATTATTTTATCACCAGTGATATTTCATTGTTGATAAAATTATAGTCTTCTATACTGTTTTTGGCTGTCTTAAAATTATAATCTTTTTCTAGAAATAGATGGTAACAAGTTTAACATATTGCACCTAGTGATATATATAAAATTTTAATTAATTGCATAAGGGTAAGAGTGTCATTTTGTAAAAAAGTAAAAGAACTAGTACGCTAATAGTGATGTTTTTTATAAAAATGTGATTTTTGTCGAAAGATAATTAATTTGAGACGGAGGAAATAATATTTTATACAAATATTTTCTCACAATTAAGTGGATTAATGGCATTTAAAAAAGTATGTATGGATAATTTAGTTAAAATAAAAAAGTAAAAGAAAATTAGAAAAAAAAAATAGAAGAGAAAAAGAGAAAGAAGTGGGGCAAGAAGACTGCAAACAGCAGAAGCATATAACTCTCTCTTGTTCCTTCTTCTGTCATTTTCTATTTCCAAAAAACAACTCCTCCATCTCTACTTTTTCCCTCCATCTCTCTTTCTCTCTCACACACTCACACACTCTCTCTCTCTCTAAAAACACACACTTCACTTCACTCACATTATTTCTTCTTCTTCTTCAAACAAACAAACAATGTCTAGGAGGAGCTTTTTTCTCCTTTACTAATGTTGCCTCTCTTCTTCTTCACTCCCTCTAACCATAAAAAAAGATTTTTATAAAAAAACAAACAATCTGAGGTAAGCAAACTAACTAAATATAGCCTTTTCTTTATTTTTAGTAACCTTTCTCTTTTAAGTTTTATATTCCAAAGCCTTAAAACAAGCAAAAAAACAACACAACACAACTTAAGGTTACTTTTTTTTTTTGGGTAGGTGAAAAATGGCAATGGTAGCTCAGCAGCAACATCATCACAGGGAGGCAACAACAAGTAGCAGTAACAGTAGTATGAAACAGCAGCATAACAATAATAGTCATCATCAGTTGGATAATGGGAAATATGTAAGATATACAGCTGAACAAGTTGATGCACTTGAAAGAGTTTATTCTGAGTGTCCTAAACCAACTTCTTTAAGGAGACAACAGTTGATACGAGATTGTCCTATTTTGTCCAACATTGAACCTAAGCAAATCAAAGTTTGGTTTCAAAATCGCAGGTTAGATCTTTAGTTTACATGAGTTTAGTACCATGCAGTTGATATTTATGATAGATTTGTTTGTAATTTTATTTTTATAATTTGTCTTGGGCGTTTGTTTCGGCTTATTTAGTTTTGGGCTTATCTTTTATAAGCTCACTTTTTTGAGGCTTTAAGTTCATTATGACATTATGAAGTTGTATATATAAGCCGAAAAGTTTCAAAATAAGCCACAAAAACTGAGCTTATGAGACACAAGCCCGAAACCGAATAAGCTGTAAGCCGCTTATATAAGCCACCTAAGTGGATCCAGTGTTAGGTTTGCCAATAGAACCAACTTTTTGTACATGATGTAATTAAGTACTACCTTGCGCGCCTTTGATCTAATACTATTGAAATAACATTGGGGTATGAATAATCTTCGAAGAAAAAAATGTTTCCTTTAAAGTTCTTAAAAACGGTACTGATTTCTAAGAATTATAAGTATGTGTGGACTTATCTAGCATTGAAAAAAATGGGTGGTTTGACGTTAATAGCCCTATTTTTAATCGAGTAAGAATCTGAAAGGGAAATTAGGATTTGGGTCAAATTCGAGATAATTTTTTTATGTTTATGTAGATGTCGAGAGAAGCAGCGAAAAGAAGCGTCAAGGCTTCAAACTGTCAATCGAAAATTATCTGCTATGAACAAATTGTTGATGGAGGAGAATGACCGTCTACAAAAACAGGTGTCTCATCTTGTGTATGAAAACGGGTATATGCGTCAGCAGTTGACTGTAAGTTGTTACTATAAATGTTCTTTATCATATTCTGAATTTGGTCAAAAGGGTCAAATCGCTGATGTTATGGAATTTATTGCAGGCTTCAACCGTTACAGACGCAAGCTGTGAATCGGTGGTCACCACTCCTCAGCATTCTCTTAGAGATGCTAATAACCCAGCTGGGTAATTACTAATTACTGTCCAGTGATTTTATAATGTTTTTATCATCTATTTGGACTATGTGATCTTATTATTTCTTCTTATGGCTTTTAGACTCCTCGCGATTGCAGAGGAAACTCTGGCAGAGTTCCTTTCAAAGGCTACAGGAACTGCTGTCGATTGGGTCCAGATGCCTGGGATGAAGGTCTGACTTGCATTTATTCTTTGCGATTATGCTACTTGATTATGACATTGAAGTGTGGTTTGTAACTTTATATTTTATTATGTTCCAGCCTGGTCCGGATTCGGTTGGGATCTTTGCCATTTCACAAAGTTGCAGTGGAGTGGCAGCAAGAGCCTGCGGTCTAGTTAGTTTAGAGCCCACTAAGGTAAAAGCCGTTCTATATATCTTTTCATGTTATTAATTTACTTGAGGTTCAATTCCTTGGTATTTACTTTCACTTTTTCTTCCAGATTGTGGAGATCCTCAAAGATCGAACATCTTGGTATCGAGACTGTCGAAGTCTTGAAGTTTTAACAATGTTACCTGCTGGAAACGGTGGAACTATTGAACTTGTTTATACGCAGGTGAACTTAAATCATTCTTCCCTATCTATAATCCAATCTTTTTACTTTGTCAAAATGGATTATCATATCTGTTAATCGTTAAACATGCACTTAGGTCTATGCTCCAACCACACTGGCTCCTGCACGGGATTTCTGGACACTGAGATATACTACAAGTTTAGACAATGGTAGTCTTGTGGTAAGTTTTAAATTTTACTTCTCATCTTAGCATTTCTTCTGGAATTTGGTTTTAATGCGTATGAGTTCTTAAAGGTGTGCGAGAGATCCCTTTCTGGTTCTGGTGGTGGCCCAAATGCGGCCTCAGCAACCCAATTTGTAAGAGGAGAAATGCTACCCAGTGGCTACTTGATTCGTCCGTGTGATGGTGGAGGCTCGATAATCCATATAGTTGACCACCTTAATCTTGAGGTAACACCGTTATTGACCACCTCAATCCCGAATGACTTTAAGCGATCTTATTGAATAAATTTCCGTCTTTTACTCTGCAGGCATGGAGTGTGCCTGAGGTTTTACGCCCGCTCTATGAATCTTCAAGAGTTGTAGCACAGAAGATGACCATTGCAGTGAGTAGATTATTTTATAATTTTCACAGGTTGTCATCGATATTATTTTGTTAATTGAGTTTTTGGTCTCTATGCAGGCGTTGCGTTATATTAGGCAAATAGCCCAAGAGTCGAGTGGGGAAATTGTATATGGACTTGGAAGACAACCAGCGGTTTTGCGTACTTTAAGTCAAAGATTAAGCAGAGGATTTAATGATGCGATTAATGGGTTCAGTGATGATGGATGGTCGTTGATGAACTGTGATGGTGCCGAAGATGTGATAGTTGCAATCAATTCAACCAAGAATCTTACCACTTTAAATCTTGGAGGTGTTCTTTGTGCAAAGGCCTCGATGCTATTTCAAGTAAGTGTTGTATTTGTTTCACGCGAATTTTTTTTTTATTTTGAATAAAGTTTCATGCTCGAGAGCTTGTTGTTGCTTTGATGTTTGCAGAATGTACCTCCTGCGGTGTTGGTACGATTTTTGCGTGAGCATCGATCGGAGTGGGCTGATTTTAATGTAGATGCTTACTCTGCTGCTTCAGTTAAAGCTAACCCATATGGGTTTTCTGGGATGCGGCCCACAACGTTTACAGGTAGCCAGATCATAATGCCATTAGGCCAGACAATCGAACACGAAGAGGTAAGTTTTTCTATCCATTATATCATTTCATTTGTAAAATCGTATATCTTAAGCTGAAAGATCTGCTCTATGTTCAGATGCTCGAAGTTATTAGACTAGAAGGTCATGCACTAGGTCAAGCAGATCCTTTTGTATCGAGAGATATTCATCTTTTACAGGTTCCTGTTCAGCTTATGTAATATAATTAAAGGGGTGTTTAGATTTTTAAGATAAGGTTTCTTTACTAATGTTTATGTTGGTTACGGTAGCTATGTAGCGGAATTGACGAGAATGTAGTTGGAGCTTGTTCTGAACTAATTTTCGCTCCAATTGACGAAATGTTTCCAGATGACGCGCCACTTATACCATCCGGTTTCCGTATCATTCCTTTGGATCCCAAACCAGTTGAGTCCATGTTTACCATACTCTAGCTGTTAAATTTTCTTGACATTTGTTGACAAAGTAAATTTCTATTGACCAGGGTGATCCAAAGGATGCGCATCGGACTCTTGACTTAACCTCAAGTCTAGAAGTGGGTTCATCAACGAACCAGGGATCATCAGATGCATTGAGTTGCACAAACACAAGATCAGTCCTAACAATTGCGTTTCAGTTCCCTTTCGAGAATAATCTTGCCGATAGTGTGGCCACCATGGCTCGGCAGTATGTTCGTAGTGTGATCAACTCGGTTCAGAGGGTAGCTATGGCTATATCCCCTTCAGGACTGAGCCCATCAGTGTCACCTAAGATGTCTCCTGGCTCACCGGAAGCACTTACTCTAGCTCAATGGATCTGCCAGAGCTATACGTAAGTTCATTATTTTGAGAGAAATTTACAGAATGGTCCATTGCTGATATTAATTATGGATATGGTCCATAGAGACACTGATTGCTTTTATATTCGGTCCCTACCCTTCAATCTCTAAGAGCCAAAAGCAAAACTAATTGCATACTTGACGGTCCAAGTTAGATTATTGACGTACCGGATGGACCAAATGTCAAAGCATATGTTTATAGGGACCGTATCCATCATTAGTGTCGGCAACCAAAATTCCATAAGTTTGAGCAAAACACAAGGACCATTTTATGTCAATGACACCATTTTTTAATATTTTTCCGAGACAGCCTTAACAAATGTTTAAATCCACTTTCTTTGTGTTATCAGTTACCATTTAGGGACGGATTTACTGACTTCTGGTTCGGTTGTTGGAGACTCGTTATTGAAAGATCTTTGGCAACATCAAGATGCTATTCTGTGCTGTTCTTTAAAGGTGCAGCGAAAAACTATTACCGTTTTACTTGCATTTCTTTGGATACGATTACTCATAAGTTGTCTTGTTGTGGTTTTATAGTCGCTTCCAGTTTTTATATTTGCCAACCAAGCAGGACTTGACATGTTGGAGACGACCCTTGTGGCGTTGCAAGACATAACATTGGACAAAATGTTTGATGAGGATGGGCGTAAGGCACTGTTTCCAGAATTTGCAAAGATAATGCAACAGGTATGCTTTGTATCATTCTTGTTCCATTGATTGGACTGTTAAATACCCTTTTAGGATCTAATTTTTTTGCGCTTGGGGTTTTCCAGGGTTTTGCGTATTTGCCGGGTGGGATATGTATGTCAACAATGGGGCGTCACATAACATATGAACAAGCCATAGCTTGGAAAGTTCTTGCTGCTGATGAAACAACAGTTCATTGCCTTGCTTTTTCCTTTGTCAACTGGTCGTTCGTGTGAGTGCCTGGTGAGGGTTAGGTTGTAGAGCTCCCGATCTTGGTCTGTAAAAATGTAAATCGGTGGAGCAAATCCGAAGTATGTTTTTGCGTCGAATTAGAGATTTGTTTAATTTAATGCCATTTCAGCTGGAGTTTCTTAAAATTTTATTGGTGTGATCCAGTTTTGGTTGTTAATTCTGTATGCCAATAACATTCTATAGCTGTTAGCCTGTTATTTGTTAAAATGAAGATGACCAAGAATACTCCCCACTGTCCGCCAGTATTGCTGAGTAACATCAGTGCCAACGTGCCGTGTACTTTTTCTTTTCTATCGCTTGCTATAGGTCCATTATCACCGTTATCATGTTTTATGAGGACAAGACTGAAGAGCTAGCTGAGGAGTATATTGAGCGATTAGAACACGAGGAAAAGATCCGAATCAAGAGAACATGGTCTAGTTTCTCTACAGCGAAATCATTTGTTTTTTTGTTACAGTAAAAGCTATGTCTTTTAGTTCTATACTTGTAAAACCTGCATTAAAATACTATGAATAGTAAATATGAACAGTGAATACACGAAAATACGATAAAATTTAAAATTTTTCATTTATAATATATTTCACGTATCATGATATTATATAACATGTACTTACGTATATATTATAAATGTGTTTACAATTACGATAATTAAATTCACGATAAATAAAACACAAACATTCACGACATATAATTTAACTTGGAAAAAACTTCAGTTTTGTTCTTGGGCTATAAAGGTGCCGTGGCTAAGAGAGCAAAAAGAAGGAGGATGGGCCTTTTGGCCCATGGCCCATTATAACTAAATAATAAGAAAACACAAGGAAACATGTATCATAATTTTTAGGTTACAGAAAAACAAAACCCTTGCCTCCCTTCTTCTTCTTGCCGCCGGCTATAGGTCACCACCAGGGTGTCCGGGACGATTTTGCTACTTGATTTTTGTGTGTACGTGTTCGTGATCATAAACCTTTTTCTTTCACGCATTCGGTAATTATCAAACCCTTTTCTTTTTTAATTCTTTAATGAATTCATGATCTTATTATAATTAATCTTAAAAACAAACAAGGAAAAACATGTAAGATTAATTAAAATCAAGAACTAATGGGTGTTTGGTGTTTGTTTGTTCGGCCGAGACCACAACCGAGAGCTACAAGCTCTCGACTTGTTTTTACCACCACCACCGAGACCATCAAAGGTCTCGGCTTGGTTTGTTTGGCTCGGACGCACGACGAGGGACCCCGACGCGAGTCGGGGTATGGTCATTGGTGGGTTTTGATTTGATTTCGAGGCTAACCAAGACCACTAGGGTCTCGGTGTGGCTCGGTATAACAAGAGCAGTGGGAACCGGCAGTGAGCCGGTGTGAACCGGGCTCGGCAGTGGCAGGCGTGGCTCGGCAGTGGGAACCGAAGGCTAACCAGTGGCAACCAGTTTATCGGTCTAGCCACTGGTGGGTTGCGGTGGTTATTCAGCCGCCGGCTGACACCACTAGCCGCCGGCTATGTGGTGTCGGCTAGGCGTTTTTCGGGCTCGGGTATATTTTTAAACACGGGTTCGGGCTCGGGAATTTTAAAAGCAGATTAATAATTTAATTAAATTATTTTCCAAGACTATTTAATTTAATTAAATACATGACTTAGGTTAAAATATTAAAATTAATATTTTATGACTAACCTATGTATTTACTTAGTTTAATTTAATTAAAACATGTTATTTTTAATTAAATTCTTATAATGTATAGTTTATTAAACTAACCAAGTTAATTATTTAATAAGCTATAATACTTGAACCACGACTTGTATTTTAGTAAATAAACTTTACTTGACATTAATAATCCAGCTTATTTATAATTATGGAAACTTACTATTTTTAGAAACTTTCTATTTTTAGAAACTTAATATTTATGGAAACCTGCTATTTTTAGAAAGTCACTTATTATTACAATACAAGTATTATAATACCATACTACATGAATAATAAACAACAGAATTCAAGAATAACTACATATTAACACCTAAAACAGTTAAAACATGACATAACATGAATAATAAGCTAAGAACACACAGAACCAGTAAAACACATGTAATTCAGACAACTCACACATGTCCCTATTCTTATGTAGCATTATCCGTCAAGGCGGAGTAGGTTCTTCAGCGTTTTCGTTAGCTTCTACTGGACACAAGGTACGGATTTCCCGTCCTTCAGTAAGGACAATCTCTTCCTTCATTAGGATTTCTAGTATGCAGCCAACTGTTTTCCCAATAGTTACAGATTTAAATGCTTATGTTTTATTAGTTACCTTAGCCATATACGTGCATGCCAGTTTCACCTAGTTATGGAGGTACCATAACCATGACAGTAGAGGCACTAGTGTTATGACTTTACCATGGCGGAGTGATAGCTCGTGGCGTCTATTTCAGTTTATTTGGACTTTATTATTATATTATCATGTGGGGCGTATGGGTGCATCCTAGTTACAATGTCAGTCAAGATTTTATGGTGAATGTGGTGTGTGCCTTGCATCCTTCATAAGGAGCTGATCCCTCCTACCCATTACCATATTAGAGGCATCCCCTCTAATTGCATGACGAGGTCACCCCTCCAAGTATTCATGCACGTTGTTGACCTCATGACCTATATTGGCTTTTGGTATATTAAACTAGTACAAATTTTCATAGTAAACATAAGCTATTGATGTAGGATTTTCGTACACGTTTTAGAAAAAACGTATATATGGCAAGTATTAAGCGTTACGATTTAATTAAAAACCGTAAAAACGAATAAGTGCGAGTTCGTTCTCGAAGGAGGTGTATGATTTGTGTGTGCCAATATATAAAATCAAAGTTTGGATTATTGTCGTTTTTGGATGAGAAAAGAAGGAAAAATAAGACGATTTACGCTAAAAATTATCCTACGACGTAAAAAACGTAAAACCGTAAAACTCGACGAAAAATAAAAGTCAACCAAAAATTACCAAAAATTTAACTTAAATTAAGAAAAATGTAATTAAAACAAAAATGAAAACCAATTTGTCTAAAAACTTTTTAATAATTTTATATTAATTTTTAAAATTTAATAAAAAACTGAAAATAAATTAAAAATAAGTCAAAATGAAATATTTTTCTAATGTAAACCTCAAAAATGTTATTAAAAACTTAAAAACTATTTTTCTAAATTTTAAAAACACTTTTTACTATTTTTTAATCACTTTATAAAATTTAATCTAAAAATAATCATAAAAAATTAATTAAAAACGTGAAAAATAAAATTTTTAAACCAAAAAGTCCTAAAATGTTTGAATAACACAGGAAAAGTACAAAAAGTCAGAATTGCTTAATAAATAAGCTAAAATCAGCTTATAAACACACGAACTTATTAAATAAGCTTAAAACAAACACACCTTAAGTAATTATGGAAATGAAACCTTGACAGTAAAAGACCCAAGGGCAGAACGATATGTTGTGTGTGTTGTGAGGGGAGTGGCGCAAGTTCGAGTCCTGGCCACGTCCTTTTTGTAAAAACTTTTTTTTTTATTTTTCTTTTTAACACAACTTATACCTAATGACTTAAAACTACTCACAAACACAATTAAAACTAAAATTATAAGATTAAAGCTTAAAACGATCACAAAAATGCCCAGATGTAAGAAAAAATGAAACAGACTAGAAAAATAAAAAGGAGAGTTGTTTGATATCCGATGAAACTAAGAAGAAAACAAAATTATGGGTCTCCTCCTTTCTGCTGGCGTTGGCTCACGTTGCCACACAATCTAACGACAGCGAAACTGTCTCCTCTCCTAAGCTTCAGAACCCCCGCAATGTTTCCGACTTTCACTTACCTTTAGAGCTTCCCCGGCTCTAGGCTCCACAACGTGCACTCTTCCATCTTCAGCTGGTCCTATTCTGCACTCCCCCAGCAGCATTCGTCCGTCTGAACATTGGGACAGTATCGAGAAAAATGCCCCACTCCTCCACATTCATAAAAGTTACCGGATCTCCTCTGCAGCAAGCTCTGCTGGCCTCGCGCTCCAAACTGATGGCGTCTCGAGGTTCTCCTTGAAGTCGTCCTGTCGCTCTCCCCCTTTAAGATAAGAAGTTTGTTCTCTGATGATTCAGGGAAGTCACTGGGTGCTTTTGAGACCCTGATTTGGCTCAAATGATGTCGTTTGATGATATTTCTTGGAACAATGGGCACCCCTACACTCAGTTGAGTGTAGGGAGTCACAATAAACAGAAGACACAACAATCATATCACAAAATTCACACACAAAAGACCCAATTGCAGTTACTGATGTTCAAGACACAGGTCTGGTGGTACTTGTTGATTAAAATGACACCTAGGTGAGATTTGTAACACCAAAACTTGATCAAAGCAATACCAAAGCACAAATAACAAATTCCTAAACCTATGACAACTTATACTAAAAGCTTGCAAGATTTGGTGGTCAAAAATTCATTAAATTTACCTAAATGGCCTGCTGATTTCTATGACTGATTTTAACCAACTAATAACATGCAAACTTGTAGATTTAACCTAACAAAATACAAGTATACCACTGATTTAAACTAACAGAAACATATTAAGGCAAGTTTAGCTAGTTCTTACCCACTTAGTGTCACCTAAAAGTAAGATAAATCCCTAAACCAAACACCCCTTTGTATTTTCTGAAATGAAATTTATCAAAGGACTTATGATCAAATCTACTCAAAACTGATTAAAATCAACCTAAGCATGCATACAATCATCAAATAAGCATAAACAAACAATAAAAGAGGCACAAAAAACAACTACCACATAAAACACATAAAGCATGCCAAAAAAAATCAGCAAAAGTCATATAGAGGGTTCAAGCCACTAACCAGCTGAATGCCTTTCCTAGTCAGATTTTGTGAGCTTATGATGGCTTATGCAAAACGTGTAGAGAGCCCTTGTTGGGGTCTATAACAGACCAAGGGTAAAATGCCTTCAACTGAAAATGAAAAAATGAAATGGAGAATGCCTTGTTCTCGAAACCCTGCACAAACACAAACAAACATGGAAAACAAATGCAAGTAGTATGAGCTTATCACAAGATTGTCAGGCTTGTGATGAGCTTATGCTATAGTAAGCTGTTAAATAATAAAAAAGTGACAAAAGATTTTGAGAAAATCTTTCAAACCCCTTTTTGAAACCACACTTTTCAAAACAACAAAAGAAAATAAACAAATACTTGAAATCACTTGAACAAGCTTCCACTGTCACTTCCACTTGTTCAATGATTCAAGTATTTGGCTCTAAAAATAATTTCAAGAAAACGAATTTTTAGAAT
The DNA here is from genome assembly GCA_025667525.1 of Glebionis coronaria. Lineage (NCBI taxonomy): Eukaryota > Viridiplantae > Streptophyta > Magnoliopsida > Asterales > Asteraceae > Glebionis > Glebionis coronaria. The sequence goes on along the minus strand of CM046881.1, from coordinate 146,438,208 downwards.
ATGTATTGTAAAATAAGAACTTTTGATAAACCTTTAAACTAATTTTGCAAATATCAGTAAATGATTACACTAAGAAAAGTAATAAACTTGGAACTCAGTGTTGCATAAAAGTCAAAATTTCATTTTCATTAATCTTTTAAAATTTGTACAAAAACTGAAACAAATTATAAGAGACACATGTCGTCTCTTATATACTACATGTAAAAATCTATTAGAAACATGAATAAAAAAATTATAATTCCTAAACCCTAATCGCTGAAATTCCTTTGTTGCCCCTTTGGTCTTCTCTTTTGAAAATCAGTCAATGGGTATCATGTGAAGATATTGCCATATACAGCTGGATGGATGCATCTTAGACGTTGATGGACTCCTTTGGGACCAAGGAATAGAGCAGAGCCGTTGGATGTGTTGTATAACTTTGTTTGCTAGTAAAAACGTGGGACAGGGGAGGGCTGTGAGGGGACAGGAGTGAGCTGGTGAAGGTATGGGATGTTGGGATTTAATGTTGACATACCCAATTAGGGTTCTGGAGGTTATGGGGGTAAACCCCTTTGATTTGGGAGAATTAGGTATTAGGGTTTATGGACTGGATTAGGGTAATTTTAGGAGGGGAGGTTTAACAATATTTGTTTCCCTCTTAATTTTAATTATATAAGATCAGTTTAAAAATAATTTATATAAATTAAAAATGGTTTAGTGGAGGGTGTGGGTGGATTGTTGACGTGGAGAAGGGGAGTAATACGATTGGGTGGTTAAATGGTCAAGGTGAGGTGGCATTGGCTGATAGGGTGGGAGTAGTTTTGTTGTCTGCCCAAATGAGTCCCTCGCGTTCCCAAACTTTGTCACTTAAGTTTATAACAGCCATAGATAAAATCCCTTTGTAAATAAACTTTGGTTTTTTAGACTTTGGCCACCAAATGTTTTACAAACTTGTCACAAGGGCTTTTAATGCACTTTATGCATTCTTCAAGGGCCATTCTTATATTGTCTTGATAATTTAGGGGCCCAAATGCAATTAATGAGTTTTGCAAGGGTATAAAATGCCAAGTCTTCCAAAGTTGAGGGACCAATCTTGCCAATCTTCAAAACTTTAAGGATTTCAATGAAAATTCATGCTTCGGGTCCGGTTCCTTGTGCGGCTTCATTTCCCGTGTTCGTTTTTGCTTGATTCTTGTGATCTTTTGTTGATTTCACGATATCCGTACCTAAAATACACAATGAACAAACACAAGCATATTTTTGGGGTATTTTTATGATATTTTAAGCATTTTAAGCCCGATTTGGACGATGAGACTATGTATAATTGCAGTCTCATCACTCCCCCATACTAAACCGTTGGCATGTCCCCACGTAATGCTAGAATTAAGTATCATAGCACTTCCAAAAACTATTTTAATGTGACATTTATTGAAACGTAAATTTAAATAAACTACTACACGTGTTTTAGACATAATGTATTGTTTTTATCACGATTAAGTGACTTTTAGGGTCAAAGAATAAGAACACGTGAATGCCTCATAGAGATAAGTTCGTCATCCTCGATTTCACTCGATTCCATGCTAAGCGTGTAACGAGATCATTGTTATTATAAGTTAGCAACACAATCATTACTCATGAGTGTTAATTACATACTTAGACTCCCTTATTCCTAATTGGTATCTCTTATATTTTATTTTTATCTTAATTATCACGAGGATACATCATTGACTTATTTTGATATTTTATTAAGGCCGAATATAAAGTAGCACGATTTAATCGATAGTTAGCCGAAGGACACGATCTTTTAAAACGGCTTCTCGTAATCTCCTTAAGTTCATATCTTGGCATAACTCGTTTCACGATTTGAGACCTTTCTCGGATCGATATTTGGCATGTGTTTCGAACTTCAAATCTTGGAAGACGTTCTTGAAGTAATGGTCTTCTCTTTATATATGGAATTTCTTCATTTGGACCACGACTTCATCATTTTTCTTTGATCTTTATTTGGGATTTTGTTATACAACGATCCGCCTCCTTTTAGGACTTGGATATATTTATCCTCATACCTTGTGAGGGACTTTTTGGATAGACTTCTCCATGATCTTTAGGGGAGTATATTGCTTCTCGTCGTGTGTCTCGATCTTTCATATTGATTTTGGAATAATGATACTTCACATCATCTTGGATCTTTAGCAACAAAATGGAGTTCCTCATGCCTTGTTGATGCGTGGTGTTGGTAACAAGTTTTAAATTTATAAACAAGAATTACCGGATTGACTAAAAACGCACGGGAAAGTATAACCCTTTCTTTGTGTAGAGATTTTATGTGGTAATACCGAGATCGTTCACGGGGATTTGGAAAACCTATGATTATTCTAAAATGAAACTATAATCGTTGATTGTAGCAATTGTTGACAAACAAAAAATAAGTAAAAATGATGAGATAAATAATATGATTAAAGGTACACTTGGTAAAGACTAGTTTGAGCATTCGTAATGGTATGATTGTGATGACACGTTAACATTTGTGATTATGATAATTAGATGGATAATCCAATCTATTGTTTTCAAAAGCTTTAATCTTTGTTGTCACACCCCACCATGGCGGAATATGGGGCGCGACGTATGGATATCATCACAACATGGCGTGACAACCGCGGTTTTGAGGTTCGTCACTTAGTTTTATTTTGTGCTAATTACCTGTCTTTACGTGTTTATGTGCTAATTGGTGTGTATAGATTGTGGTTTGGATATCGTTTCCGGTACGGGGTACCTTGTGAGTGAAACGACGTGTGATGATTTCATGTTCATGAGCTCACATGATAGTGACTATGAAATGAGATGGTGTTATTTAGTGGTTTTACGTATACGTATATGTATTATAGAAAATCGTATTTTTTACGATTTACGGTTTAGCATTTAGAGGTCTCGGATGAGGTAATTAGTCACGGGAGTATTTTTCGGGATGATTTTAAGTCATTTAGGACTTAGTTATAAAGTTTATTTCAAAATTTAAGATTTTTTTTAAAACTGTATATTTTACGTCTTTTACGGTAAACGCGTAAATTTGACTAGTTTTACGGTTTTGAGGTTTTGGAGGTTTTAGGAGCTGAAATAAATGAAGGTAAATTAAGGTATTATTAATAACATAATAATAAGTAATAAAAAGAAAAAAAATAAAAAATATATATATATGGGTCGGTTAGGCCGATTAAAAAGAAAGAGAAAAAAAAGAAAAAAAAAGAAAGTTGGGTTTGGGTTGGACTAGGATTCACCCACACCCTTTATAATGTTTTATACTAAACAAAAATCACATAATTTTTATCCTGGAGACAAAGGTAGTCGCGGCATTCAACAAAAAAATTAGGGTTCTTCATAAAATTTGGGGGTTTTCATAAATTAAAGGTAAATCTTCAAATTCCTTTTCTATATAATTGTTTTTTATGTTCTTATAATCAATGTATGACGGATTTAGGCTTTATTCTAAATTAAAACCTGAGTTTTTATGATTAACAATGATTAGAATAATTAGGGCTTGTGATTAAACATGATGAGGGTAATTAATTAGGTTAATTAAGTTAAATTCGTTTTTTAAAAACTGGGCAGAATTTAGGGTCAATTGTTTTGATCATATAGGGAGTTCTACAAACTCTTATTTTGCGATCCAAGTATCCCTGTAAAGGTAATTGAAGTGGCTTTCAAATGTAAGAAACGAGAACTAAATTGGAGGTAGGGAAGTGGGTCAAAAACAGGTTACAACAGTTGGAGATTAAAACAGTTTTGAAATCAGCCTGTTTTCTTTTTATGTTTTGGGTTGTTTGGGGTACTTAGGGTTGTATTGGGACTTTCAAACGAACATGGGAGTTGGTTTATATATTATAGGAAGTATCTTCATTGAGGCTAAGAATGTGGGTTAGGGTAAGACCCCCTAATCATAACAAACGTTTTGTATGTTCTAAATCAGTAAAATTCTGATAGATGAAAGTATATATATATCGGGGCCTTAACAATAGTTTTAAGGTTGGGTAAAAAAGGAGGATTTAGGTAACATATGTAAGGTCATAGGGTTTCCTTTACAGATGTCATGGGTATGGTTAGGTGCGCTTTTTGGCTTATAGTTTGGAGATCTAAAAACCGGGACTGTTTTGGGTAAAATGTTAACGAGACGGGTTATGAAGTAAACAAAGTTAAGGGCTTTATAGAGGGGTGTAATGAGATGCTTAGAGCATATGAATGAGGTATATATATGGGAGAGGGCCAGATGTCCATCATAGGTTGATGATCCGTCTTAGTGATTGGTTCATGTTTTGATTATGTGCTTTTGTTTGTTAGCTTGTTACTAGTGCGCGGACTATTGGAGAAGCTCAATCAGGTGAGTTTCATAGTCCCACGTCTTTTAATGATTTTGACTTCCAGATGGGATGGAAGAGACACTTGTTATGGTTTTGTAAATTGTTACTGTGAATGTTTTATGATTGGTGATGGACTTGTGTGTACTTATGTGATTAACTGCTAATTGATTCATGATTGTTTTGTGATTTGACTTGGTACCAAGGGAATGTTGACAAGGCGGGGCCTTGGGGAGGTACATAGATGTGTGAGCATCTATGGGACAAATGGATAATGACAAGGCGGGGCCTTGGGATTGGTACATAGGTGTATGGGCGCCTATGGTACCATGGTGTTTGGTAAGGCTGGGAGCCTTGGATTTGGTTTGGTTTGTTAAATCTTGAATATTAGTTGTTAATGCATGTTTGTATCACATTGTCCATATGTTCATTTGTTAGTGGTTGTTGATCACAGCTTATGGTTTGATTTTGGCGTTGGAGTCTAAACCTATGACTCTCACCAACTTTATGTTGACGTGTTTTAGTGTCTCTTTCAGGTGAGAATGTGGTTAAGCTTAAGAATAGAAATGACTAGTTTTGGAGGCATTAGGATTGCATATAGAAGGAGATCCCTGTTCCTTCTTAGTTTCTTTTGTTTGTTTAATAAGTGATACCGTTGACACCTATATGTTTGCTTTGTTTATGTATTGTTTGTCTTGGGTAAGAGGTAGGACTGTTACCTACTTGCCTAGACTCATGCTTTGTTGAGATATTGTCATGACATTTGTGTCACCATTTTATGACATTTCTTATTTCATTTAGTTATCTCTATAGACACGCCATGTTGTGATGATATCCAGACGTCGCGCCCCATATTCCGCCATGGTGGGGTGTGACAAAATGGTATCAGAGACAATGGTTATAGAGAATTAGGTTGCCTAGTCGCGTAGCCTAGTCTATAGCTTAAGGGTCCCTGCAAATAGGCGTCAAAGGAGTATGTGTGCATTTTATATTAATTAAAGTTTTCTGGATGTTATTGGTTTTTACTTGCGATGTTTGTTAAGTTTTGACTAGTATGGGTTGAACCATAGTAGTTCATACTTAGCCACATGTTATTTTCTTTTCGGGTTGTGACTAGTGCGGGTTGAACCATAATCGTCCACACTAGTCATTGTTGTATTTTGCTTAAATTGTACATTATAGTACATAATTTGGTACAAGGTAGTTTCTATCTTTTGTTGAGTTATTTTATGTACCTGAGATATGTTATTTTTCTTTTGATGTTTAAGTCATGTTCCCTAAGAATCGTGTGGTGGTTCGAGTTACTAGGAGTACATGAGTAGGAAGGATTTTAAGGTGTTTCCATTTTGATGGGTGACATAACGTATAATTGATTATGTTTTCGTTTTGGATTTTGTCTATGCTGTTTTAGCTAGACTATGGATTTCTGTATTCCAAGAGTTTGACTATGTAATTTTATTAGTTGGAGTTTTTGACCTTATTGTTTATGTGGTTATGTGCTTAGCTGAGTTGATGGATTTATGTGTTATGTGTTGTATTGATTCTTATAAGTGTCATCATAGGAGGGAGTGCATTGGGGAAAGGGTAATTGTATAAGTATGTTGGCCAACATAGTTATACAAGTACCACAACTTCAATGGGTTCCTAAGTATGATTGCATGAAAAAGGGTTAGTACATGCTTGTATATGATGAGATGTGGATTATTGGTATATGTATAGTATATGGGTTTATGTAACGGTTGCCTATGATATGGATATTTTGAGTGTGTTATTGTTTTGGGTTATAGTCATGTTGTGTGATTATGGGGTCACACGATATGGACTGGTTTTAGTGATGGGTTTTATGCCTTGTGGTAAGATGGTTGTTACTCGTAGAAAAAAAACGAGTGTATGACGCGATTGATTGATCTGACATGTATGGTAACGAGTATGTTTTGGGTGATTTAATAGTTATATATATGCGGATGTATATATACTACTATATGTTAAGTTATGATATATGGTCGTTCACTAGTTATTATAACTTGAACGTACCTTGTGTTTGTTCGTGTTTTAATGGTGCTGGAGTTTGATGGAGTTCCAACGACGTTTTGAGTCTTTTGGATGTGTGTCTACATTTGGGTATGTATTTTTATTAATGCGAACTACTAAATTTTCTTGCAAATAAGTCTGGCTAATTAGAGGAAACGGTTTTGAAAATAATATGTAAGTGTGTGGTATGATATCGTAACTTACATTTTTTTTAGTTGTAGTAGTAAGTTATAAAAAAAGTTGTCTTGAAAATAATTGGATTAGTCTTCTATGTAACATGTGATAATATATTTTAAAGGGGTAAAGAATTTTTACAATAATTTTCTTAAGTGGAGTTAAAATTTTAGAATAATTTAACTAATACGGAAAGAGATTTTATTATAGTAATGATAATAATAACACCACATCTTGTAAACGTGTAGTAGTTTAGTTATAACCAACCTAAATGGAAAAAAAACTGTGTATTTTATAAACATGTATTGGTTTCATAATAACAAGTGAAATAAGTTTAATATCGGTAAACAAGATAATGGTTAGAATAAGATTGTAGTATACTAACTAGTTGATATCTTGATAGAATGATGAAGATAAAGGATGAGTTATTGGTTAAAAATGAGTATGATATTTTAGTAGTATTGGAGTTTGGTTCTTATGAGAAGTAACTAATTGGGACGAAAGTTTAAAAAAAACTTCTAAGGTATCGAGATTTAGTAATACTAATCGTGAAAAGTCTAAATTTTTCGTTGTTGGCACACTCCATTGATCTTTCGGATTACATTGTTTTGTTTTTAGTTGTTTTGGCTAGGGTTCGTTTTACCCTATATTTTATTTTGGGACACGATTGTTTGGAATTCTTTGGTTACACATCATGGTTGATTTAGTTATGCGGTTGTGGAAACGTTAGGATGGGAGGATAGAGTTGGGTAGTATTACTTATGGTTAGATATTATAATGTAGAGATGTGTTTTGGTTTAAAGGTTGGTTGAAGTACCATTAGGAGATTTATGAAAGTACTAGCGGATGTGAGGGTAGAGTAGAAAGTTTCTACTAATAGAAAGATTGGGCAAATAACACGCAAGTGAATTGGTGTAGTTATGGAGGCAAGGTAGTAGTAGACACGTGAAGGAAAACATGGATGTAAAAGAATGATTGGTAGGAAGTTGATTAATGGTGAAGTACAAGAAGTAAGTAAGAGTGAGTCATTGAGGGGTTGAAGTACCTTTAGAAATATTGTGGTAGATGAGTTGAAGTTAGAAGCTACTGCGTAGTGTGAAGTTCCTAGGTAAAATCATGGAGACGAGAAGGAGTGCGTAAAGAGCTACATCGCGAAACAAGGAGCTGAAAGGACTACGTGTCAGCTGCAAGAAGGATGCAAGAGATTTCGAAGGAGTCACAAAAGTTGCGAGGACTGGAAAGGTGACAAGCACTATGATGGGAATTTACGTATGGTTCGTGACAAAGAAGGGCAGATCGAGTATCGGAGTGGAGCTACAAAGAGCTGAACCGGTGGATCGTGATGAAATGAATACGTGACATGGGAGATTAAGAACTCGTCGAAGTAACAAGGGGAGTCGAGTGACTACGCGGATAGAATTTTTGTGGCAATCAATATCGAGGGATGAGAAGTGAAGCTGAGCTGAATAAGTTTCATGAAGAAGTGATTAGAGAGTCGGTTTTGTGAAGGTGTTATGAAAGATATTTGGAAGAGACAGCTATGCATTATCCAATGCACTAGTGATTTCCATAGATTTGATGAATGAAGTATGAAATTTTTGTTAGACGGGATAGTGTAGGAATAAGGGAGAACCATGGAAGGAGAGAACCGAGTATTCTAAGAAGATGAAGAATGAAAATACCTCATGTTGGGTGCAAGATCAAAGTAGAAGTATGAGATTTGAATAAGAATTCAAAATATGGCTTAGTAGACAAATGGAAACTAATGTGGGTATAAGATGAGAATGTGATCCGCATGGAATCACATGAAACTCTAGTCTGTCCCTATTAGGAGGGAGTAGGAGAACTGGTTGTGAGGAAAAAAAACAAGTGAAGCTACTTGGAAAATTGTGGCGTATAGATGACTAGATAGACGTAGTTAGTGGAGATGGATTGTTATATCTGCCTAGAATGCTAGAGGCATTTGGGGTACGAGACGTAGAGAATGATCTATACAGATCATGAACGTCTCCAACACATATTTAATCATCTTGATTGAACATTTGGAAAAGGTGATGGGTGGAGTTAAGTGATGAAAGAAGATTGCAAGGCCAAGTACCATCTGGGAAAGGCAAGCATGGTTGACGAGACATGGAATAAGAAGAATGAAGTAAAGCTGAGACGAACTTGAACTATATGGATGACGTATTAGGGTGGTTTGGATGAAGGATGTAGGTTGCACGAGTTGAGTTGTCTAAAGCAAAGAACGCGTCAACATGTAAGTTGTGTGGCCTAGACAATCATATGGAGAAAAGGGACGTAGACTATACTTCCTACATAGATAGGAGTAGCTTAGAAAGGGCGATGTAAGGACGAAGTTGGTGAAAGGGATACATAATGGGGTGGAGGAATAAGTACGACGAGAGTTGGGTGATAGTCGATAGACTGACTAATTCATCTCATATTTCAAGAGGAATGAGAAGTCACGTAGTTGAGAAGTTGGAAGAATTGCGTACGGATGTGGTGGAATAGAGGGTTTTACGTAAAGGTTAGCCTAATATGTATGGAGTACCTTATGAAGGATTATGGCAAGGGAAGAAACGATGGGAAGCATCACATCGTGATGTATGGTATGAGTTGAGGAAGAAGAAGGAAGTGTGTATAGAAGCGAAGCATGAATGACATAGGTCGAGATAGGAACCGAAGGTAAAAATTTGGTAGAGCCTAATGAGTAGGATAAAGCACAAAGCAGACTAATATTGTCGTAGTGTGGAAAAGGAAATTGCACTAACCTATACGGATTGATTGGGAGGCTTAGTATCGATAATCGAATGGATGAGGAGTTATAGGTGTGATGTGCCATAGGGACGAAGGGCTTGGTCTAACTGAGACAACATGAGGAGCAATATGACCTTGAAGGTAAGACATTGAGTGAGTATAAAGGAAGTGTTGAGTATAAAAAAAATCATGAAGAAAAGTGAGAAAGAAGTGTATGGGTGCTACAAAAGAGCTATCCAAATTTAATGGAAGTAGTTGTAGCATGGGTTTGGATGGCAGTTGATAGACTAACTGAGATAACCGTCCTTTTGATGATGTGTATAGATCATAAGTTGATTTTCTTGATCCCAAAGTCAGATCTTAAACCTTAATAGCTTGTTTAAGGGTTGTGATAGAGAGAAAGAATTCAATCTAACACTAGAGAAACTTTGCAAAGCAAAGTACCTAAACAAGATGCGGAATATAATGTTTAGCACAAGAACAAATGTGATTGAAACGTTGAACTTTAATATATCAAAGATATACGAATACCCTAAAATGGTATTAGGGTTTACAAAACCTTAAAGTACTATAATGAAAGACAAAATGAGAAAAGACACACTTTGCATGCTAACCTAGTGAGTCCTTTTATAGCCACAAGGACTCACATACAAGATCACTACTAACAAACTTGGAAAGTATTAAGGAATAGTAACTGAAACTCGTAAAAATCTATTCCATGTTTATCTTTGACAGCAGGGCCTTTGACTTCCAGCAGGGGAACCAATCCCCCTGCCTTTGTTATTTAGCAGGGGGAACTTACTCTAGTAGGGGGAACTCTGACCAACTAGCAGGGGAAACAAATTAGCATAGATTTATTCCCAACAATCCTCCCCTAAACTTGTGCTTTCACCTAAAGACAAGTTTCTGAATAAATACTAGTTGACGAGGATGCTTACAAACTTTCTGGCCAAATCTGACTATGAACCATTCTTACCAGATCATAAGCAACAGGCTTTTTAGCATCTACAATTAGGTTAGCCTGTGACAGTTTCTTCAAGGTGTCCTGAGAGAAGGGATAATACCTATGATTGAGCAAGTACACACTCACGCCTTCCATCACTACCTCATAGACCCCAGAATTGGTAAACAGCTTCCAATACAACAAATTTTCTTTATTCACTGCATCAAATATAGGATCAAATAACTCATGCTCATACATCCTATGCATGCACTCCTAGATTACCCAATCCTTCTCCACACCATCCATGGTAGGAGGTTTTGCAGCAAATGTCTTCTTCAATATTTTCCACAGATCTTCTAAGTCTTCACTATCCAAGATTTGAAACATGACATCTAGACTTAGAAATGTATGTGCTGTATTGTCAGCTCTTGTAAGCTTCCACCAAGTCCTCCCTTTGTGTTCATAAACAACATACTCTATGATAGAAAACTTCTTTCCAAGTTCACTAGGTGAGATATCATCATTTTCCTGTAGAATTAGTTGTTTATCAATTTCATCATTTGAAGGCCTTTGAGACTCTTTAGTAACTGTGCCTACTTTCTCCATTCTCTTGAGTCTCTTTGCTGCTCTTTGTACATTAAGTACAGACTTCTCAAGTACTTCTGGAAAACTTCCACCTGCTTGATGTGATGCCCCTGCTTGTGATGATGCACCTGCTTGGGATGATGCACCTGCTTGTGTAGTTTCCAAAGTTGTCTCTCCAGCTTTTCTTTTCTTAGATTCTCTAGCTTTCTGTAGCATTTCACTTTGTCTCCTAAGATACTCAGCTTCCTCAGGAGTGTTGATAGTCATCCAATCCTCCACATCATATAATTTTAGAACTGGTCTGACTGCTCTTTTTATGGCTTCAAAACTCATATCTCTGAAGTCACCATCCTTCCACTTCCTATGTCTCTTAAGCAGAACTTTGTAGTGTTCAAGTTGCCCTTTCTCTGAAGTTAGATACTTCTCACTCTGAATTTGAATTGCCCTTCTTTCCAGATACTCAGTTTGATATTTGTAAACAAGGCAAGTCAACTCATACATGTCTTCCAAAGGAGCATTTATTAACTCCTTCTCCCATTGATCAAGAAACTCTCCCACATGAGGTACCCTGTCATCTAGTTCTCTATGCATAATCTCAACCTGCTTGATCATATCTTTGGGCCTCATCTTTTGCATTCTTTGGTCCTGCATATCCATCTCCTCTTGTTGTAGCCTGAGAGCTACTTGTGCATCATGTGCTTCTTGAGCCCTTTGCTGTTCAGGAGTTAGATGCTTGTATTTTCTCTTGGGCTGTTCCACCATGATTCCTTTTCCTTTGTCTTTTGGATCCACTGCTGGTGCTGGTTTCACTTTAGATCCAGGTTATTTGATTGTAATCCCCTTCTGAGCTGGTTGCTTCCTGTTCTTTCTAACAAAAGTTTGAGTAATACTCTTAGCAGGGGATTGACTTACAGCAGTGGGATCAGCAATGGCAGGGGAAACTTTTGAAGCAGGGGCTTCTTCTGGATTGCCCATGGTGAGCAATGTTTGAGCAATATCTTTGGTTGCACTCCCCTTGTCACTTCCCTTATCAGCACTTCCTTTCTCCATCCCTTTCTCAGCACCTGATATCTTTCCATGTACACCACCAGGATACGAATAGTACTCAGTAGACCCTTCTGTATGTGGAACTTCCTCCCCTTTGGAAGCATCCTCATCTGTTGAAATAATCAGTCTGGGCTTTCTCCTCCCCTCAAGAATAGCAAGTCTGGTTTCCAAGTTAGTGATAACCGGGCCTTGCTTTTTGACATCTTGTACCAGTTGTGCATTCTGCCTTTTCAGACTCATACACATTTTCGTCAATTCCAAATTAGTCAAAGGTTTCATACTGCTCTCAATCCTAGAAGGGATCCCCTTTTTGGATATCATGGAGTGAGGGAGAGGACTTATTGATGGTGTCACTGTCCTGCTCACCCCTTGAGGATGAGACAGTAGTGGCAGCCAAACCCTCAGGTTGCTCCAAACCCTTGGAGACTCTCCTCTATGCTGCGTGTGAAGATTCACCAGGCAAGGGAGACCTGGCAAACCTGGATTTTGAACGCCTTTCTTGTTGTGGATCAGCAGGGGGTAGGTTCTTGGCAGGGGAATCAGAAGGTTGGTGTTTAGCTATTTGATTCTTGGCTTCTTCCCGTCTGATTTGGTCCATCATAATTGAAGTGAGTGGAATGTTTTTGCCAGAAAACAGGGGTGATGGTGCAAGTAGTGTGGTGAAGAGTTTGGTGGTATGTTGGGTTGCTGAAAAATAGTTTTTGTGTTTAATTGGACCATGATCACTCATATTCAGCAGAAGTTCTATAAACCTTGGATACATACAAAACTTTGAGTTGCTTGAAACATTTTTAACCATTCCTTTAAAAATCATTTGAGAAAAACAATACTTCCTCCCTGTTGCAAAGCAGATCAGGGCAGAAGCTATCTCACTACCAACCTCATTAAAAGCAGTGGTTTTTGGTGACAAACATTGCATAATTGTATGAATCAAATATTTCCAATGAGGGGCAAACTGGCCTTTAGCAAACTTACATTTTTTATTTTTAGAAAGTTTGTACCCCAATTTAGCAAGACCTGCAAAAATTTCAGCCTCAGAAAAGTTGGTTATCCCATCCTCATCATCAAGGAGAAGATTCTCCCTGATGGAGGCAAGTGTAATCACCTTGGGATGACCATCAACAGTGCTTTGAATTATAACCTCTCCATTCACTGTTTTGGTCATGGCTTTAGACCAGAACTGCTGAATGTGTGAGGTATAGATTCGAGGATTGATGAGAAGGGCCACTCTAAAGTATGAAGACTTTAGAAAGGCCACAGCATCAGCAAACTCGGCTGGTTCATCATGTAATAAAGCGATTTGGTTATGATTAGCAGCAATTTTGAGAGTCATGATAAAGTTTGAAAATAGTTTGAAGGTTTATAAAGGTGAGAGGTAGGTGGGATTAAGTCGAGAGAGAGAGATGGACCTGCTGGTGAAGGGAATTAAGTTTTTATAGGCGAATTGAAGAGCTGTGATTGGACCAAAATTTTCAAATTGCAAAAATATCAAAGATAAATCTTGATAAGAAAGTAATTTATTTGAAATAATAAAGAAAAGATTACCAATCAGCGAAGAAAGCGCCATAAATATCTTTTAAAAACAATAAAATATTCCCTAACCAAATTTTGTGCAAGCAGGCCCAACGGCTATGAACAGGGTAACGGTATTGTCGGTCAACGGTCAAACAGGGGAATGTTATGAAAGCAGGGGTATAAAAAGATGAAAGCAGTGGAAACTTTCCTAGGGGTATTGGACTAGTCATGGAGAGACCAATGCTAACTAGCTCTGCTCTAATGCACACACTTGTATACACAAGATAGATACATAGAAACTCAAGAGTCCTCTATTCAGCAAAGGTCCTAATTACAAAAAGTCAATACATAAGTCCCCCCTACACCAGGTTAACCCAAGAAAACATGTATACCCCAGTCACCATCCCTACCTTGTCCCTTATGGTCAGTCAGTCTTGGTAATGTGTGTCACACATCTGTATTTGAACAGCAAGCTGTTTTACTAGAGAAATGTAAGCACTCATTACAGTACCTCAAGGTTTCAGAGTTCTGACAAGCTTTGCAGCAAGTCCTCATTACCCTGAACCCTCACTCACCAGTGGATATGATCTAAGATCATATATGAGTATCCTAAGGATACCCTGAGTCCTAAAGGTGTGACCTAACCTCCCCTGAAACATAGAGTATATACCTGATCCACCAATGAGGATAGTATGCACCATATGAACCTCTGCATTGTTAGTCTAAAACCACATATAACCACTTTTGTAAAAAGAACACACCCAGCTTACGAGAAAGAAAAATTCTCTTTAGTATGGGAATGAACCCCCAACAGGGGAATCTATGTTAAAAAGCAGTGGAATGAAAAGTGATGGAAAAATGGACTAACAGTTATACAACAACAGTAGTGAAGCAACCCTGATCATACATGACAAAATAGACATCAGATTTTAAGGAGTAACCATTCCAATACCTGCAACCAGGTACTGAAACCTCCCTACTTCAAAAGCTTTTGTTAAAAGATCAGAAACATTAAGTTCTGTATCAATTTTCTCAGGGACAATCAGTCCTTTTTCAAAACAATCTCTGATAAAGTGATGTCTAATTTCAATATGTTTAGTCTTGCTGTGAAAAACAGGGTTCTTTATAATGCAAATAGTGCTGTTGTTGTCAATGAATATCTTGGTTTTAAGAAAGTTATACCCATAATCAAGCAGTTGATTTTGCACCCAAAGAACTTGACCACAGCATGCAGCAGCTGCTACATACTCAACTTCAGTTGTGGATGTTGCCATGATAGTCTGCTTCTTACATTGCCAAGATATAAGCCTGCTTACCAAAAATTGGCATCCCCCTGTTGTGGACTTCCTATCATTGTTGTCACCAGCATAATCACTATCTGAATAGGCTATCAACTCAAATGGTGACTCCTTTGGATACCAGAGTCCTAAGGTGGGATGACATTTTAGATACCTAAAAATCCTTTTCACAGCAAATAAGTGACACTTTGTTGGTGACACCTGGTATCTTGCACATAAGCAGACTGCAAACATGATGTCAGGTCTTGAAGCAGTGAGATACATAAGAGACCCAATCATAGACCTGTAGTTCCTGACATCTATAGGCTTTCCAGGACCATCTTTACCCCATAGATGATCCTTGTCCATTAGAGTGGACACCTTCTTTCCATTAGACATGCCAAACTTCTTCACAATCTCAGCCACATATTTATCTTGTGAGATGAATATCCCATCTTTCCGCTGCTGAACTTGTAACCCCAAAAAGAAGTTTAGTTCTCCCATGGCACTCATTTGGAATTTATCCTGCATCAATTTGGTGAACTCTTTGCTAAGCATAGAGTTAGTGGATCCAAAAATGATGTCATCAACATAGACTTGTACTAGCAAAAGGTCACCCTTTTGTTTCTTAGTAAACAGGGTCTGATCAATCTTCCCCCTGCTGAATCCATTGTCTAAGAGATATTTAGAGAGAGTACCATACCAGGCTCTGGGAGCTTGGTGGAGTCCATACATAGCCTTTTTCACCTTGTATACTTTGTCTGGATGTTCTGGGTCTTCAAACCCTGGAGGTTGCATAACATAGACTTCTTCATCAATGGTTCCATATAGGAAGACACTTTTCACATCCATCTGGAAAACAGTTAAGTCCATGAATGAGGCATAGGCAAGGAATAATCTAATAGCTTCAATCCTGGATACTGGAGCAAACACCTCTTCATAATCAATTCCTTCTTCCTGAGTATACCCTTGTGCCACTAGTCTTGCTTTGTTCCTGACAACTATTCCCCTTTCATCCTTTTTGTTCCTGAGTACCCACTTTGTCCCAATAGGCCTTGCCCATTTGGGATAATCTACCAGAATCCAAACCTCTTGTATGTCAAATTGTAAGAGCTCCTCTTGCATGGCTTCAACCCAGCTTGGGTCATTTAAAGCCTGAAAAATCTTCTTTGGCTCTTCTTGTGACAAAAATGCAGTAAACAGACAACATTGCATGTTGTCATGATTGAACTTCATGGTGATGTTAGCAATGAAGCTGTGCTCCTTTGCTGTATACCTTGTATGTCTAGGGGCTTCAGGATCACCAATGATTTGAGAGATAGGGTGATCCTTATTGATTCTGTAGGTAGGTTGCATGATGACTTCTGTTTCATCTTCTTCCAAATCAGAATTTATGAGGCTATCTTGATTAGGAAAGAAGTCCTCAAAGGAACTTCCAAATGATACAGCATGACCTAGAGATGGGTGTTGGTGAGCAGAATGAAGCTCTGAGTAACTAGGACCTCCACTCTTGATGATTCTGCTTCCACTGCTGGATATAATAGGACCATCATTTATGGGTGTAGATGATGAAATGAGTGGGGATTCTCTTTCTGCATCATTAGTATCATTAGCAACATGATCCTTTGTGGAAGAGGAAGCAATTGGTCTAGCAGGGGAATCCTGGATTCCACTGCCTTCAGCCATTCCGCTGCCTTCAGCCATAGCAGGGGATAAGATTGGCTGTTCTTTTCCTAGAGAAGAATTATCTTCTTGAACATCAGCTTCAATAGGAAACAATGAGGGTACATTCATGTACCTCAGGGGTGACTTCTCTGCACCAGTTCTTTCTTGAGTACCTGAAATGTTAGTGTTCTGTAAAGCAACAGGTACATAATTCATAGACTTTGAAAGTACATCTATATCAAAGAACCAGTCAGGACCTGTTTGAACATCTTCAGGTTTGTCTTCAAGAAAGTTCACATGAAGATTTTCTGTGATTTTGCTTGTCTTCTTGTTGAAGACCCTATATCACTTGCTGTTTAATGAATAACCCACAAAGTATCCATCATCACCCTTTTCACTGAACTTACCTAGATTGTAAATAGTGTTCAAGATGATCACATGACATCCAAAAGGTCTGAAAAAGTCAATTAAAGGAGGTCTTCCATTGAACAACTAATAAGGGGTCTTGTTGTGTGCCTTAATCACCAAGGCCCTGTTTTGTACATAACAAGCAGTGGATACAGCTTCAGCCCAAAAGATAACTGGAAGTTTGGAATCAGACAGCATAGTTCTAGCAGCTTCAATGAGTGTCCTATTCCTTCTTTCTGCCACTCCATTCTGTTGAGGTGTTCTTGCAATGCTGAATTGCCTCTTGATGCCTTTGTTAATGCAGAAAGAGTCCAGTTTCTGATTTCTGAACTCACCACCATTGTCTGATCTCATGGTGACTACCTTCATGCTTTTTGATAGTTCAATTTGATTGATGAACCCAATGAGTACATCAGCTGTGTCACTCTTCTCAAATAGAAAGAATGTCCATGTGAACCTTGAAAAATCATCAGTAATCACTAGGCAGTACCATTTCTTCATTATGCTTGCCACAGAAGTAGGACCAAAGAGATCCATATGCAGGAGTTCCAATGGCTTGGTGGTGGACATACTTGTTTTTGATTTGCAAGATGCTCTGTGTTGCTTCCCTTTCAGACATGCAACACAAGTATGTTCATTGGCAAAGGACTTGGAAGGAAGACCATGAACAGATTATACTTTACTAGTTTGTTCATGTTCTTGAAATTAAGATGACCAAGTCTTCTATGCCATTTCTTACATTCATCTACTGAAGCTTTGGCAATGAAACATGTTTCATTGTCTTGGAGAGATATGTCCTTGAGATCAATTGTGTACATATTCTTCTGTCTTGGTGTTCTGAGTACAATAGGAGTGTCTTTTGGCAAGACAAACTCCTTTCCTAACACCAAGCATTCAGTGTCAGTAAACAAGACAAAATTCTTGTTATCAGTCATCTGTGACACACTGAAGAGATTGTACTTGAGTTCTTTCACCAAGTAGACATTGTCAAAGGTCATCCCATTAGTGACAATAGTTCCTTTTCCTGTTATAGTTCCATGCCCATCTCCAAAAGAAACACCATCATTGTCATGCAGGGGCACAAAATTAGACAAGTAAGCTTTTTGTCCAGTCATACTTCTTGAGCATCCACTATCCCAATATGCTCTATCATCCCTTGTCTTCTTTGTCACCTGCAAAAGGAAAAACAAATTAGTTTTTCTTGGGGACCCAAGCCATTACAGACTTGGATCTACCTCGTGTATCAATGTAGGATAGCTTATCAAAAACTAGAGATACACCATTAGATTGAGTACCCCTTTTGGGTGCCCAAACCCAACGAGCTGAGGCTTTCACAGCTTTTCCCCATCTTCCCATGTTCCTAGAATGCAAAATTTTGCTAGCAGGGGATACCCTAGTTTTAGCAGGGGAATCTCTATGCTTAGCAGAGGGAACCCACCTTTTGTTTTGGCCTCTATTCATGTGTTGGTAAGGTCTAGAGCCAGATCTATATGCAGGATAAGGTGTTGGGGTGGTCACAGAAGTGTTGGGCTTTGAGTGAACATCATTCTCCTTCCTAAGGGCAGGAACAACATATTTATCAGTCACTCTATTTCTCAAGGCTGGGGCAACATACTTGGCAGGGGAAAAAGATTTTGCCCCTGCATTTAGAAGAATGGTTTTAGGTTGCATATCCTTTAAGGGATTTGCAGCCACCATCTCCATTGGTGCCTTACACTCTTGATAAGTGTGCTCAAAGCTACCACATGTGAAGCAGGGCTTGGTATTAATCAGAAAGTCTTCTCCTAATTGATGAGACTTTTGGTCATTCCAATTTCTTTGATTACCTCTGATATTCCTGTACATACCCGCATATTTAATGGTGGACTTAGGGGACTGTGACCTGGTCTTAGATTTAGAAGAGCTACTCTTAGAACTAGAATTACTGCCAAAAATTCCTTCTCTTGAGAATCGGACAGGGTTATCAATTTGTTTTAAACCAACCTGTTCCTTTTCAACATCCCTAATAACACTAGTTTTAACTAGAGACTCTTCTGTATCAAGATTATTAGGTATATAAGCACTCAAGTCAAACTCAATGTCATCCTGTTTTTCAAAACAAGGAAGACCAGTCCAGGATAGGTCTTTTCTAGGAAAAGGAGCATGGATGTTAGCAGGGGGTGGTGGTATTGTAGCATGCATATTTTTAATCCCAAACCCTGTTTTGTCCCTAGGAGATTGACCAACTTCAACTGCTTTGGTTAAATCTTTTGAAGCTTTTCCAAATTTTTCAACAGTTTCCTCATCTATCTTTTGGTTAGCTTTGAAAATTTCAAGTTCAGCAGTCAATATCTTTATAGATTGGTTATTCTCCTTAGCATCTCTTTCTAGAATCACAATGTGATCCCTATAATCACTTTCTCTTTGCTTATACTCTCTTATGGTGGACTTTAACTGTTCTAAAGCACGTTTATAATTATCAAGATCATTATCACAATTGATATAGTCAGCTTTTACCTTTCTGATTTGATCATTCAAAGATTCAGTATTTTTCCTACAAGCTTTAGTACAATATGAGTCATCATATACCTCATTGTCAGAGCTGGAACTTGACATGGCCATAAGTGCAAAGTCTTCTTCCTTTTCCTCAGCAATCAAAGCTTGATTTCTTTCCACATTCTCTGTCATAGCACTCCAGTCCCATCCACTTGCTCCATCTATCCCCTGCATGGCTACCATGGCTTTAGCACCAGAATCATCATCTCTTGTTTCCTTTCTGTAGCTATTTCCAGTCTTAGGTCCTCTGCATTCCCTGGCAAAATGACCCTTCTTGCCATAATTGTAGCATTCAACTTTTGTTTTATCAAACCCAGCCACATCAGAGGGATTAATTGAGATCTTCTTCCCATACTTCTTGTAGAACCTATTGGCTCTCATGCTGAGCAGAGCCATATTCCACTTGATATCCATCTTTTCTAGCCCTTGCTTACTGATTTGACTTAGATCTTCATGTAATACAGTAGATCCTTGTAGCCCTTGAGATGCTATAAAAGCACAAGCAGTATCAAGGCTGAATGTAGCTGGTCTTTCTTCATCATAGGAAGGTCCAGACCTGGTAGCAGGGGAATAAGTAGCAGGGGCTACTTCAATTCCACTGTTCTTGGAGATTCCACTGCTTTGTGATATGAATGCCATGTTAGCAGGGGAATCGATGAATCCACTTGAGTTGGTGGGAATTGTTCCTTTTGACTTCATCTCATTGACAACAGGTTCAAAAACTTTTAAGTTATTATATATGTCATCAATGTCTTTTTCGTCCAAGTCATCCTTATTCTGCCAAATTGCCTTATAGACAAACCATTCTTTCTGGAGGCTGTTAAGAAACCTGGTATTCACCTGCTCTTTTGATACCTCAATATCAAAGAATTCCAACTGGGCCACCATATCTTGAAGCCTATTGTAAATAGCTCCAATTGATTCATCACCAATTGCTTTGAAAGAAGCAAAATCATTCAGCATTTGATTTTTCTTCTTCTTTTTTGTGGCTTCATTTCCTCCAAAGGTTTTGCCTATGGCTTCCCATAGATCCTTAGCTGTTTTGTATTTCTTGAATCTGAGTTGATGTCTATCAGGTAGAGCCAACAGCAATGAGCTGTGAGCCCTGACATCATGCCTTCTAGCTAGTATCTCCTTATCACACAGAGCAGCAGATTTTTTCTTGTCCTTACCTTTGGAACTTTCACCTTTTTCTTCTTCCTTGCCATCATCAACCACCATTGTTTTGGTGAATTGATCACCAAACTCTATAATCTCCCAAAGAACATAGTGTTCCATTTTCAGGTATTGTTGGATTCTGAATTCCCATAATTCAAAGTTTTCAGGATCCAACATGGGTAACTTGAGGTTATTGTGGTTGTTGCTGTTTGAGGATGAGTCTGAAGACATGTTTGCTATGAGGATTTTATTCTTGATTTAGACAAAGTTTCTCAACAAGCTCTAATACCACTTGTTGATCCCAAAGTCAGATCTTAAACCTTAATAGCTTGTTTAAGGGTTGTGATAGAGAGAAAGAATTCAATCTAACACTAGAGAAACTTTGCAAAGCAAAGTACCTAAACAAGATGCGGAATATAATGTTTAGCACAAGAACAAATGTGATTGAAACGTTGAACTTTAATATATCAAAGATATACGAATACCCTAAAATGGTATTAGGGTTTACAAAACCTTAAAGTACTATAATGAAAGACAAAATGAGAAAAGACACACTTTGCATGCTAACCTAGTGAGTCCTTTTATAGCCACAAGGACTCACATACAAGATCACTACTAACAAACTTGGAAAGTATTAAAGAATAATAACTGAAACGCGTAAAAATCTATTCCATGTTTATCTTTGACAGCAGGGCCTTTGACTTCCAGCAGGGGAACCAATCCCCCTGCCTTTGTTATTTAGCAGGGGGAACTTACTCTAGCAGGGGGAACTCTGACCAACTAGCAGGGGAAACAAATTAGCATAGATTTATTCCCAACAGATTTGGATTGGAAGAACTAATAGATATGTGAAAGACCGTCATAGGTCACTTTGTAAGGAAATTGGAATTTTTAGGTAGTTTGGGGTACGGACTAAAGGGAGTTGATGAACATGATTGGATATGAGTATATCCAGCTGACTGGAAAAGGATGGGCAAGTGAGATATTTATAAAACCTTAGGAGTTACACTGAGGGCATGAGTGATTGATTTAGAGGGAGTTAGGAAACTCATTAGCGATGGCTGAGTTTTCATATAATGATAGTTATCATACTAGAAGTCGATAAATGCCATTTGAGGCACTATATGAAAGGATAGGGTGAGTTGTCCCCATTATGGACTAGAATTGGTAAAAGAGGCTACTAATGTGGTAATGGTGTTTGTGAAAAGGATGAGAGCAACAAGGGATGCTATGTGGAAAAGGAGGAAACCACTAGAGTTAGTGACAAAGTTATGTAGGAAGTTACACCCATAGTAACGGGTGGTATGTTTTGGTAAAATGGAAGAGTTGATGTAGAGTTTTGTAGGTCCATTTATGATCTTTGGAAAGATCAGACCAGTAGCTTATGAGCATAGAATTACCTGGGGGAAAATGAGTGGTATACATGTTATATTTCGTGTATTAAGATTGGTAAATGTTGTTTGAGAATGCATATTTGCATGTACGGTTATTCGGAATTTGTGTTAGTAAGAGTTTGTGTTATCATAGAGTCATTTGTGAGATTTATTGACTGTGAGGTCAAGAGTTTGGCAATGAATTTAAATATTCTTGGTTAGTATATGTGGTGATTTGAGACTTGAACTAAAGTTCACGTGGAAATGAGAGGAGTTCATTTAGAACAAGTATCCTCAGTTGTTTGCTAATGGTATGTTTTGATCCTAAGAAGTAAATCTCGGGAAGAGATTTCTATTAGGAGGGAGTGATGTGCCAACCGCGGTTTTGAGGTTCGTCACTTAGTTTTATTTTGTGCTAATTACGTGTCTTTACGTGTTTATGTGCTAATTGGTGTGTATAGATTGTGATTTGGATATCGTTTCCGGTACGGGGTACCTTGTGAGTGAAACGATGTGTGATGATTTCATGTTCATGATCTCACATGGTAGTGACTATGAAATGAGATGGTGTTATTTAGTGGTTTTACGTATACGTATATGTATTATAGAAAATCGTATTTTTTACGATTTACGGTTTAGCATTTAGAGGTCTCGGATGAGGTAATTAGTCACGGGAGTATTTTTCGGGATGGTTTTAAGTCATTTAGGACTTAGTTATAAAGTTTATTTCAAAATGTAATATTTTTTTTAAAACTATATATTTTACGTCTTTTACGGTAAACGCGTAATTTTGACTAGTTTTACGGTTTTGAGGTTTTGGAGGTTTTAGGAGCTGAAATAAATTAAGGTAAATTAAGGTATTATTAATAACATAATAATAAGTAATAAAAAGAAAAAAAAATAAAATATATATATATATATATGGGTCGGTTAGGCCGATTAAAAAGAAAGAGAAAAAAAAGAAAAAAAAGAAAGTTGGGTTTGGGTTGGACTAGGATTCACCCACACCCTATATAATGTTTTATACTAAACAAAAATCACATATTTTTTCTCCTGGAGACAAAGGTAGTCGCGGCATTCAACAAAAAAAATTAGGGTTCTTCATAAAATTTGGGGGTTTTCATAAATCAAAGGTAAATCTTCGAATCCCTTTTCTATATAATTGTTTTTGATGTTCTTATAATCAATGTATGATGGATTTAGGGTTTATTCTAAATTAAAAACCTGAGTTTTTATGATTAACAATGATTAGAATAATTAGGGCTTGTGATTAAACATAATGAGGGTAAATAATTAGGTTAATTAAGTTAAATTCGTTTTTTAAAAACTGTGCAGAATTTAGGGTCAATTGTTTTGATCATATAGGGAGTTCTACAAACTCTTATTTTGCGATCCAAGTATCCCTGTAAAGGTAATTGAAGTGGCTTTCAAATGCAAGAAACGAGAACTAAATTGGAGGTAGGGAAGTGGGTCAAAAACAGGTTACAACAGTCGGAGGTTAAAACAGTTTTGAAATCAGCCTGTTTTCTTTTTATGTTTTGGGTTGTTTGGGGTACTTAGGGTTGTATTGGGACTTTCAAACGAACATGGGAGTTGGTTTATATATTATAGGAAGTATCTGCATTGGGGCTAAGAATGTGGGTTAGGGTAAGACCCCCTAATCATAACAAACGTTGTGTATGTTCAAAATCAGTAAAATCCGGATAGACGAAAGTATATATATATATATATATATATATATATATATATATATATATATATATATATATATATATATATATATATATATATATATATATATATATATATATATATATATATATATATATATATATATATATATATATATATATATATATATATATATATATATATATATATATATATATATATATATATATATATATATATATATATATATATATATATATATATATATATATATATATATATATATATATATATATATATATATCGGGGCCTTAACAGTAGTTTTAAGGTTGGGTCAAAAAGGAGGATTTAGGTAACATATGTAAAGTCATAGGGTTTCCTTTACAGAGGTCATGGGTATGGTTAGGTGGGCGTTTGGAGATCTAAAAACCGGGACTATTTTGGGTAAAATGTTAACGGGACGGGTTATGAAGTAAACGAAGTTAAGGGCTTTATAGAGGGGTGTAATGAGATGCTTAGAGCATATGAATGAGGTATATATATGGGATAGGGCAAGATATACATCATATGTTGATGATCCGTCTTAGTGATTGGTTCATGTTTTGATTATGTGCTTTTGTTTGTTAGCTTGTTGCTAGTGCGCAGACTTTTGAAGAAGCTCAATCAGGTGAGTTTCATAGTCCCATGTCTTTTAATGATTTTGACTTCCAGATGGGATGGAAGAGACACTTGTTATGGTTTTTTAAATTGTTACTGTGAATGTTTTATGATTGGTGATGGACTTGTGTGTACTTATGTGATTAACGGCTAATTGATTCATGATTGTTTTGTGATTTGACTTGGTACCAAGGGAATGTTGACAAGGCGGGGCCTTGGGGAGGTACATAGATGTGTGAGCATCTATGGGACAAATGGATAATGACAAGGCGGGGCCTTGGGATTGGTACATAGGTGTATGGGCGCCTATGGTACCATGGTGTTTGGTAAGGCTGGGAGCCTTGGATTTGGTTTGGTTTGTTAAATCTTGAATATTAGTTGTTAATGCATATTTGTATCACATTGTCCATATGTTCATTTGTTAGTGGTTGTTGATCACAGCTTATGGTTTGATTTTGGCGTTGGAGTCTAAACCTATGACTCTCACCAACTTTATGTTGACGTGTTTTAGTGTCTCTTTCAGGTGAGAATGTGGTTAAGCTTGAGAATAGAAATGACTAGTTTTGGAGGCATTAGGATTGCATATAGAAGGAGATCCCCGTTCCTTCTTAGTTTCTTTTGTTTGTTTAATAAGTGATACCGTTGACACCTATATGTTTGCTTTGTTTATGTATTGTTTGTCTTGGGTAAGAGGTAGGACTGTTACCTACTTGCCTAGACTCATGCTTTGTTGAGATATTGTCATGACATTTATGTCACCATTTTATGACATTTCTTATTTCATTTAGTTATCTCTACAGACACGCCATGTTGTGAAGATATCCATACGTCGCGCCCCATATTCCGCCATGGTGGGGTGTGACACATGGCGTGTCTATAGAGATAACTAAATGAAATAAGAAATGTCATAAAATGGTGACACAAATGTCATGACAATATCTCAACAAATCAGGAGTCTAGGCAAGTAGGTAACAGTCCTACCTCTTACCCAAGACAAACAATACATAAACAAAGCAAACATATAGGTGCCAACAGTATCACTTATTAAACAAACAAAAGAAACTAAGAAGGAACGGGGATCTCCTTCTATATGCAATCCTAATGCCTCCAAAACTAGCCATTTCTATTCTCAAGCTTAACCACATTCTCACCTGAAAGAGACACTAAAACACGTCAACATAAAGTTGGTGAGAGTCATAGGTTTAGACTCCAACGCCAAAATCAGTTATAAACTGTGAATAACAACCACTAACAAATGAACATATGGACTATGATACAAACATGCATTAACAACTAATATTCAAGATTTAACAAACCAAACCAAATCCAAGGCTCCCATCCTTACCAAACACCATGGTATCATAGGCGCCCATACACCTATGTACCAATCCCAAGGCCCCGCCTTGTCATTATCCATTGGTCCCATAGATGCTCACACATCTATGTACCTCCCCAAGGCCCCGCCTTGTCAACATCCCCTTGGTACCAAGTCAAATCACAAAACAATCATGAATCAGTTAGCAGTTAATCACATAAGTATGCACAAGTCCATCAACAAACACAAAACATTCACAGCATAATTTATAAAAACAAGACAGTGTCTCTTCCATCCCATCTGGAAGTCAAAATCATTAGTAGACATGGGACTATGAAACTCACCTGATTGAGCTTCTCCAAAAATCCGCGCACTAACAAAAAGCTAACAAACAAAAGCACACAATCAAAACATGAACCAAACACTAAAATGGCTCATCAACCTATGATGGACATCTAACCTTCTCCCATATATATACCTCATTTATATGCTCTAAGCATCTCATTACACCCCTCTATAAAGCCCTTAACTTAGTTTACTTCATAACCCGTCCCGTTAACATTTTACCCAAAACAGTCCCGGTTTTTAGGTCTCCAAACTATAAGCCAAACGCCCACCTAACTATACCCATGACCTCTGTAAAGGAAACCCTATACCCTTACATTTGTTAGATAACTCCTCCTTTTTGCCCCAACCTTAAAGCTACTGTTAAGGCCCCGATATATATATATATATATATATATATATATATATATATATATATATATATATATATATATATATATATATATATATATACTTCTGTCTATCCGGATTTTACTGATTTTGAACATACAAAACGTTTGTTATGATTAGGGGGTCTTACCCTAACCCACAATCTTATCCCCAATGCAGATACTTCCTATAATATATAAAACAACTCTCATGTTCGTTTTAAAGTCCCAATACAACCCTAAGTCCCCCAAACAACCAAAAACATAAAAAGAAAACAGGCTGATTTCAAAACTGTTTTGACCTCCGACTGTTGTAACCTGTTTTTGACCAACTCCCCAACCTCCAATTTAGTTCTCGTTTCTTGCATTTGAAAGCCACTTCAATTACCTTTCCAGGGATACTTGGATCTCAAAATAAGAGTTTGTAACTCCCTATATGATCAAAACAATTGACCCTAAATTCTGCACAGTTTTTAATGACGAATTTAATTAAACTAACCTAATTAATTACCCATAGTTTATTTAATTACAAGCCCTAATTATTCTAATCATTAATATATCATTAGAATACAGATTTTATAATTAAACCTAACCTAAATCCATCATATATTGATTATAAAAACATTAAAAACAATAAAATTGAAAAGGGATTTTAAAGATTTACCTTTGATTTTTGAAAACCAAGATTTTTACTAAAGAACCCTAACTCCTTGTGAACCCAACGACTTTTCTTTGTTTCCAGGAGAAAAATAATGAATTTTTGGTTTAGTATAAACTTTATATAGAGTGTGGGTGAGTCCTAACCCAACCCAAGCCCAACTTCCTTTTTTTCTTTTTCTTTTTTTCCTTTTTAAACGTCCCATAACCGACCTATATATATATATTTTTATTTTTTTTTCTTTTTTTATTACTTATTATTATGTTATCAATATTACCTTAGTTTACCTTAATTTATTTCATCTCCTAAAACCTCCAAAACCTCAAAACCGTAAAACTAGTCAAATTTACGCGTTTACCGTAAAAGACGTAAAATACACAGTTTTATGAAAATTCTTAAAATATGAAATAAACTTTATAACTAAGTACTAAATGACTTAAAACCATCCCGTAAATTATTCCCGTGACTAAATACCTCATCCGAAACCTCAAGATGCTAAACCGTAAATCGTAAAAATACGATTTTCTATAATACATATACGTATACGTAAAACCACTAAACAACACCATCTCATTTCATAGTCACTACATTGTGAGCTCATGAACATGAAATCGTCATACATCGTTTCACTCACAAGGTACCCCGTACTCGAAACGATATCCAAACCACAATCTATACACACCAATTAGCACATAAACACGTAAAGACACGTAACTTGCACAAAATAAAACTAAGTGACGAACCTCAAAACCGCGGTTGTCACATCACTCCCCCTAATAGAATCTCGTCCCGAGATTTACTCCTTAGGATCAAACATACCATTAGCAAACAACTGAGGATACTTGTTCTAAATGAACCCCTCTCATTTCCTCGTGAACTTTAGTTCAAGTCTCAAATTACCACATATACTAACCAACAATATTTAAATTCATTGCCAAACTCTTGACCTCACAGTTAATAAATCTAACAAATGACTCTTTGATAACACAAACCCTTATTAACACAAATGCCTAATAACCGTACATGCAAATATGCATTCTCAAACAACATTTACCAATCTTAATACACGAAATATAACATGTATACCACTCATTTCCCCCAGGTAATTCTATGCCCATAAGCTACTGGTCCGATCTTTCCAAAGATCATAAATGGACATACAAAACTCTACATCAACTCTTCCATTTTACCAAAACATACCACCCGTTACTATGGGTGAAACTTCCTACATAACTTTGTCACTAAACTCTAGTGGTTTCCTCCTTTTCAACATAGCATCCCTTGTTGCTCTCATCCTTTCCACAAACACCATTACCACATTAGTAGCCTCTTTTACCAATTCTAGTCCACAATGGGGACAACTCACCCTATCCTTTCATATAGTGCCT
The DNA here is from genome assembly GCA_025667525.1 of Glebionis coronaria. Lineage (NCBI taxonomy): Eukaryota > Viridiplantae > Streptophyta > Magnoliopsida > Asterales > Asteraceae > Glebionis > Glebionis coronaria. The sequence goes on along the minus strand of CM046881.1, from coordinate 146,410,010 downwards.
CAAATGGCATTTATCGACTTCTAGTATGATAACTATCATTATATAAAAACTCAGCCATCGCTAAAGAGTTTCCTAACTCCCTATAAATCAACCACTCATGCCCTCAGTGTAACTCCTAAGGTTGTATAAATATCTCACTTGCCCATCCTTTTCCAGTTAGCTGGATATACTCATATCCAATCATGTTCATCAACTCCCTTTAGTCCGTACCCCAAACTACTTAAAAATTCCAATTTCCTTACAAAGTGACCTATGGCGGTCTTTCACATATCCATTAGTTCTTCCAATCCAAATCAACTTATGATCTATACACATCATCAAAAGGACGGTTATCTCAGTTAGTCTATCAGCTGCCATCCAGACCCATGCTACAACTACTTCCATTAAATTTGGATAGCTCACTAGTAGCACATATACACTTCTTTCTCATTTTTCTTCATGATTTTTTTTATACCCAACACTTCCTTTATACTTACACAATGTCCTACCTTCAAGGTCATATTGCTCCTCATCTTGTCTCAGTTAGACCAAGCCCTTCGTCCTTATGGCACATCACACCTATAACTCCTCATACATTCAATTATCGGTACTAAGCCTCCCAAACAATCATTATAGGTCAGTGTCATTTCCTTTTCTACACTACGACAGTATTAGCCTGCGTTGTGCTTTATTCTACCCATTAAGCTCTACCAAAGTTTGACCTTCGGTTCCTATCTCGACCTATTTCATTCATGCTTTGCTTCTATACACACTTCCTTCTTCTTCCTCAACTCCTACCATACATCATGATGTGATGCTTCCCATCGTTTCTTCCCTTGCCATAATCCTTCATAAGGCATTCCATACATATTAGGCTAACTTTTACGCAAAACCCTCTATTCCATCACATCCGTACGCAATCCTTCCAACTTCTCAACTACGTGACTTCTCATTCCTCTTGAAATATGAGATGAATTAGTTAGTCTATCGACCATCACCCAACTCTCGTCGTATTTATTCCTCCACCCCATTATGTATCCCTTTCACCAATTTCGTCCTTATATCGTCCTTTCTAAGCTACTCCTATCTATGTAGGAAGTATAGTCTACGCCCCTTTTCTCCATATGATTGTCCAAGCCACGTAACATACATGTTGACGCGTTCTCTGCTTTAGACAACTCAACTCGTGCGACCAACATCCTTCATCCAAACCACCCTAATACGTCATCCATATAGTTCAAGTTCGTCTCAGCTTCACTTCATTCTTCTTATTCCATGTCTCATCAACCATGCTTGCCTTTCCCAGATGGTACTTGGCTTTGCAATTTTCTTTCATCACTTAACTCCACCCATCACCTTTTCCAAATGTTCAATCAAGATGATTAAATATGTGTTGGAGACGTTCATGATCTGTATAAATCATTCTCTACGTCTCATACCCCAAATGCCTCTAGCATTCCAGGCAGATATAACAATCCAGCTCCACTAACTAAGTCTATCTAGTCATCTATACGCCAAAATTTTCCAAGTAGTTTCACTTGTTTTTTTTTGTTTTTTTTTTCTCACAACCAGTTCTCCTACTCCCTCCTAATAGGGACAGACTAGAGTTTCATGTGATTCCATGCAGATCACACTCTCATCTTATACCCACATTAGTTTCCATTTGTCTACTAAGCCATATTTTGAATTCTTATTCAAATCTCATACTTCTACTTTGATATTGCACCCAACATGAGGTATTTTCAATCATCATCTTCTAGGAATACTTGGTTCTCTCCTTCCATGGTTCTCCCTTATTCCTACACTATCCCGTCCAACAAAAATTCCATACTTCATTCATCAAATCTATGGAAATCACTAGTGCATTGGATAATGCATATCCGTCTCTTCCAAAGATCTTTCATAATACCTTCACAAAACCGACTCTCTAATCACTTCTCCACGAAAATTATTCAGCTCAGCTTCACTTCTCATCCCTCGATATTGATTGCCACAAAAGTTCTATCCACATAGTCACTTGACTCCCCTTGTTACTCCCACGAGTTCTTAATCTCCCATGTTATGTATACACTTCATCACGATCCACTGTTTCAGCTCTTTGTAGCTCCACCCCGGGTACTCGATCTGTCTTCCTTCGTCATAAACCATACGGAGATTCCCTTCATAGTGCTTGTCACCTTTCCAGTCCTTGCAAAATCTGTGACTCCTTCCAAATCTCTTGCTTCCTTTAGCAGCCCGCACGTAGTCCTTTTAGCTCCTTGCCTCACGATGTAGCTCTTCACGCTCCCCTTCTCGCCTCTATGATGTTACCTAGGAACTTCAGACTACCCAATAGCTTCTAACTTCAACTCATCTACCACAATATTTCTAAAAGTACTTCAACCCCTCAATGGCTCACTCTTCCTTACTTGTTGTAATCACACATAATCAGCCTCCTACCAATCATTCTTTCACATCCATGTTTTCCTTCACGTGTCTACCACTACCTTGCCTCCATAACTATACTAATTCCCTTGCGTGTTGTTTGCCCAATCTTTAGTAGAAAATTTCTACTCTACCTCACATCCGCTTGTACTTTCATCAATCTCCTAATGGTACTTCAACCAACTTCTCATAGCATGACATCTCGTTCTCACGACCAGTCAACTAACTTTACTTACTCCCTTATTCCCGTAACCAATCTAAGTTCTAAGACTCCACAAATCTTAATCATTCCTTCAAAACAACCTTTAAACCAAAATACATCTCTCTATTCTAACATCTAACCATAAGTAATACTACCAAACTCTATCCTCTCATCCTAACGCTTCCACGGCCGCATAACTAAATCAACCATGACCTATACCAAAAGAATTTCCAAACGAACGCGTCCCATAAAAAAAATATAGGGTAAACCCAAAGATCAACCATAATGAACCCAAGCCAAAACAACTGAAAACGAAACAATGTAATCCGAAAGATCAATGGAGTGTGCCAACAACGAAAAAAATTTAGACTCTTCACGATTAGTATTACCAAATCTCGATACTTAGAAATTTTTTTTTTAAACTTTCGTCCCAATTAGTTACTTCTCATAAGAACCAAACTCCAATACTACTAAAATCAATCATACTCATTTTTAACCAATAACTCATCCTTTATCTGCATCATTCTATCAAGATATCAACTAGTTAGTATACTATAATCTTATTCTAACCATTATCTTGTTTACCCATATTAAACTTATTTCACTTGTTATTATGAAACAAATACATGTTTATAAAATACACTGTTTTTTTTTTACTCTTTCCGTCTTAGTTAAATTATTCTAAAATTTTAACTCCACTTAAGAAAATTATTGTAAAATTTCTTTACCCCTTTAAAATATATTATCACATGTTACATAGAAGACTAATCCAATTATTTTCAAGACAACTTTTTTTTATAACTTACTACTACAACTAAAAAATGTAAGTTACGATATCATACCATACACTTACAAATTATTTTCAAAACCGTTTCCTATAATTAGCCAGACTTATTTGCAAGAAAGTTTAGTAGTTCGCATTAATAAAAATACATACCCGAATGTAGACACACATCCAAAAGACTCAAAACGTCGTTGGAACTCCATCAAAATCCAGAACCATAAAACACGAACAAACACAAGGTACGTTCAAGTTATAATAACTAGTGAACGACTATATACCATAACTTAACACATAGTAGTATATATACATCCGCATATATATACCTATTAAATCACCCAAAACATACTCGTTACCATACATGTTAGATCAACCAATCGCGTCATACACTCGTTTTTTTTCTCTACGAGTAACCACCATCTTACCACAAGGCATAAAACCCATCACTAAAACCAGTCCATATCGTGTGACCCCATAATCACACAACATGACTATAACCCAAAACAATAACACACTAAAAAATATCCATATCGTAGGCAACCATTACATAAACCCATATACTATACATATACCAATAATCCACATCTCATCATATACAAGCATGTACTAACCCTCTTTCATGCAATCATACTTAGGAACCCATTGAAGTTGTGGTACTTGTATAACTATGTTGGCCACCATACTTATATAATTACCCTTTCCCCAATGCACTCCCTCCTATGATGACACTAATAAGAATCAATACAACACATAACACATAAATCCATCAACTCACCTAAGCACATAACCACATAAACAATAAGGTCAAAAACTCCAACTAATAAAATTACATAGTCAAACTCTTGGAATACAGAAATCCATAGTCTAGCTAAAACAGCATAGACAAAATCCAAAACAAAAACATAATCAATTATAAGTCATGTCGCCCATCAGAATGGAAACACCTTAAAATCCTTCCTACCCATGTACTCATAGTAACTCGAACCACCACACGATTCTTAGGGAACATGACTTAAACATCAAAAGAAAAATAACAGACCTCAGGTACATAAAATAACTCAACAAAAGATAGAAACTACCTTGTACCAAATTATGTACTATAATGTACAATTTAAGCAAAATACAACAATGACTAGCGTGGACGATTATGGTTCAACCCGCACTAGTCACAACCCAAAAAGAAAATAACATGTGGCTAAGTCTGAACTACTATGGTTCAACCCATACTAGTCAAAACTTAACAAACATCGCAAGTAAAAACCAATAACATCCAAAAAACTTTAATTAATATAAAATGCACACATACTCCTATGACGTTATATGCAGGGACCCTTAAGCTATAGACTAGGTTACTAGACTAGGAAACCTAATTCTCTATAACCATTAGCTCTGATACCATTCTGTCACACCCCACCATGGCGGAATATGGGGCGCGATGTATGGATATCATCACAACATGGCGTGTCTATAGAGATAACTAAATGAAATAAGAAATGTCATAAAATGGTGACACAAATGTCATGACAATATCTCAACAAAGCAAGAGTTTAGGCAAGTAGGTAACAGTCCTACCTCTTACCCAAGACAAACAATACATAAACAAAGCAAACATATAGGTGCCAACAGTATCACTTATTAAACAAACAAAAGAAACTAGCCACTTTTATTCTCAAGCTTAACCACATTCGCACCTGAAAGAGACACTAAAACACGTCAACATAAAGTTGGTGAGAGTCATAGGTTTAGACTCCAACGCCAAAATCAGTTATAAGCTGTGAATAACAACCACTAACAAATGAACATATGGACTATGTGATACAAACATGCATTAACAACTAATATTCAAGATTTAACAAACCAAACCAAATCCAAGGCTCCCATCCTTACCAAACACCATGGTACCATAGGCGCCCATACACCTATGTACCAATCCCAAGGCCCCGCCTTGTCATTATCCATTGGTCCCATAGATGCTCACACATCTATGTACCTTCCCAAGGCCCCGCCTTGTCAACATCTCCTTGATACCAAGTCAAATCACAAAACAATCATGAATCAGTTAGCAGTTAATCACATAAGTATGCACAAGTCTATCACCAAACACAAAACATTCACATCATACTTTATAAAAACAAGACAGTGTCTCTTCCATCCCATCTGGAAGTCAAAATCATTAGTAGACATGGGACTATGAAACTCACCTGATTGAGCTTCTCTAAAAATCCGAGCACTAGCAAAAAGCTAACAAACAAAAGCACACAATCAAAACATGAACCAAACACTAAAATGGCTCATCAACCTGTGATGGACATCTAACCTTATCCCATATATATACCTCCTTTATATGCTCTAAGCATCTCATTACACCCCTCTATAAAGCCCTTAACTTAGTTTACTTCATAACCCGTCCCGTTAACATTTTACCCAAAACAGTCCCGGTTTTTAGGTCTCCAAACTATAAGTCAAACGACCACCTAACCATACCCATGACCTCTGTAAAGGAAACCCTATACCCTTACATATGTTAGCTAACTCCTCCTTTTTGCTCCAACCTTAAAGCTACTGTTAAGGCCCCGATATATATATATATATACTTCTGTCTATCCGGATTTTACTGATTCTGAACATACAAAATGTTTGTTATGATTAGGGGTTCTTACCCTAACCCACAATCTTATCCCCAATGCAGATACTTCCTATAATATATAAAACAAGTCCCATGTTTGTTTTAAAGTCCCAATACAACCCTAAGTACCCCAAACAACCCAAAACATAAAAAGAAAACAGGCTGATTTCAAAACTGTTTTGACCTCCGCCTGTTGTAACCTATTTTTGACCCACTTCCCTACCTCCAATTTAGTTCTCGTTTCTTGCATTTGAAAGCCACTTCAATTACCTTTTCAGGGATACTTGGATTGCAAAATAAGAGTTTGTAGAACTCCCTATATGATCAAAACAATTGACCCTAAATTCTGTCCAGTTTTTAATGACGAATTTAATTAAACTAACCTAATTAATTACCCATAATTTATTTAATTATAAGCCCTAATTATTCTAATCATTAATATATCATTAGAATACAGATTTTATAATTAAACCTAACCTAAATCCATCATATATTGATTATAAAAACATCAAAAACAATTAAATTGAAAAGGGATTTTAAAGATTTACCTTTGATTTTTGAAAACCAAGATTTTTACTGAAGAACCCTAACTCCTTGTGAAACCCACGACTTTTCTTTGTCTCCAGGAGAAAAATAACAAAATTTTTGGTTTAGTATAAACTTTATATAGAGTGTGGGTGAGTCCTAACCCAACCCAAGCCCAACTTCCTTTTTTTCTTTTTCTTTTTTTCCGTTTTAAACGTCCCATAACCGACCTATATATATATATTTTTATTTTTTTCTTTTTTTATTAATTATTATTATGTTATCAATATTACCTTAATTTATTTCAGCTCCTAAAACCTCCAAAACCTCAAAACCGTAAAACTAGTCAAATTTACGTGTTTACCGTAAAAGACGTAAAATTCACAGTTTTATGAAAATTCTTAAAATATGAAATAAACTTTATAACTAAGTACTAAATGACTTAAAACCATCCCGTAAACTATTACCGTGACTAAATACCTCATCCGAAACCTCAAGATGCTAAACCGTAAATCGTAAAAATACGATTTTCTATAATACATATACGTATACGTAAAACCACTAAACAACACCATCTCATTTCATAGTCACTACATTGTGAGCTCATGAACATGAAATCATCACACATCCTTTCACTCACAAGGTACCCCGTACCCGAAACGATATCCAAACCACAATCTATACATACCAATTAGCACATAAACACGTAAAGACACGTAACTTGCACAAAATAAAACTAAGTGACGAACCTCAAAACCGCGGTTGTCACATTCGTCAAGACCTTGGTTAAAGAAAACAAGCATTAGACTCAATCACTCAATTCAATACTTAATCTAATTTCAACACATTCAATTCACGGTCGTTTCACGAATTTGCTAACACTTATAATTATGTTTCTTGATAATCAAAACTTCTTAAGAAATGATCAATACAAAAGATAGCCAATCATAGACAAACCGGCTATGACTTGTTGATAGAAAATAACCCTTTCGACCAATGAAATCTTTACCAACAAATTAAGTTTTGATATCAATTGTCATATGAAACATAAATATCAATGGATCATAGGAAAGCTTGACATTGAATTAAACATAAATCACAATCACAACCATCACTTCATACTACAAACATCATCCTACCAAGTGTAGAATGAAACTTAGCTACTCATAACAAATGATGAAATAAAATCAGAAATAAAAGTATTATAAGTCATAATCAAGAGTCTTACAAAGTAGAAAAATGTTACTAATGATTAGGGTAATGATCCCTAAGATTTCGTGATGATAAGTTTGCTTATTGGACCGAAAAACTGACTTTTCTAGCACCACCTTGTTCAAATACGGGAATGGGAGTTTGGACAAGGATGAGAGAGTTATTTACGAGATGATATGAAAAGTGAAAAGATATGTGAAAAACATATATGAGTTACATGACACCAAGGGTCTTAATTGTAAGCTAGTTAATGGCATGAAGTGGATGCATGGCTTGGAGAGAAAGAAAGTCTAGAATGATCTTGCATGGAATTCCATGAGCTTGCATGAATGTGGACACATTTTTTCCTAGACAAATGTTGGAGGAAACTTCACTCATGATGGAGGCAAATCAACTCTCATGTGATGGTGGAGGCAAATCAACTCCCATGTGATGGTGGCAACTTCACTCTTGCAGTGGCAAGTTGGATGTATGTTGATGGTGGCAACTTTTATGCTGAATATCTTTATTTGCTTCTTGGAAATACTTGTTCTTGCACCCGAAATTAATCTTCAAAGGCTTGTAACTTGTACACGGGTCTTGAACTTGACTAGGATTCTTCGTACTCGTACAATTCTTCAATTTTATGTTGTTTTATACTCCATTCCTGCAATTGGCTACACAAAGACTTGCAAACACAATTGGGCACAAATATGCACAAAAGTATCATATAATTAACCAATATACATGTACAAAAGTACGGATAACACTCATAAAAACATGTTGCATTTAGGCGTTATCAAATCCCCTCACACTTAAGTTTTGCTTTCCCTCAAGCAAGAAGAAAAAAAATTAAATCTAAAGGTACATGTATCTTTACAAAAATTCGATGCAAGTCTACCAAGTACAAGTACAAGAAAAACTTATCGTCTTAAGTTTTTAAGGTTGAAAAATTGAGATATAAAGTCAATACCCATAAAAAGCTAGAAAGTCTTCTATTTATAACTATACTACACTAATAACATATGAATTGAAGCAACATGTATCACGACTTAGCACATTGGCTAATCGATACCTTTTATTTCTTCTTCTTCCTTCAACTTCATAACATTATAGCTCATTGGCTATTTATTTATCTTTTTGACTTTTTATTTTTTTTTCTTGGCTAAAACTCCTAGCCATGGATCAACATACTTACAAAGTTTATGTTGTATTGACAAATATGAAACTTGCAACTTTCTCCTATTTTTTGGATTTTTCTTCTACTATTATATGAGACTTTGACTTGGGTAAGTTTGACACAAAATACATCTCAAATTTTCAAAAAATTACCAATTGGATAACTTCTTAATTATTTATATACATTGCTTGAAACTTTTTATTTACGAGGGCAAAACAAGAACAAAAGTTTTAAAATAGCCCAAAAATATGGCAATTAAGCATCTTTTTCTCAATTTCCCTACAACCCCCTCACACTTAAGTTTAGCATTGTGCTCAATGTGATAAAACTGAACAAAAGCAAGGGAATAAGAGAAAAACCAGAATCGCGGGCATATCATGCATCATACAAGAGTTGTGTCTTTTCGCCTTCAACTTGCGGTACCTACAAAAAAGATAAAACACACAAAAATACAGAAAAACACTATATTTTTGGATTTTTATAGGTTTTTATAAAAGCGACACATGCGACACCCCCTCACACTTAAGCAAAACATTGTTTTAAAATTTGTGGGGTGTAAGCATGAATTTATTTTAAAAAAGAAAATCACACATAAAAATTTACAATTAAAAACACACGGGTTGCCTTCTGAGAAGCGCTTATTTTTTATTATTGTATCATCAGCCAGACTCGTATTTCTTTTTAGTTTTCTTTATTTTCTTTGAGCGGAAAATGTTCACTCCACTCCTCATGGTATAGTTTAACACGGTGTCCATTAACAATGAAGCTTCCTCCACTCTTGTCATACAATTCAACATAACCGTACGGGTATCCATGTTTTACTATAAAAGGACCGTACCACTTTTGTTTAAGCTTGGGGGCTTTGAATTTATAGTGCATATTAAACAAGAGAACTTTATCTCCTTTCTTGAATTCTTTTCGGATTCGAAGTTTCTTGTCGTGATAAGCTTTGGTACGTGCTTTGTACAATTTCTAATTCTCATAAGCTTGGAGTCTTAATTCATCGAGTTCATGCAGTTGCAAGAATCGGTTTTCTCCATCGATTTTGAGATTGGGATTACAGCTTCTCAATGCCCAATAAGCACGGTGCTCGATTTTGAAGGGCAAATGACACGTTTTACCGTACAATAAACGATAGGGTGTTGTGCCAATTGGTGTCTTATAAGCTGTTCGGAAAGCCCATAGAGCGTCGTCAAGTTTCCTTGACCAAACGGAAGGATTGTCCTTAACCGTTTTTTCGAGTATTCGTTTTAAGGCTCTATTGGTATTTTCAACTTGTCCACTCGTTTGTGGATGATACGCGGTTTCAAAGCGATGGGTGACTCCATAACGCTTTAAGATTCTCTCCATTTGTTTGTTACAAAAATGGGGACCTCGATCACTAATTAAAGCTTTCGGCATTCCATAGCGAGAGAAAAGCTTTTTCAGAAAGTTGATTACGGCTCGTGAATCGTTCGTGGGTAAAGCTTCAGCTTCGGCCCATTTGGACACGTAATCAATAGCGACTAAGATATATTCAAACTTATGGGATTTGGGAAAGGGTCCCATGAAATCAATTCCCCATACGTCAAATACTTCGCTAACTTGGATGCTGTTTTGAGGCATTTCGTCTCTTCGTGAGAGGCTACCAGTATGTTGGCAAGCATCACAATTTTCGACTAGAGTATAGGCCTCTTTAAAAATTGTTGGCCAATAAAAACCAGCATCGAAGACTTTTTTCGCGGTGGTTGAAGGACCATGATGTCCCCTAGTAGGGCCATGATGACATTCATCAAGGATCTTTCTTGTTTCCGTGCCGTAAACACATCTCCTAATCATGCCATCGGGGCATACCTTGAAAAGGTAGGGATCTTCCCAGAAATAGTGTTTTAGGTCGGAAAAGAATTTACATCGTTGGTGATAGGTTAAACCTTTTCTTAGAATTCTTCCAATGAGGTAATTTGCAAAATTTGCAAACCACGGAGATTCGTCCGTAGAGATTTTCATAAGAGTTTCATCGGGAAAATAATCGTCGATATCTTCATCCCTTAACTCTTCTATGTTTAGATTTTCAAGTCGCGACAAATGATCGGCTGCGGCGTTTTCAGCTCCTTTCTTGTTTTGGATTTCGATGTCAAATTATTGGAGTAGTAAGATCCATCTAATAAGACGCGGCTTAGCATCTTGTTTTGAGAATAGATATTTCAACGCGGAATGATCGGTGAATACAATCGTTTTCGACAACACGAGATAGGATCGAAATTTGTCGAAAGCAAAGACTACGGCAAGTAGTTCTTTCTCGGTGATTATGTAGTTGAGCTGCGCGCTATTTAGAGTTTTGCTCGCAAAGTGTATAGGACGGAAATGTTTTCCTTCACGTTGTCCTAATACGGCTCCTATAGCGAAATTGCTTGCATCACACATAAGTTCAAACGGTCGCGACCAATCCGGCGAAACCATGATCGGTGCATTCGTTAACTTGTCTTTAAGCATGTCAAATGCCTTTATGCATTCTTCATTGAAATCAAAGACTATGTCTTTTTCAAGGAGTTTGGTCATCGGTCTAGCGATTTTGGAAAAGTCTTTTATGAATCGGCGGTAGAATCCCACATGACCCAGAAAACTTCTAATGGCTTTAACGTTAGTGGGTGGTCGTAATTTGGATATCACTTCGATCTTGGCTTTTTCTACTTCCAATCCGGCTCCGGAGACTTTGTGTCCAAGCACAATTCCTTCAGTCACCATGAAGTCACATTTCTCCCAATTGAGCACGAGATGAGCTTGTTTGCATCGGATGAGCATGCGCTCTAGATTAAAAAGGCAAGACTCGAATGAGTTTCCGAAGACTGAGAAATCATCCATGAAAACTTCCATGGATACTTCGATCATGTCTTGAAAGATTGCGATCATACACCTTTGAAAAGTCGCTGGTGCATTGCAAAGACAAAAAGGCATACGCTTATAAGCGAACGTTCCAAAATGACACGTAAAAGTGGTCTTGTCTTGATCGGATGGTTCGATAGGTATTTGAAAATATCCGGAAAATCCATCGAGAAAACAAAAGAATTTGTTCCCCGCTAGTCTTTCCAACATTTGGTCCATGAATGGTAGAGGAAAATGATCTTTTCGCGTGGCATCGTTTAATTTGCGGTAATCAATACACACACGCCAACCGGTAACGGTTCTTATAGGAACAAGTTCGTTATTTTCGTTGGTCACAACAGTCATTCCTCTTTTTTTTGGAACGCAATGAATAGGACTAACCCAAGGACTATCCTCTATGGCATAGATGATTCCTGCCTCAAGGAGTTTGATGATTTCGGTTTTTACTATCTCCTTCATGTTTGGGTTAAGTCGACGTTGCCTCTCAATAACGGGTTTGTCATCGTCTACGAGATTGATCTTGTGTTTGCAAAAATTTGGGCTAATTCCCAGTATATCGGATGTTTTCCAAGCAAATGCTTCTTTGTGGTTTTTAAGCATAGAAACGAGACGTTCCTTCTCATCTTTCTCGAGCTTGGCTGAGATAATCACCGGAAGGGGTGAGTCCTTCTCTAGATAAGCGTATTCGAGATGTCCGGGAAGAGGTTTCAACTCGAGATCCGTCGGTGGATCATGAATAGATTTGTGAATTATAAAGTTCGATTTCGAAGGCAAAACTTCAAACGGCTTGTTTTCCTCTTCTTCGAGAGTTACTTCGGAATCAAGGGCCATGAATTCTTCGAATTCACGATCACGATCGATATCGCTAATCTTTTCCGAAGTTGTTTGGAATGGTGCGTTGTCATCAAGCAATGCGTCCAACTCTTCTTCCGTTACTTCATCGATAACATCCACGCGGAAGCATGTGTCATCATTGGAATGGGAGTGTTGCATAGCTTTATCGACTAAGAATATGACTCGATCGTCACCAACTCCAAGATTAAGTTCTTTATTCTTCACACGAATGATAGCATCAGCGGTGTGCAAGAATGGTCGTCCTAAAATGAGAGGGACTTGATGGTCTTCCTCCATCTCAAGGATTACGAAGTCGGCGGGAAATATGAATTTGCCAACTTGAACAAGCATGTTCTCGGATATCCCAATGGGATATTGGTAGGTGTGGTTAGCCAAACATATACTCATACTCGTAGGTTTCAAAGTATTGTTTGAAAGATTCTTGTATAATGAGTATGGCATAAGATTGATACTCGCGCCTAGATCGGCCAAGGCGTGACATTCAATATTGTTGTTTAGGGTGCATGGTATGAGAAAGCTTTCCGGATCTCCGAGATTTGGTGGAAGTTTGCTTTGCAAGGCTGCAGAACATTCTTCATTTAGAAACGCAGCAGAGATTTGCTCCGTCTTACTATGGTTTCTCACAAGATCTTTGAGGAATTTTCCATAATTGGGCATGCCGCCGGTTAAGATATCAACAAGTGGAACGTTGATCTTAACTTCCTTGATCATCTTAAGGAATTTGGCAATACGAGCCTCCATCTTTTCTTTTCGTAGGCGTTGAGGATATGGAATTTTTGGTTCATACGCCTTTGGTGTTGGTGTTGGAATGGGTGTGGTTTGTTTTGGTTTGGGGTTGGAAGGAGGAACGGTTTCTTCCTTCTCGGGCTCATCGGCCTCGCCTTCACTTTCATCGGCAAAAGTGGGAGCATTGGTGTTCGGGTTTTGTGGTGGATCATAACTCAGCTCACTCCTTGTGAATACGGCATTCACATGTTCATTACGGGCGGGTGGTGGGCAGTATGGTTTATCCGTAGATGGTTTTGGGTTTGTTTGAGTGTTGCTTGGTAGCGAACCACTTGGTCGATTGGCTAATTGATCGGTGATTCGACCGAGTTTGGTTTCGAGATCATTAATGGTTGTGGTGTGGTGTCTTTCTCCTCTTTCAACATTGGCTTTGAGATCGAAGAATTGGTTCTTAATGAACGTGTTTGTCGATTTTTGAGATTCTATGAAAGTTAACAACGTTTTCTCTAGGGTCGACTCTTCGGGTTTCTTTTCGTTTGATGGACCGGAGTTATCGTTCTCACGGGATTGTGAGCTATGATTTTCGTTTTTGGGATACTCACGCCATATGCCGGGATTTCTACCGTAGTAGTTACCTCGATAACCACTTTCTCGGTATCCTCCTTGGGCGTAGTTTGCTTCTTGTGGCGGTTCTCTTATTGGTGTATCATCACACGCCGTGGATGGGTGTGGTCCTCCGCAAAGAGTACATTCACCTCACATCTCTTTCATTTCGTCTTTGATGGTTTTGAATTGCGAGTCGAATTTAGATGTGAGAGCGTCCATCTTTTACATGAGTTTGGAATTTTCGTCACTTTCAACGAAAGCAACGGTTTTCTTGAAAGGTTTGGTTCGGTTATCTTTGGACCAATCGAGTTTTAAGAGAACTCGGTCCTCGAGCAATTGATATGCTTCGTTGGGAGTCTTATAAAGAAAGAGTCCACCGGCATCAAGGATTGCTTGCGTCGGTTCATTGAGACCATGATAAAATATTTGGATGATGGTTCCTTTTAGTAAACCATGTCCATGACAACTACGAAGTAGATCTTTCATTCGATTCCATGCATCAATGAGTGTTTCTTGTGGAAGTTGGGCGAAACCTCGGATTTCTACCATGAGTCTTTCGTACATGGCGGGTGGAAAGAAACGGCTAACACAAGCGGTTCTCATTTGTTCCCATGTTTCAATGGTATCGGGCGTCAACTCGTTGTACCAAACTCTTGCATCTCCGGATAGAGATGATGGGAAGAGTTTGAGTTTTATGGCGTCTCCATCGACGTCGGCTCCATAACGGAACATGCCACATATTTCTATGAATTCGGATATGTGCTTATGTGGATCGGCTCGCGTACAGCCGTCAAATTAGTGGTCTTTGATCATTTAAAGGTGATGACCTTTCACGGTGAAGTTTTCTCCAAGCTCAACTTGAACAACTGCAGCCTCGGGGGTTGGTGCTACTACTCGGTTGGCTGCCCACATTGATTGATCGCCAGCCATTGGAAATGGTAGATCGTTAAATGGGTTGTAGACGACAAAGGCGTCTAAGAGATTATCAAATGGTGGGTTTTTGGTTTTTGAGATTCGGTTTTCAAAAGAAACAAAGGGTTGTTTCTTGCGGTTTTTCTTTCGAGATTGGTGAATATAACGTTCACGATCGGTGTATGGACTAAGCAATTCTTGACCGAAAGAACGTGTGTTCATTCAAGTCTTGAACGACTTTTGAAAAGGATTACAAGTAATAAAAACAAAAACAAACAAAATATAACTAATAAGAAAATAAGTAAATAGGAAATTAAATAAACTAAACAAAACAAGAACATAATTTTATTTTTTTAATGGTCTGGGACCTTGCTGGCGGCAAACAGGGGTTGCCGGACGGCAATTGGGCTTCCGTTTGTCGCTTGCCGGTGGCAGGAGCTCCTTGCCGGACGGCAAAGGGGCTTCTGTGATGGTGTTGCCGGCGGCAAGAGAGTGTTGCCGGCGGCAATGCTCTCCTGTCAGAAAATTATATTTTTTTTTACTTTTTTTTTATTTTTGGGTTTGTTTGCAATGAGGACACTACAATTGGTTTGATTATAGGATGATTTTGGAACTAAGAACACAACCAAATCCCCGGCAGCGGCGCCAAAAACTTGATGCGTGGTGTTGGTAACAAGTTTTAAATTTATAAACACGAATTACCGGATTGACTAAAAACGTACGGGCAAGTATAACCCTTTCGTTTGTGTATAGCTTTTATGTGGTAATACCGAGATCGTCCACGGGGATTTGGAAAACCTATGATTATTCTAAAATGAAACTATAATCGTTGATTGTAGCAATTGTTGACAAACAAACAATAAGTAAAAATGATGAGATAAATAATATGATTAAAGGTACACTTGGTAAAGACTAGTTTGAGCATTCGTAATGGTATGATTGTGATGACACGTTAACATTTGTGATTATGATAATTAGATGGATAATCCAATCTATTGTTTTCAAAAGCTTTAATCTTCGTCAAGACCTTGTTAAAGAAAACAAGCATTAGACTCAATCACTCAATTCAAGACTTAATCCAATTTCAACACATTCGATTCACGGTCGTTTCACGAATTTGCTAACACTTATAATTATCTTTCTTGATAATCAAAACTTCTTAAGAAATGATCAATACAAAAGATAGCCAATCATAGACAAACCAGCTATGACTTGTTGATAGAAAATAACCCTTTTGACCTATGAAATCTTTACCAACAAATTAAGTTTTGATAGCAATTGTCACATGAAACATAAATATCAATGGATCATAGGAAAGCTTGACATTGAATTAAACATAAATCACAATCACAACCATCACTTCATACTACAAACATCATCCTACCAAGTGTAGAATGAAACTTAGCTACTCATAACAAATGATGAAATAAACTCAGAAATAAAAGTATTATAAGTCATAATCAAGAGTCTTACAAAGTGGAAAAATGTTACTAATGATTAGGTTAATGATCCCTAAGAGTTTTGTGATGATAATTTTGCTTATTGGACTCAAAAACTGACTTTTCTAGCACCACCTTGTTCAAATCCGGGAATGGGAGTTTGGAAAAGGATGAGAGAGTTATTTATGAGATGATATGAAAAGTGAAAAGATATGTGAAAAGCATATATGAGTTACATGACCCCAAGGGTCTTATTTATAAGCTAGTTAATGGCATGGAGTGAATGCATGGCTTGGAGAGAAAGAAAGTCTAGAATGATCTTGCATGGAATTCCATGAGCTTGCATGAATGTGGACACATTTTTGCCTAGACAAATGTTGGAGACAACTTCACTCATGATGGAGGCAAATCAACTCCCATGTGATGGTGGAGGAAAATCAACTCCCATGTGATGGTGGCAACTTCACTCTTGCCAGTGGCAAGTTAGATGTATGTTGATGGTGGCAACTTTCATGCTGAATATCTTTATTTGCTCCTTGGAAGTACTTGTTCTTTCACCCGACATTAATTTTCAAAGGCTTGTAACTTGTACACGGGTCTTGAACTTGACTAGGACTCTTCGTACTCGTACAATTCTTCACTTTTATGTTGTTTTATACTCTATTCCTGCAATTGGCTACACAAAGACTTGCAAACACAATTGGGCACAAATATGCCCAAAAGTATCATATAATTAACCAATATACATGTACAAAAGTACGGATAACGCTCCTAAAAACATGTTGGATTTAGGCGTTATCACTTGTTAGGGCCTTTTTGGAACTTGCCAATCTTCGCAACCCGCTTCAATAAGTTATGCCTTGGCTATGAACTCTATTCGAACACGAGCAACTTTTAAACGATCTTGGGCTAGAATCTAAATAACCTTTTAGATCGTACGACCTTACTTATTGCATTTATTTAAACAAAAGCGTAGGGAGAATAAGCTAATAATTACTACACATGAGATCGTGAAAGATTACGTGACTTATAATTAACTCTATCATTTCTCGTCCTCGTTTAAGAGACTTAGCCTAAAAAGTTAAGGAATCGAAGCTAAGTGCTCAACACACACGGTCGAGTAAAAAATTACTCTTATTCTCACTATCGGAAACCTACATTTGTGTCTTAAACACTTATGAAAAACTAGAAATTTTTTAAAATTTTGGCCATTTTTAGCCTTATTTTGCATAAAACCATAACAAAAAGATGAAAGTTGGATTGCGTGGTCACGTAAGCAAGGTGAAGTATCTACTCACCCCGCCATATTAAAACTAAACATTGTGCTCAATGTTTCGAGTCTAGGGGTGAAACACCCCCATACTAGAGACGAAGTCGAATGCTTAATCTCGAGCATGGAAAGGGTAAAACGAATAACCTAAAAGCCGTTTATGAATTATGCTAATAAGATAAACGTTAGAACATAAAAGGATATCATCGGATATCGGATTCTCCAAAGGCAACGGTCGAAGCTCGAGTGATCCGTAAAACGAACACGAGAGGCTTCAATGATGACGATGAACCTAATAAATCACAATCACAAACAACCATGGAACAAAGGTTGGAAGAACACAAGTCCCCTCGTTACACTATTAGAAAGCAATAATATTTACAAGGATAAGCATGAGAATCCCCCATGAGGCACCTTGTTTTTGATAACCGAGTCAAAAGCTCGACTCGAATCCCATGAATGTGATCATTTAGGGATAATCTTGGTATGGTCATTTTTGGTGGGGCTTACATGATGAACAATGCCCAAAAGTACATGGAGTACTTAAAAAACCCGATATACGTATACCGGGGTCAAAGATAGCGTCTTCGTTTTCGGATGAAAGACGAAACAGCGCTACTCCAACACGAACTAGAACCCCAAAGGGGTAGAAGAAAAGAGATGAGAAGTAGAAGGGTGGGGCAATGGGTAAGGCAATACAATGAGCTACTCGAGGTAGACTCACACCAAACAAATGAATATATTTTCCATTTACTGCATCGGTGGAAGACCGAGATTTCCCTTTACAAGCAATTTCGGGATCGAATATCTCATCCTCGGTGGTAAAGTGTGAAGAAACATAAGGGGCTTCCCCCACACTAAAACCACACACATCATCGTCAAAATGAGTAGACGAGGTGGTAGTACTCATACAACGCGGTGATGACGGAGTTAGACATGTAGAAAATTCTTTTAAAGCAATTGTAAAATCCTTTCCTTTTTCATCTTTTAAAAACTCTTTATAAAAACCCGATTGAATTATGTCGAAAATATTTGGCGTTTCTAATTCAAAATTGGTCACGCTAAAAATCCTCACTTTTAAGTCGCGGTGAGGGGGTGGTGGATTGTACAAGTTCTCAAAACGTCGATCAACAAAGAACACCACCCCCTCGGGGTCAACATATTCGTCATCCTCATGAACGTCGATCTCTTTGATTTCTTCATCATAGATGGGTTTGTCAAACCAAGGTTTTTCATTCCCTTCACGTAAGATTTTAGAAACTCTCTCGAAGAGATCACGATCAAGCACAAAACCATCATTTCTTTGTGGGGATCGTTGATAAGTTAGATCCTCACAAATGTGGTATACGTCATTCTCATTTGAGGAGTATTGATTAGGTAACTCCTCGAGAATGGGCTTTTTGGTCACGTGAGTTGGTTCGTCATCGAAAATAAGACGTTCCAACTCATTAAGTTCATCGTCGATCTTGGAAAAATCAACCTCACTCGTAGGTGGGAGTGGAGGAAAACGAGCTAGCTCTCGTTCGATAATTTCCTCAATCTCGGGATCGAACTCATAATCATCGTACTTCACATGTGACGAGGTCTTGTTGGGAGAATCCTCAAAAATGGTATGTGGATTTCGTACGTGATCAATCTCGGCAAAATTGCCATCGTCGTCGTCAAAGAAAGAGTCGATGTGAGCACTCACAACCATGGTCTTACAAGTCGAATGACTATGCTTAGGTGACTTTTATAAGACGAGAGGATCGATGTCGATGAAACCTTTAGCCTCAACGGGTGTTGGGATAGTAAATGGAGGCACTTCGATGGAGTTAGAAGTTGATGCCTCAAAGACGTGGTCCTTCGAAGGTGGTGAAGACGAGTCCATATTGGTCATTGTCGTGATGGCACTAACGTCGCCCTTCGGAATTGAATGTTCACTTGTTTCATCGAATATATCCCAAAATGATTTTTCATTCATAAATTTACGAATACCCTTTTTAATTAAGTAAACATATTCATTAAAATCCTCATCTTTAAAATCGTTCATTTTCATCCTTTTAAAACATGCATCTTATCTATTTTTTCCGCTAAAGTATGAGCTTTGATATTGACAAATTTTGAAATATCGGGTTTTGAAACCTCGGTTTGAACATGATCATTTGAAACTTGGGATCTACTCATGAAAAGGTCCATTTTATCCTCCCCATATCTCATAGTAAGTCTCCCATCGTGAACGTCGATTACGGTTCGAGCCGTCGATAAAAATGGTCGGCCTAAAATGATGGGACATTTAGGGCCACACTCGTAATCGGATATGACGAAATCCGCGGGAAAAACAAACTTTCCAACTTTAACATATACATCCTCGGCTATTCCAATTGGTATAAGTGGTGTACAATTTGCAAGCTCGATTGTCATGTTCGTGGGGGTAAGTGAAGGCAATCTCATCAATTTCCATAGAGAATGAGGCATGAGATTGATGCTAGCACCTAAATCGGCAAGGGCTAAACATCCCTCAATCTCGGAAAAATCACAAGGTAGGAGAAATTGGCCTGGATCCTCTTTCTTTCTCGGCATATGCCTTTTGGGTTTTTTAAGAAGGATCGATGCACAAGTTTCTTCATGGGTTACTTTGGTGAGGTCGATAAAGCTCTCTTTTTGAACCGTGGATGGAATTAGAGGTACACGAGGGTGTGTACTCTTTTCCTTGGTCGCCACGTTCCCCCCATCGATTTTAGAACAAGAAGGCGTCTTAGAGGTCGAGAGTTGAGAAGAAGGAACAACTCTAAATCCATCAAAGTTAGGGGTAATCACACGACTTTTCTCACGAGACGAGGCGGCTTTACATTGTTCCTTCGGATTTGCAAAGGTGTCACTAGGTAACGAACTCGATGACGCACCCGAGGCTTTGTTCATAATAGCCGAAAACATCTTTTTAATATCAATTTGTCCTTGCTCAATCTTCGTGTTTTGAATTTTCAAAGTATTAGAAAAGTCATTTTTCAAAGTACCAATTTCTCCCTCTAATCGTCTCATATTAGCCTCATTTGTTTTCACGTAAAATCGTTTGACGAACTATTTTGATTAGCATTAAAGTTCCCTTGGTTTTGATTGTTTCTTTGAAAATTTCCTTGATTACCATTTGAAAAGTGTTACCTCGATTGTTGTTGTTTTGAAAACTCGAGTTTTGATTGTTGTCTCGATTTTGCCAACTCAAATTACGACCTTGATTATAACCTCCTTGATTCGAAAAATTTCCTTGTTGATTATTTCCTTGAATTTTTTTTCGGTTTTGATTAAAATTGTTGCCTTGATTATAGTTTCCTTGTGATGGACCCGCGTCATTTTAATTTTGAAAATTGTTGTTCAACGCGTTAACACTCGACGTTTGGCCATCCGTAGCCGCACACTCGTAATAATTATGAGGTCCACCACAAAACGTACACGATGCCTCAACCGCTTTCACCGTAGCGAGAGCGTCTTTCTTTTGCATCTCGATTAAGAACGACGTGAACACATTCGTTAGCTTGTCGATTTTCACATCAAGTCTCTCAATGTCGCGATTAGAATTACTAACATTGGCGACATTGGCAACACTCGGTGCGTTGCGGAGTTGGTAAACCTTGGATCAATTCTCGATAATCATTAATGCGTCTTTCATAGCCTTACACAAAAAGTTGCCACCGGCGGCGGAGTTCAACGAATCTTGTTCTTGAAAACTAAGACCGTTGTAAAACGTATCGATTTGGTGCAACTCGGAAAATCCATGGTGAGGACATTTCCTAAGAAATTCCTTAAAACTATCCCACGCGTCTCTAAATGATTCATTCGGTTTTTGCTCAAATCTCGTAATCTTGTTTTTAAAAAACGTCGTCTTAGACGGTGGGAAAAACTGATTAACGAATTTGGAAACGAGATCCTTCCACGTAATTATCGAATTAGGTGGCTCTTTCTCGTACCAATCCTTGGCGGCACCATCTAGCGAGTACGGAAAAAGCATAAGCTTGACGGCATCGGTGTCGACATTCTTAAACTTGCTCGTGGCCAAAAGACGATCAAAATTCCGAATGTGATCGTGAGTATTATCCGCCTCACGACCTAGAAACTTCGTAGCTTGAATCAACGAAAGCATTCCGCTCTTAATCACAAAATTCTCCGCTTCGATAGCGGGAATTACGATCGCGTCTCCATAACCCTCGGTGGGCGCTTGGAGCAATTCCATCATCGAACGATTGTCGGCCATCTCGTCTACGGTCTCTTCAACGACGATATTAGGAACGTTGGTTTCTAATTCTCGTCTACATCGTCGATTCATTCGATTACGATTGCGTCGATTCGAAGCGTCGCTAGA
Source organism: Glebionis coronaria (assembly GCA_025667525.1). Taxonomy (NCBI): domain Eukaryota; kingdom Viridiplantae; phylum Streptophyta; class Magnoliopsida; order Asterales; family Asteraceae; genus Glebionis; species Glebionis coronaria. The sequence continues at coordinate 146,388,096 of CM046881.1, read as the reverse complement.
ATTAGAATAATCCTTCCATCGAGTGCGCATGCACTAAGCGTAGAATGGGGGAGGGTAGCAAAGAAGATTCTTTTTGCGGTTTTTCGATTTTTCATTTTTTTTGGCTTTTGATAGTTTTTTAATTTTTTTTGGATTTTTTTTGTATTACGTAGACTCAAATCTACAAATCTCTCCTCGAATCGATTTCTCGATTAAAGGAGCCTCAAAGAATGAAAACGATCACGTGGAGTGAACGCCTTCGATGACTTTAGAACGTTGGTGGAACACCAAAACGTTCAAGAGGGTTTAATCTTGAAAACAAGCAAATATATATGATACGTAGATAATACTTGGGCGGCAAACCCTCGATTGGCCCTCTTTCTCAAAACACGCACAAGCAAGCGGGAGAAACGAGGTGGCGCTAAGCACTTAAGAGCCTTTTTCCCTTACACTGTGTTCAAGATGATTTTAGAGGAGAAAGGAACAGAAATGGACAGAAACAAACAAACTTGTGTGTTCTCAAGATTTTTATAAAAGAGAAAGGAAAGGAAAAGGACAGAAACAGAAGGGAAATAAGGAGCTTTTTTTCACCAAAATTTCCTCCCAGATTTGGGCTGATTAGGAAGGAAAACTCAAAAACACAATCAAACTGACCAATTTACCCATATCCTAATAAACTGCACATCTTTTTTTCCGTCTTCAAATATAACCTTCACAAACATCTATTCCGTATTTTGTATATGGGAATCTACTGTCATGCTTCTGATGCTAGATAAGTGACACCGAGCTCAGTAATATGAACAACATTATGATTGGATCAATTTTTGGAGATTCTGCAAATTGACATAGCATTTTCCAAATTGACAGCACTTTACTACCTATATTTGAGAGGTTTAGATCTTAGCATATAAACTGAGTTATTATAATAGTTTATTGATTTTTACATGTGGGCCTTTTGGGCCAAGCGATTATGAGAATCGATGTAACGGATAACAACATATGTTCGTGTTCTTTATTTATTTTATTTCATTTGATAAACTAAAATATATATTACAGGGGTATAAGTGTAAATGTGTATCACCCATCAATTCTTTTCTTTCGTCTCATTTTTTAACTTAAGAACATACACTATTTTAGTTTCTTTCCTTTCATTCATTCCACTTTCTTTTCTTTAATATTCTTTCCTTTCCTTTTCCATCTTACAATAACTGCAGAACATAGTGTTAGGTCGTGAAATACAACCGCCTTATACCCACCTTATAGTTTGTGTTAATCAAAATTAAGCCTCACGAAAGTATTTATCTATTTTGCCTTTAAACTTTTGTTTTGGATTCGAATACAATAATTGAGTGATGAAATCCCAATTAAGGTTGCGTTTTCACGCTTTTGGAGATATTGTATATTTATTGTGATACGTAGTACAATATATTAATAATATTCACAAGAAAAACGAAAACCAATATATCTACAATATATAAAATGATTGTTTTGTGTTTAAATTTAGGAAAATTAAACACGATTTATTTGGATATTATAATATAATAGAGAAAAATAACAAAAATGAGTATGTACGTTATATACGCTTTCCAGAAATTGAAAAGAAAAAACGCACTACTCACACAAACACGATAATAATAATGGCAACATAAACACCTCCCCGACAGCAGCGCCAAAATTGATGTAGGATTTTCGTACACGTTTTAGGAAAAACGTATATGTGGCAAGTATTAAGCGTTACGATTTAATTAAGAACCGTAAAACCGAATAAGTGCGATTTCGTTCTCGAAGGAGGTGTATGATTTGTGTGTGTGCCAATATATAAAATCAAAGTTTGGATTAGTGTCGTTTTTGGATGAGAAAAGAAGGAAAAATAAGACGATTTACGATAAAAATTATCCTACGACGTAAAAAACGTAAAACCGTAAAACTCGACGAAAAATAAAAGTCAACCAAAAATTTAACTTAAATTAAGAAAAATGTAATTAAAACAAAAATAAAAACCAAATTGTCTAAAAACTTTTTAATAATTTTATATTAATTTTTTAAATATTAATAAAAAACTAAAAATTAAATAAAACTAAAAATAAGTCAAAATGAAAACTTTTTCTAATGTAAACCTTAAAAATGTTATTAAAAACTTAAAAACTATTTTTCTAAATTTTAAAAACACTTTTTACTATTTTTTAATCACTTTATAATATTTAATCTAAAAATAATCATAAAAAATTAATTAAAAACGTGAAAAATAAAATTTTTAAACCAAAAAGTCATAAAATGTTTGAATAACACAGGAAAAATACAAAAATCTAGAATTGCTTAATAAATAATTTGAAATCACCTTATAAACATAGGAACTTATTAAATAATCTAAAAACAAACACACCTTAAGTAATTATGGAAATGAAACCTTGACAGTAAAAGACCCAAGGGCAGAACGGTATGTTGTGTGTGTTGTGAGGGGAGTGGCGCAGGTTCGAGTCCTGGCCACGTCCTTTTTGTAAAACTTTATTTTTTATTTTTTTAACACAACTTATACCTGATGACTTAAAACTACTCACAAACACAATTAAAACTAAAATTAATAAGATTAAAGCTTAAAACAATCACAAAAATGCCGTAAGAAAAAATGAAACAGACTAGAAAAATAAAAAGGAGAGTTGTCTGATATCTGATGAAACTAAGAAAAAAACAAAATTATGGGTCGTTCTCTGATGACTCAGGGAAGTCACTGGGTGCTTTTGAGACCCTGATTTGGCTCAAATGATGTCGTTTGATGATATTTCTTGGAACAACGGGCACCCCTACAATCAGTTGAGTGCAGGGAGTCACATAAACAGAAGACACAACAATCTTATCACAAGATTCACACACAAAAGACCCAATTGTAGTTACTGATGTTCAAGACACAGGTCTGGTAGTACTTGCTTATTCAAATGACACCTAGGTAAGATTTGGAACACCAAAACTTGATCAAAGCAATACCAAAGCATAAATAACAAATTCCTAAACCTAAATGAAAACTTATACTAAAAGCTTGCAAGATTTGGTGGTCAAAAATTCATTAAATTTACCTAAATGGCCTGCTGATTTCTATGATTGATTTTAACCAACTAGTAACATGCAAAATTGTAGATTTAACCTAACAAACTACAAGTATACCACTGATTTAAACTAACAAAAACATATTAAAGCAAGTTTAGCTAGTTCTTACCCACTTAGTGTCACCCAAAAGTAAGATAAATCCCTACACCAAACACCCCTTATATTTTCTGAAATGAAATTTATCAAAGGACTTATGATCAAATCTACTCAAAAGTGATTAAAATCAACCTAAGCATGCATACAATCATCAAATAAGCATAAAAAACAATAAAACAAGCACATAAAACAACTAACACATAAAACACATAAAGCATGCCAAAAAAAATATCAACAAAAGTCATATAGATGGTTCAAGCCACTAACCAGCTGAATGCCTTCCCTAGTCAGCTTTTGTGAGCTTATGATGGCTTATGCAAAACGTGTAGAGAGCCCTTGTTGGGGTCTACAACAGACCAAGGGTAAAATGCCTTCAACTGAAAATGAAAAAAATGAAATGGAGAATGCCTTGTTCTTGAAATCGTGCACAAACACAAACAAACAGGGAAAACAAATGCAAGTAGTATGAGCTTATCACAAACTTGTCAGGCTTGTGATTAGCTTATGCTACAGTAAGCTGTTAAATAATAAAAAAGTGACAAAAGATTTTGAGAAAATCTTCGAAACCCCTTTTTGAAACCACACTTTTCAAAACAACCAAAGAAAATAAACAAATACTTGAAATCACATGAACAAGGTTCCACTTTCACTTCCACTTGTTCAATGATTCAAGTATTTAGGTCTAAAACAATTTAAAGAAAATAAATTTTCAGAATATGTTTTGTAAAATAAGAACTTTTGATAAAACTTTAAATTAATTTTGCAAATATCAGTAAATGATTACACTAAGAAAAGTAATAAACTTGGAACTCAGTGTTGCATAAAAGTCAAAATTTCATTTTCATTAATCTTTTAAATTTTATACAAAAACTGGAACAAATTATAAGAGACACATGTCGTCTCTTATATACTACATGTAAGAATCTACTAGAAACATGAATAAAAAATTATAATTCCTAAACCCTAATCACTGAAATTCCTTTGTTGCCCCTTTGGTCTTCTCTTTTGAAAATCAGTCAATGGGTATCATGTGAAGATGTTGACATATACAGCTAGATGGATGCATCTTAGACATTGTTGGACTCCTTTGGGACCAAGGAATGGAGCAGAGCCGTTGGATGTGCTGTATATCTTTGTTTGCTAGTAAAAACATGGGACAGGGGAGGGCTGTGAGGGGACAGGAGTGAGCTGGTGAAGGTGTGGCATGTTGGGATTTGATGTTGACATACCCAATTCGGGTTCTGGAGGTTATAGGGGTAAACCCCTTTGATTAGGGCGAATTAGGTATTAGGGTTTATGGACTGGATTATGGTGATTTTGGGAGGGGAGGTTTAACATTATTTGTTTCCCTCTTATTTTAATTATATAAAATCAGTTTAAAAACAATTTATATAAATTAAAAACGGTTTAGTGGAGGGTGTGGGTGGATTGTTGACGTAGAGAAGAGGAGTAATATGATTAGGTGGTCAATTGGTCAAGGTGAGGTGGCATTGGTTGATAGGGTGGGAGTAGTTTTGTTGTCTTCCCAAATGAGTCCCTCACATTCCCAAACTTTGTCACTTAAGTTTATAACAGCCATAGATAAAATCCCTTTGTAAATAAACTTTGGTTTTTTAGACTTTGGCCACCAAATGTTTTACAAACTTGTCACAAGGGCTTTTAATGCACTTTATGCATTCTTCAAGGGCCATTCTTATATTGTCTTGACAATTTAGGGACCCAAATGAAATTAATGAGTTTTGCAAGGGTATAAATTGCCAAGTCTTCCAAAGTTGAGGGACCAATCTTGCCAATCTTCAAAACTTCAAGGACATCAATGAAAATTCATGTTTCGGGTCCGGTTCCTTGTGCGGCTTCGTTTCCCGTGTTCGTTTTTGCTTGTTGATTATTTCCTTGAAAATTGTTCGATTTTGATTAAAATTGTTGCCTTGATTATAGTTTCCTTGTGATGGACCCGCGTTATTTTGATTTTGAAAATTGTTGTTCAACGCGTTAACACTCAACGTTTGGCCATCCGTAGCCGCACACTCGTTATAATTATGAGGTCCACCACAAAACGTACACGATGCCTCAACCGCTTTCACCGTAGCAGGAGCGTCTTTCTTTTGCATCTCGATTAAGAATGACGTGAACACATTCGTTAGCTTGTCGACTTTCGCATCAACTCTCTCAATGTCGCGATTAGAATTACTAACATTGGCGACATTGGCAACACTCGGTGCGTTGCGGAGTTGGTAAACCTTGGATCGATTCTCGATAATCATTAATGCATATTTTGGAGTCTTACACAAAAAATTGCCACCGGCGGCGGAGTTCAACGAATCTTGTTCTTGAAAACTAAGACCGTTGTAGAAAGTATCGATTTGGTGCAACTCAGAAAATCCATAGTGAGGACATTGCCTAAGAAATTCCTTAAAACGATCCCACCCGTCTCTAAATGATTCATTCGTTTTTTTCTCATATCTCGTAATCTCGTTTTTAAAAAACGTCGTCTTAGACGGTGGGAAAAAATGATTAACGAATTTCGAAACGAGATCCTTCCACGTAATTATCGAATTAGGTGGCTCTTTCTCGTACCAATCCTTGGCGGCACCATCGAGCAAGTACGGAAAAAGCATAAGCTTGACGAAATCGGTGTCGACGTTCTTAAACTTGCTCGTGGCCAAAAGACGATCAAAATTCCGAATGTGATCGTGAGGATTATCCGCCTCAAGACCTCGAAACTTCGTAGCTTGAATCAACGAAAGCATTCCGCTCTTAATCTCAAAATTCTCCGCTTCAATAGCGGGAATTACGATCGCGTCTCCATAACCCTCGGTGGGCGCTTGGAGCAATTCCATCATCGAACGATTGTCGGCCATCTCGTCTACGGTCTCTTCAACAACGATATTAGGAACGTTGGTTTCTAATTCTCGTCTACGTCGTCGATTCCTTCGATTATGATTGTGTCGACTCGAAGCGTCTCTAGAATAAGAATAAACCTTCGATCGAGTGCGCATGCACTAAGCGTAGAATGGGGGTAGCAAAGAAGATTCTTTTTGCGGTTTTTTTATTTTTCAATTTTTTTTTTTGGTTTTTGATTGTTTTTTAATTTTTTGGATTTTTCGTGTATTACGTAGACTCAAATCAACAAATCTCTCCTCGAATCGATTTCTCGATTAAAGGAGCCTCAAAGAATGAAAACGATCACGTGGAGTGAACGCCTTCGATGACTTTAGAACGTTGGTGGAACACCAAAACGTTCAAGAGGGTTTAATCTTGAAAACAAGCAAATATATATGATACGTAGATAATACTTGGGCGGCAAACCCTCGATTGGCCCTTTTTCTCAAAACACGCAAAGCAAGCGGGGGAAACGAGGCGGCGCTAAGCACTTAAGAGCCTCTTTCCCTTAGGTCGTGAAATACAACCGCCTTATACCCACCTTATAGTTTGTGTTAATCAAAATTAAGCCTCACGAAAGTATTTATCTATTTTTCCTTTAAACTTTTGCTTTGGATTCGAATACAATAATTGAGTGATGAAATCCCAATTAAGGTTGCGTTTTCACGCTTTTGGAGATATTGTATATTTATAGTGATACGTATTACAATATATTAATAATGTTCACAAGAAAAACGAAAACCAATATATATACAATATAGTAAAATGATTGTTTTGTGTTTAATTTAGGAAAATTAAACACGATTTATTTAGATATTATAATATAATATAGAAAAATAACAAAAATGAGTATGTACGTTATATACGCTATCCAAAAACTGAAAAGCAAAAACGCACTACTCACACAAACACGATAATAATAATGGCAACATTAACACCTCCCCGGCAGCGGCACCAAAATTGATGTAGGATTTTCGTACACGTTTTAGGAAAAACGTATATGTGGCAAGTATTAAGCGTTACGATTTAATTAAAAACCGTAAAACCGAATAAGTGCGAGTTCGTTCTCGAAGGAGGTGTATGATTTGTGTGTGCTAATATATAAAATCAAAGTTTGGATTAGTGTCGTTTTTGAATGAGAAAAGAAGGAAAAATAAGACGATTTATGCTAAAAATTATCTTACGACGTAAAAAACATAAAACCGTAAAACTCGACGAAAAATAAAAGCCAACCAAAAATTACCAAAAATTTAACTTAAATTAATAAAAATGTAATTAAAACAAAAATGAAAACCAAATTGTCTAAAAACTTTTTAATAATTTTATATTAATTTTTAAATTTTAATAAAAAACTAAAAATTAAATAAAATTAAAAATAAGTCAAAATGAAATCTTTTTCTAATCTAAACCTCAAAAATGTTATTAAAAACTAAAAACTATTTTTCTAAATTTTAAAAACACTTTTTACTATTTTTAATCACTTTATAAAATTTAATCTAAAAATAATCATAAAAAATTAATTAAAAACGTGAAAAATAAAATTTATAAACTAAAAAGTCCTAAAATGTTTGAATAACACACAAAAAGCTAGAATTGCTTAATAAATAAGCTAAAATCAGCTTATAAACACACGAACTTATTAAATAAGCTAAAAACAAACACACCTTAAGTAATTATGGAAATGAAACCTTGACAATAAAACACCCAAGGGCGGAACGGTATGTTGTGTGTGTTGTGAGGGGAGTGGCGCAGGTTCGAGTCCTGGCCACGTCCTTTTTGTATTTTTTTTAACACAACTTATAACTGATGACTTAAAACTACTCACAAACACAATTAAAACTAAAATTAATAAGATTAAAGCTTAAAACAATCACGAAAATGCCCAGATGTAAGAAAAAATGAAACAGACTAGAAAAATAAAAAGGACAGTTGTCCGATATCTGATGAAACTAAGAAAAAAAACAAAATTATGGGTCGTTCTCTGATGACTCAGGGATGTCACTGGGTGCTTTTGAGACCCTGATTTGGCTCAAATGATGTCGTTTGATGATATTTCTTGGAACAATGGGCACCCTTACACTCAGTTGAGTGTGGGGAGTCACAATAAACAGAAGACACAACAATCTTATCACAAAATTCATACACAAAAGACCCAATTGCAGTTACTGATGTTCAAGACACATGTCTGGTGGTACTTGCTGTATCAAATGACACCTAGGTGAGATTTGGAACACCAAAACTTGATCAAAGCAATACCAAAGCACAAATAACAAATTCCTAAACCTAAATGACATCTTATACTAAAATCTTTCAAGATTTGGTGGTTAAAAATTCATTAAATTTACCTAACTGACCTGCTGATTTCTATGACTGATTTTAACCAACTAGTAACATGCAAACTTGTAGATTTAACCTAACAAACTACAAGTATACCACTGATTTAAACTAACAAAAACATATTAAGGCAAGTATAGCTACTTCTTACCCACTTAATGTCTCCCAAAAGTAAGATAAATCCCTAAACCAAACACCCCTTATATTTTCTGAAATGAAATTTATCAAAGGACTTATGATCAAATCTACTCAAAACTGATTAAAATCAACCTAAGCATGCGTACAATCATCAAATAAGCATAAAAAACAATAAAACATGCCCATAAAACAACTAACACATAAAACACATAAAACATAAAAAAAATCAGCAAAAGTCATATAGAGGGTTCAAGCCACTAACTAGCTGAATGCCTTCCCTAGTCAGCTTTTGTGAGCTTATGATGGCTTATGCAAAACGTGTAGAGAGCCCTTGTTGGGGTCTACAACAGACCAAGGGTAAAATGCCTTCAACTGAAAATGAAAAAAATGAAATGGAGAATGCCTTGTTCTTGAAACCCTGCACAAGCACAAACAAACAGGGAAAAAATAAGCTTATCACAAGCTTGTCAGGCTTGTGATGAGCTTATGCTACAGTAAGCTGTTAAATAATAAAAAGGTGACAAAAGATTATGAGAAAATCTTTGAAACCCCTTTTTGAAACCACACTTTTCAAAACAACCAAAGAAAATAGACAAATACTTGAAATCACTTGAACAAGGTTCCACTTTTACTTCCACTTGTTCAATGATTCAAATATTTGGGTCTAAAAATAATTTCAAGAAAACGAATTTTCAGAATATGTTTTGTAAAATAAGAACTTTTGATAAACCTTTAAACTAATTTTGCAAATATCAGTAAATGATTACACTAAGAAAAGTAATAAACTTGGAATTCAATGTTGCATAAAAGTCAAAATTTCATTTTCATTAATATTTTAAAATTTATACAAAAACTGGAACAAATTATAAGAGACACATGTCGTCTCTTATATACTACATGTAAGAATCTACTAGAAACATGAATAAAAAATTATAATTCCTAAACCCTAATCACTGAAATTCCTTTGTTGCCCCTTTGGTCTTCTCTTTTGAAAATCAGTCAATGGGTATCATGTGAAGATGTTGACATATACAGCTGGATGGATGCATCTTAGACGTTGATGGACTCCTTTGGGACCAAGGAATAGAGCAGAGCCGTTGGATGTGCTGTATAACTTTGTTTGCTAGGAAAAATGTGGGACAAGGGAGGGCTGTGAGGGGACAGAGTGAGCTGGTGAAGGTGTAGGATGTTGGGATTTGATGTTGACATACCCAATTAGGGTTCTAGAGGTTATGGGGGTAAACCCCTTGATTATAGTGTTTTGCCACATCTTTAGGAAAAGGAGGGTAAATAGGGAAAGTATTAAATACGACGGTTTAAGAAAACCGTGTACAAATGACCTAGATGAAAGTCCAAGTTCGTTTCCCAAGGAGGTATATGTGTGTGAGAAATTTGTTAAATGTTTGTGATTAATGATTGGTTTAGAAGGGGATGAGAAAAGAAGATGACGAAGACGTGAAAATAATACTACGACGACAAAACGTAAAACCGTAAAAACTACAAAAATAAAAATTAATTCTAAAAATTACCAAAAATTCACCAAAAATCAAAATAAATAAACTAAGAGTTTACCAATGATCAAAACTTTTTCAAACATTTTAAATAATTAAATATTCAATTTTTAAATGCTAATTAAAGCCCTAAAAATCAAATAAATTATCAAAAAGCCCAAATAAAGATTTTTCAATTGGTAAACCTCTAAAATGACCTAAAAAGATTAAAAACTATTTTTAGAAATTTTTAAACTAATAAAAACTATTTAAAATGATTTAAAAACTATTAAAACTTAAAATAATTATAAAAATTAATCTAAAAGTGATAAAATTATTCTAAAAGTTGTTAAATTCCTATTTTAATGTATTAAAGCTAAGGAAAATGTAAAAAGTTGGAAAATGGGAAATTTGAAAAATAATAATAAAATAATATTAAAATAATATTAAAAATCCAAAAATTATAAAAAATTCTACAAACTTGCAAACTAGTTTATTTTAACCTAAATAAACAGAAAATCAAAGTGAAATGACCAGAATACCCCTATTGGGCCCTCAAATGGGCCAAAACCAAAAATAGTCAACCCTTAATGGGCCTTTTGGCCCAAAAAGTCAAACTTGGCCCAATTGACTTGGAAAAGCCCTATCTGACTCAAAAATTAATTCTAAGAACAAAACTCTAAAGGCCCAAAAGCTGAATGTGAGCTTATCACAGCTTAATAAGCAAACAGCTTATTCTTATTGGGCTTTTTAGCCCATTAAGCAATAAGCTAATGCCATAAGCTCTAATTTGACACACAACCTTCTTTTGGGATGCTTATGAGATCTGTAAAAAGAAATTTTGAAAAAGCACACTCAATAAGCCAGAAATAAGCAAAGTAAAATTTCACTCAAAGACAAAATAGTCTTTTTGAGAAATAAGGCACCTCGGGACTTGATTCAACTTGCAAAAGATCACGAATGGACTCAATAAGCCAAAACAATCAACAAAATTCCAATAAGCCAGAATAAGCCAATAAGCACTTATGAAAAAGTCAATTAAGTTGGTTTTCTAGTCAAACCCTAAAGTCAACCCACCAAATGCTCCAGCAAATAATGAGCACCTATTACAAAATCCAAGTTGTTGCTGGTTAAAATAAGCTATTATAGCTTATTGATAAGTTGAACCCGATTTTACACTAGCAGTGGTAACCAGCAGGGGAAAGGAGTTCCCACTGCTTTGACTATTTGACTGAGCTTTTTAGAGAGTTCTGGTTGGATTCAATTGGAAACAAAGGCACCCTTATGATCAGTGAACCACAAGGAGTCAATAGCAACAAGAAAATCACAATTTGGTTCACACAATAAGCCACAAATGATCAAACAGTCACCAGATACCACACAGACATGGAAATAAGCAGTTATGCACTTAATAAGCAGATTTAGCAAGAATAAGCCAACCAAACTCAACAGGATGCATACACAAGCTATATTAACTATGAATAAGCACAAAGCAACTTGAATCAAACACTGAATCAAAGTAAACAACAAGATCCAAGCATAAACAGTTACTGATGAACAAGGTGCAATATGCAGACAAGTTTTGCTGATCTATTTGACACTAGATCCAATTTCAAGCAGTCAAATCTCTTCTCCTGGTGTGATTAACTAAGGTTTAGCACTTGTTAGCCCTAGCCTAAGATTAGATCTAGGTGTCCTCAAAATCCTAGCCAATTTTACCAAGTAACCAAGATTTTATACCCCTTTTATGAATCTATGTGTTTCAAACCTTCAAACCTGCAAACAGATGAACAATAGCACCCAAATATCAGATACCAACACTTGAAAACACAATACAACCTCTTAACAAACCACAATACCAACTTATGCAGTTAACCCAAACACCCTTTAAAAACTTGTTTTCACAATTTTTCAAAGGATCATGCAGATTTCACCCACAAATCAGACTAACAACACCTCATAAACATCAAACCAAGCCAGATTAACAATAATCAACCAATCACAGATTCAAGAACAAATCAACACAAATCACAAATAATCAGAAACTTAAAGAGGAAATGAAAAAGGGAAGAAGGTGCAAACCTCCAAGACCTACATCTAGGCCTTGGATTGTTTGAGCTGAGGTACTAGCAGAACAAGTACCAGCTTCCAAGCTGCTAAGAAGAACAAACCACAAAAGTGAGATCAAACAATACCAAACTTTCTGATTTTTGTTGCACAAGCTTTATCACTTAAAACTTTGCCTCAAAAACCTTCAAACATGAATATGGAACTCAGAATCAGGCTATTCTAACACCAACTTTTAACAAAATATAAAAGAGATTTTTCAAAATTCAGAAAATCAAATTTTATTAATTAAAAAGGAATTACAAAGATTTAATAGCCTAAAACTGGAACAAAGGGACTCTCACATGTTGAGGTCTCCTTTTATAGGCAAATGCCTGGCTACACTATTCACAAACCCTAGAAGTGAATTCTCTAAAATGCCCTTGAGTGCTTCTAGATCATTTGATGGAATGAGCTGTCCAAATGCATCTTGTACGTTCATTTTAGCTTTGTGATCAAGCAAAGAGTGTCAGCTGTTGATTTGGACACGTAGGATGACTTGGAGGCTAAGTTGTGTTTTGATTGGGTGACGTGTTGAATGGTGGGGCCTTTTGGTGAGTGGAGATGAGGGTTTTTGGTGTGGGATGTGTTTCTGCATGTGTGAATCACACATGTGCCAGGGTAATTGAAAATTACCCTTTGTTTTAAGTGAGTAAATACTGGGGGTGAAGAAGGGTGAATAGTGGTAAGTTTGATCCGAAATTGGGGGAAAGGTAAGTGTTTGGCGCATTTTACATTTGAATATTTCAGTTGCACACATTTGGCCCTTGTGTTTTGGGAAATATGGTAAAACAAGTATTTCAGCCTTAAAAACGAATTCCCTTTGTAAATAACTTTCACCTCTTTACACTTTTGGCACAAAATTTTGGAAAAAGGTTTACAAGGGTTGTTTTTGCCATTTTGAGATATTTCAAGGGCTGATCTTGGACATTCTTGATCTTCAAAGGTCTTCAATGTATCTTTGGCATCATGAGGGACCATTATTGGCAAATTTGAAATTGTTGAGGGACTAATCTTGCCATTTCTTCAAAGTTAAAGGACCATTTGTGTAATTTTGACAAACTTAAAGGACCAAACTTGTAATTATCAATATACATGGGTTTTAAGTGTCATTTCTTCAATTAATGAGGATAAATCTTGCATATCTTGAAGTCTTCAAGGGTATTTGTTGAATATTCCATGAATTAGGACCCGGTTCTTTGTACGGCTTTGTTTCTCGTGTCCGTTTTTCCTTGTATCTTGTGATCTTTTGTCTTTTTCACGATATCCATACCTAAAATACACAAGTAAACAAACACAAGCATATATATGGTATATTATGACATTTTAATGCATTAAAAGTCCGAAAAGAACGATGAGATCATGTATAAATGCCATCTCATCACTCCCCGATACTAAGCCATTGCCGTGCCCTCACGCAATGCTAGAATAAAGTATCTAAGCATCACCAAAGTTCAATTTATTAACCTTTATTGAAAAGTAAAAGACTTGCAACATACTACGAAGATGTGTAAAGACATAATGTATGATTTTCATCACGAAAGTGACTTTTAGGGTCAAAGAATAGAAACAAGTAAATGTCCCTTAGAGTAAACTTCGTCATCCTTGATCGTCATACATTCCATGCTAAGTGAAAAAACGAGATCATTGTTGGTACAAGTCACAATGCTAACACTACTCATACGTCCAAATTGTGTAATACTTTTTCTCCCCGCAATCCTAGTTATTATAAAAGGAAATGGGTTACTAGCATTTTTTTAACTATTTGTCATGGATCACAAGTGATTCATATTGACTTATTTGAGTAGTTATTAGTCCGAAAGCAAAGTAGCACGATTTAATCGATAGTTAGCCGAAGGACAAAATCTTTTAAAACGGCTTCTCGTGTATCTCCTTAAGTTCATATCTTGGCATAACTCGTTTCACGATTTGAGACCTTTCTCGGACCGATATTTGGCATGTACTTCATACTTCAAATCTTGGGAAGACGTTCTTGAAATTATGTTCTTCTCTTCATATATTTGGAATTTCTTCACTTGACGTTTTTTAGAGATTCTTCATATTTGGACCACGACTTCATCATTTTTCTTCAATCTTTACTTTGGATTTTGATATACAACGATCCGCCTCCTTTTCGAACTTGGATATATTTATCCTCATACCTTGTAAGGGTCTTTTTGGATAGACTTTCTCCCGGCAAACACACCAAGTGATTGCTTTTCGTCGTGTGTCTCGATCCTTCATATTGATTTAGGAATAATGATACTTCACATCATCTTGGATCTTTAGCAAAAATAGAGCTCCTCATGCCTTGTTAGGGCCTTTTTGGATGATCGCCAATCTTCGCGTCCCGCTTCAATAAGTTATGCCTTGGCTATGAACTCTATTCAACCCCGAGCAACTTTTAAACGATCTTGCGCTAGAGGCTAAGTAACCTTTCAAATCGTACGACCTTACTTATTGCAATTATGATTTATTCCTAATGCATTGATCTTATGGGAAGAAAAAGCCACAATTAAAAACATATGAGTTTTTGAAAGAACATTTTCATGTTCTACGTTTAGCATGATCACTTGTCTAACTCTATCATCTCTCGTTCTTCACTATATAAAGACCTCTAATTAAAGAGACTCGTGAATACTTAGCCATGCAAGTCAAAATTAAGCCAAATTTGGATTAGCTTTCATTAAGACTATATCAACTCAAAGTTTTGGGTTTTCAAGCCACTTATAGGATCTTTCACTTTCTTGGAATTTTTCAAATTTAGAGAATGCATTTTATAGTTCCCTTGATAAGTGATTTTCTAGGATCATTTATAGGAACTTGCGAAAAGTTCTTGTTCTTAACCCGTATGAATTAAGACTTTCGCGTTTTAAAGCTCCCTATATAAAAGTCTAGCAAAACTTGAATTGAGCGGGTTAAGGAATGTAAATGGCTCCAAATGCCCATCAAGTCAAAAATCATCTCTTATTCTACCCATCGGAAAGTATACATTCGTGTCTTAAAAACACTTATGAAAACTAAGAAAAAAATTAAAATTTGGCCATTTTTAGCCTTATTAGCAACTAAAACAAAACATTGAAAATTGGAAAGCGTGAGGGCGTAGCAAAGCAAGTACCTATTCACCCCCCCATACTAAAAGTAAACATTGTCCTCAATGTTTCGAGTCTAAAGGTGGAGCACCCCCATACTAGAGACGAAGAGTCGAATGCTTAGGATCTAGCATGGAAAGGGTGATCAACAATATATCTAAAGCCGTTTATTAAGTATGCTAAGAAATAATTGTTAGAACAATAAAGGATATGTCATGGATTCGTGAAAAACTTCTTCAAGCAAACGATGGAGGCTCACGTAAACGAACACGAGAGTCTTCAATCGTAGATGATGATGATGATCTAGATAACACAATCACAAACAACCACTAGACAACGAGTTGAAAGGGTACAAGTCCCCTTATAAGTGAATAGTAAGCATAAAGGATAAGCATGGGATCTCCCCCACGAGGCACCTCGTTTTTTATTACCGAGTCATGAGCTCGACTCGATCCCCTCAATATTAGTTATCATTGGGGAAGGTGACTTGGTCTAGGGAAACCATTGAAGGAATTTCCCCACCAAAATAGTGCTTAAGCCTATGTCCATTCACCTTGAAATTAGGACCATCATCTTGAGCTAGCTCGATGGTCCCATATGGAAACACTTGTGTAATGGTGAACGGACCCGACCAACGAGATTTCAATTTCCCGGAAAATATCTTAAGTCGAGAGTTAAAAAGTAACACTTGATCACCAACGTTAAAAACCCGGTTTTTAATCTTTGAATCATGAAACTTTTTAGTCTTTTCTTTAAAAATTAATGAATTTTCATAAGCATTATCTCTTAATTCATCCAATTCATTCAATTGTATTTTCCGGTGATCTCCCGCAGTCTTCAAGTCAAAGTTTGCATGCTTAAGGGCCCAATATGCCTTGTGCTCCAACTCAATGGGCAAATGACAATTCTTCCCATAGACTAACTTATAAGGAGTGCAACCAATAGGTGTCTTATAAGCGGTCCTAAAGGCCCATAAAGCGTCATCGAGTTTGTCGGACCATGAAGTACGGTTTTCTCCAATTGACCTCTCTAAAATCCTCTTCAAAGCTTGGTTTGAAACCTCGACTTTCCCACTCGTTTGCGGGTGATAAGCCGTAGAAAGACGATGAGTAAATCCATATTTCTTTAGAACCTTTTCGAATTGGTCATTACAAAAATGGGTTCCACGATCGCTTATAATAGCACGAGGGGTTCCGAACCGAGAGAATAGTTGCTTCAAAAATTTCACTACCACACGAGCATCATTAGTAGGCAAAGCCTTAGCTTCCACCCACTTAGAAAGGCAGTCCACCGCGACGAGGATATATTTGTTGCCATGAGATGATGGGAACGGCCCCATAAAGTCTATTCCCCATATGTCGAAAATCTCACACACTTGAATTATGTTTTGCGGCATTTCATCACGTTGAGACGATTTTCCTTGACGTTGGCCCGAATCACACGACTTCACAAGTGCGTGTGCATCACGATAGATAGAAGGCCAAAAGAAACCGGCATCGAACACTTTCTTAGCCGTGAGATTAACACCGTGGTGACCACCCGTGGGTCCCTCGTGACAAGCTCTAAGGATATTAGAAGCTTCGGCACCAAAAACACAACATCGAACGAGTTGATCCGCCCAAATCCAAAAGAGATAAGGGTCGTCCCAAAAATAGAACTTGACGTCACGAAAGAATTTTCGTTTTTGTTGTGTCGTCATACCCTTGATCATGAAATTGCCCGCATGGTAATTTGCAATGTCGGCAAACCATGGGGTGGTGTCTTTAGAATTCACTACACCGAGAGTCTCAAGAGGAAATGTTTCGGTGATTTCCTTGTTCTCAAAAACATCTTTGTAAGGATATTCTAGACGAGAGAGATGATCGGCCGCTAGATTCTCGGCTCCTTTTTTGTCAAGCACGGTGACATCAAATTCTTGGAGGAGGAGCATCCAACGAAGCAATCTCGGCTTAGCATCTTGCTTAGCTAAGAGATACTTGATAGCCGAATGGTCGGTATACACGATGCTTTTAGTCAAGACGAGATAAGGTCGGAATTTCTCAAAAGCATAGACCATGGCAAGGAATTCCTTTTCCGTTGTGGTGTTTAATTGAGCCTCGGTCATCGTCTTACTAGCATAGTGGATAGGACGGAAATGCTTGTCATAACGTTGCCCTAAGACGGCCCTTATAGCATAATCACTTGCATCGCACATGATTTCAAAGGGTAATTCCCAATTAGGAGCAACAAGAATGGGAGCTTCAATAAGTTTCCTCTTGAGAGTTTCGAAAGCTCTAACACAATCCTCATTGAAGTTAAAAGGAGCATCCTTCTCGAGAAGGTGTGTCATAGGTCGAGAGATTTTCGAAAAGTCTTTGATGAAACGACGATAAAAGCCCGCGTGGCCTAGGAAACTCCTAACTCCCTTAACAGTTTTGGGATGAGGTAACTTGGCGATGACGTCTACCTTAGCTTTATCGACCTCAATCCCCGCTTTCGACACCTTATGTCCTAAGACGATTCCTTGTTTACACATAAAATGACATTTTTCCCAATTAAGCACAAGATTGGTTTCTTCACAACGTTTTAACATTTGCTCGAGATTAGATAAACACGACGTGAACGAATTGCCAAACACCGAGAAGTCATCCATAAACACTTCCATCGACTTCTCGATCATATCGTGAAAAATCGCCATCATACACCGTTGAAACGTACCTGGTGCATTACAAAGTCCGAAAGGCATCCTACGATAAGCGAACGTTCCATAAGGACAAGTAAACGTAGTCTTCTCTTGATCACGAGGGTCGATAGGGATTTGAAAGTAACCGGAAAACCCATCTAAAAAGCAATAGAATTCATTTCCCGCGAGTCGCTCCAACATTTGATCCATGAAAAACAAAGGAAAGTGGTCTTTACGAGTGGCGTCAATTAACTTTCGGTAGTCAATACACACCCTCCAACCGGTCACAACACGAGTGGGAATTAACTCGTTGTTTTCATTAGGCACAACGGTCATTCCTCCCTTTTTAGGGACACAATGGATTGGGCTCACCCATGGGCTATCGGAAATAGGATAAATTATTCCCGCGTCAAGGAGTTTAAGGACCTCCTTTTTAATGACATCGTGAATTTTGGGATTCACCCTTCTTTGACTTTGAATTGCGGGTTTGTAGTCTTCCTCCATTAAAATCTTGTGAGTACAAAAATTTGGGTCAATACCCTTAATGTCGGATATTTTCCACGCAATTGCCCCTTTATGAGCCTTAAGAACTTTCAAGAGCTCAGTTTTTTCATCATTAGCAAGACCTTTTGCAATAATAACCGGCAACTTGTCATCACCTTCCAAGAATGCGTATTCAAGGTGAGAAGGAAGATCTTTCAATTCAAGGATAGGTGGTTCCTCGATTGAAGATTTTGGTTCAACATTCATAACTTCCATCGGCGGAAGAAATGGTGGAATATAAGTATCATCACTAATCAACACCTCATCTTCATTGTCGATTTCACTTGAAGTGAGATCGCCTCCTTGGAATGGAGTGAGATTTGGTGTGGAGTTAGCAAGAATCGGATCCAAAATAGTGGGACTGCCACTTGACGAGCTATCGGAAAAACCTAACACTTCTTATGAAAACTCATCGCAAACCACATCAACGATGTCAATGTGATTGATGGTAGCGATTGCATAAACATGAGAAGGTTTCGAGTTTTGAGTAGCGTTTATAACAAGTTCCTCTTCGTTGAATCTCAAAGTGATAGTTCTCGCATGAACATCGATAAGCGATCTCGAAGTGTCTAAAAATGAACGACCTAAAATTAGAGGAACTTGAGGATCCGCGGGGATGTCAACTACTATAAAATTAACGGGATAGTAGAACTTCCCCACTTTCACGAAAACATCTTCGGCTACTCCACATGATAAAATCGTAGAATGATCGGCCATCTCAATAGACATGTTCGAAGGAATAAGAGCCGGAAGCGAAAGCGATTTCCAAATGGAAAATGGCATCAAATTAATGCTCGCACCAAGATCGGCCAAGGCGAGGCATTCTTTCATATCTTGTATGTCACAAGGAATGAGAAACTTTCCGGGGTCACCAACTTTTTCCGGTATGCGGTTAAGATAAACCGAAGAACAATTAGCAAGCTTTGAAAGCTTTTCCTTATCGCTCATCATACTTTTAAAAGTGGAAGCGAAACGAGGCATATACAACAACGCGTCGGCTAAACTCACATCAAAATGCACTTGTTGAAACATTTTTATAAAAAGCTCGATTTGTTGTTTGTTACGTTCTTGCAATTTCTCTTTGTTTCGTCTCGAAGGGTAGGGTAAAGGTGGTGTGGGTTGGTCATTAGGCAACGGCCTTGAAAACTCGGGTTTCACAATTGGTATTGGTTCAACCGTAGGTGTGGTTTGAGCGGTACTTCGTGGGATTGTAATGTGCTTCTTTTCGACCATCACCTCGGGTTCTTTCTCGATTTCTTTCTCCGTAGAAGTACTTGGATGAGAGATTGGTTCCTTGAAAGTTTTACCACTTCGTGTAGTAATAACCTTCATTTCTCCCTTCGGGTTTGCAATGGTATCACTAGGAAGACCACCCGAGGAAGAGGGTTTACACATGATTGCTTCAAACATCTTAGCCATTCGGTCATCAAATTTTGATTGCTTAGCATCCGCTTTTAATAACTCTTGCTTAATCTCATGTTGTCCTAATTCCATCTTTTGTTGATTTTGTTGAAGACGTTGGACATTTCCTTCCATTTTTTTTGCATGAGTTTTAAGTTCATTAGCAAGTTCATTTTTAAGCTCGTTTTTCAACTCGGATCTTAAGCTAATCATCTCACGTTGCATGTTATCAAATTTAGCATCATTTGCTTTAGCATAATCCAAAAATTCTCCTTGAAGATTTTTAGTGTGAGCATTTTGAAAACCTTGTGTAGTGTTTTGAAAATCACGGTTTTGGTTTTGATTAGTGACTTGTCCATTCCCGTTTTGATAATTCCCCTTGTTGTAGTTACGTGAATTGCCTTGGTAATTACCACCTTGGTTGTTGTTTCGATAGTTATTAACATTTTGATTTGGTGGAGCTTGATTTGGGCGGGAACCTTGACCGTTTTGGTTGTAAGTTCCCGTTGCTACATAAGCACTCGAAGTGTTACCATCCGCGGTAATGCACTCGAAAAGATCATGAGCTCCACCACAAGACAAACAACTCTTAGCAACCGCTTTAACCGAAGCGGAATTTGAAGCTTCTTGAGCTTTCCAATGGGACATAAGATTAGCAAATCTATCAAAAAACCGATTTTCCTCATTAGCTTCATCATGTAAGGCATTAATGCTACGAGACGATGACGATGATGACGAACCCAAATTGGCAACACTCGGTGTGTTACGAGGGCTATAAACCTTAGATCTATTCTCGATGATTTGTAAAGCCTCATTGGTCGTCTTGCACAAAAAATTACCACCCGCGGCGGTATTCAAATAATCTCGTTCATGATCATTAAGCCTATTATAAAAAGTATCAACTTGATGCAATTTCGTAAAATCATGGTGTGGACATTCATGTAACATTTCTTTAAAGCGTTCCCATGCCATTGAAAAACTTTCATTATTTCTTTGCACAAATCGTGAAATCTCATTTTTCAAATGTGTTGTTTTAGATGGTGGAAAAAACTTGTTCACAAACTTAGAAACGAGATCACCCCATGTCAAAATTGAATTTGGCGACTCTTTCTCAAGCCAAATTTTTGCGGGTCCATCTAACGAGTATGGAAACAACATCATCTTAATGGCGTCATGTGGAACATCCTTAAACTTGCTACTAGCGGTAAGACGATTAAAATTCCTAATGTGGTAGTGCGGGTTGTCTTTCTCATGACCTCTAAACTTATTTGCTTGCAACATCGACATTAAACCCGTCTTAATCTCGAAATTCTCCGCAAGGATGGCGGGAATCACAATAGCCTCTCCAAAACCCTCGGTGGGTGCTTGTAGCAACTCCATCATAGTACGATTAGCCATGACGACTTCTTGTTCTACAATAGGTTCAACAATTGGAGGTTGTTCCTCAATCAACGTCTCTTGATTGGCTTGCTTTTGAAGACGTTTACGAGCTCGTTTTGCTTGATAACGAGTGATCATAAACTTCACGAAGAATGAGAGGTGAGCAAAGAAGATTCTTTTTGGTTGTTTTGTGAATTTTCAATTTTTTTTGTGTTTTTGATTGTATTTAATTTTTTTGGATTTTGGTGTATCTTTGTAGACAACAATCTACAAAATCTCTCCTCGAATCAAACTCTTGATTAAAGAAGCCTCAAAGGAATGAAAACGATCACGTGGAGTGAATGCCTTCGAATGACTTTAGAACTTTGGTGAAAACCAAATTGTTCAAGAGGTTTTAATCACAAGGAAACCAAGCAAATATATTATACGTAATAATACTTTGGGCGGCAAAACCCTCGATTAGCCTTCAATCTCAAAATACTCACAAGCAAGCGGGGAAACGAGGCGGCGCGAAGCACTTAAGAGCCTTTTTCCTTAGGGTATATTTTATAATACCCGCCTTATACCCACCTTATAGTTTGTATTTTTCAAAATCGAGCTTCACGAAAGTATTTATCTATTTTTGCCTTTTTTTTCTTTTTGTTTGAGATTCGAATACAATAATTAGGAGATCAAATCCCAATTAAGGTTGTGTTTTCACACTTTTGGAGATATTGTTTATTTGTTGTGATACTTAATACAATATAGTAATAATATTTTCACAAGAAAAACCAAGAAAACCGATAATACGTATTAGTAGATTTCTACTAATACAAATACTATTTATGGTTAATATTAAAAACAACAATGCAAATTAATCACGACACACCTCCCCGGCAGCGGTGCCAAAATGATTATAGTGTTTTGCCACACCTTTAGGAAAAGGAGGGTAAATAGGGAAAGTATTAAATACGACGGTTTAAGAAAATCGTGTACAAATGACCCTAGATGAAAGTCCAAGTTCGTTTCCCAAGGAGGTATATGTGTGAGAGAAATTTGTTAAATATTTGTGATTAATGATTGGTTTAGAAGGGGATGAGAAAAGAAGATGCCGAAGACGTGAAAATAATACTACGACGACAAAACGTAAAAACGTAAAAACTACAAAAATAAAAATTAATTCTAAAAATTACCAAAATTTCACAAAAAATCAAAATAAATAAACTAAGAGTTTACCAATGATCAAAACTTTTTCAAACCTTTTAAATAATTAAATATTCAATTTTTAAATGCTAATTAAAGCCCTAAAAATCAAATAAATTATCAAAAAGCCCAAATAAAGATTTTTCAATTGGTAAACCTCTAAAATGACCTAAAAAGATTAAAAACTATTTTTAGAAATTTTTAAACTAATAAAAACTATTTAAAAAGATTTAAAAACTATTAAAACTTAAAATAATTATAAAAATTAATCTAAAAGTGATAAAATTATTCTAAAAGTTGCTAAATTCCTATTTTAATGTATTAAAGCTAAGGAAAATGTAAAAAGTTGGAAAATGGGAAATTTGAAAAATAATAATAAAATAATATTAAAATAATATTAAAAATCCAAAAATTATAAAAAATTTTAAAACTTGCAAACTAGTTTATTTTAACCTAAATAAACAGAAAATCAAAGTGAAATGACCAGAATACCCCTATTGGGCCCTCAAATGGGCCAAAACCAAAAACAGTCAACCCTTAATGGGTCTTTTGGCCCAAAAAGTCAAACTTGGCCCAATTGACTTGGAAAAGCCCTATCTGACTAAAAATTTAATTCTAAGAACAAAACTCTAAAGGCCCAAAAGCTGAATGTGAGCTTATCACAGCTTAATAAGCAATAAGCTAATGCCATAAGCTCTAATTTGACACACAACATTCTTTTGGGATGCTTATGAGATCTGTAAAAAGAAATTTCTAAAAAGCACACTCAATAAGCCAGAAATAAGCAAAGTAAAATTTCACTAAAAGACAAAATAGACGTTTTTGAGAAATAAGGCACCTCGGGACTTGATTCAACTTGCAAAAGATCACGAATGGACTCAATAAGCCAAAACAATCAACAAAATTCCAATAAGCAAAACCAATAAGCCAGAATAAGCCAATAAGCACTTATGAAAAAGTCAATTAAGTTGGTTTTCTAGTCAAACCCTAAAGTCAACCCACCAAATGCTCCAGTATGAACAAATGGGTCAAATAATGAGCACCTATTACAAAATCCAAGTTGTTGCTGGTTAAAATAAGCTATTATAGCTTATTGATAAGTTGAACCCAATTTTACACTAGCAGTGGTAACCAGCAGGGGAAAGGAGTTCCCACTGCTTTGACAATTTGACTGAGCTTTTTAAAGAGTTCTGGTGGGATTCAATTGGAAACAAAGGCACCCTTGTGATCAGTGAACCACAAGGAGTCAATAGCAACAAGAAAATCACAATTTGGTTCACACAATAAGCCACAAATGATCAAACAGTCACCAGATACCACACAGACATGGAAATAAGCAGTTATGCACTTAATAAGCAGATTTAGCAAGAATAAGCTAACCAAACTCAACAGGATGCATACACAAGCTATATTAACTATGAATAAGCACAAAGCAACTTGAATCAAACACTGAATCAAAGTAAACTACAAGATCCAATCATAAACAGTTACTGATGAACAAGGTGCAATATGCAGACAAGTTTTGCTGATCTATTTGACACTAGATCCAATTTCAAGCAGTCAAATCTCTTCTCCTGGTGTGATTAACTAAGGTTTAGCACTTGTTAGCCCTAGCCTAAGCTTAGATCTAGGTGTCCTTAAAATCCTAGCCAATTTTACCAAGTAACCAAGATTTTATACCCCTTTTTATGAATCTATGTGTTTCAAACCTTCAAACCTGCAAACAGATGAACAATAGCACCCAAATATCAGATACCAACACTTGCAAACACAATACAACCTCTTAACAAACCACAATACCAACTTATGCAGTTAACCCAAACACCCTTTAAATACTTGTTTTCACAATTTTTCAAAGGATCATGCAGATTTCACCCACAAATCAGACTAACAACACCTCATAAACATCAAACCAAGCCAGATTAACAATAATCAACCAATCACAGATTCAAGAACAAATCAACACAAATCACAAATAATCAGAAACTTAAAGAGGAAATGAAAAAGGGAAGAAGGTGCAAACCTCCAAGACCTACATCTAGGCCTTGGATTGTTTGAGCTGAGGTACTAGCAGAACAAGTACCAGCTTCCAAGCTGCTAAGAAGAATAAACCACAAAAGTGAGATCAAACAATACCAAACTTTCTTATTTTTGTTGCACAAGCTTTATCACTTAAAACTTTGCCTCAAAAACCTTCAAACATGAATATGGAACTCAGAATCAGGCTACTCTAACACCAACTTTTAACAAAATATAAAAGAGATTTTTCAAAATTCAGAAAATCAAATTTTATAAATAAAAAGGAATTACAAAGATTTAATAGCCTAAAACTGGAACAAAGGGACTCTCACATGTTGAGGTCTCCTTTTATAGGCAAATGCCTGGCTACACTATTCACAGACCCTAGAAGTGAATTCTCTAAAATGCCCTTGAGTGCTTCTAGATCATTTGATGGAATGAGCTGTCCAAATGCATCTTGTACGTTCATTTTAGCTTTGTGATCAAGCAAAGAGTGTCAGCTGTTGATTTGGACACGTAGGATGACTTGGAGGCTAAGTTGTGTTTTGATTGGGTGACGTGTTGAATGGTGGGGCCTTTTGGTGAGTGGAGATGAGGGTTTTTGGTGTGGGATGTGTTTCTGCATGTGTGAATCACACATGTACCAGGGTAATTGAAAATTACCCTTTGTTTTAAGTGAGTAAATACTGGGGGTGAAGAAGGGTGAATAGTGGTAAGTTTGATCCGAAATTGGGGGAAAGGTAAGAGTTTGGCGCATTTTACATTTGAATGTTTCAGTTGCACACATTTGGCCCTTGTGTTTTGGGAAATATGGTAAAACAAGTATTTCAGCCTTAAAAACGAATTCCCTTTGTAAATAACTTTCACCTCTTTACACTTTTGGCACAAACTTTTGGAAAAAGGTTTACAAGGGTTGTTTTTGCCATTTTGAGATATTTCAAGGGCTGATCTTGGACATTCTTGATCTTCAAAGGTCTTTAATGTATCTTTGGCATCATGAGGGACCATTATTGGCAAATTTGAAATTGTTGAGGGACTAATCTTGCCATTTCTTCAAAGTTGAAGGACCATTTGTGTAATTTTGACAAACTTAAAGGACCAAACTTGTAATTATCAATATATAAGGGTTTTAAGTGTCATTTCTTCAATTAATGAGGATCAATCTTGCATATCTTGAAGCCTTCAAGGGTATTTGTTGAATATTCCATGAATTAGGACCCGGTTCTTTGTACGGCTTCGTTTCTCGTGTCCGTTTTTCCTTGTATCTTGTGATCTTTTGTCTTTTTCACGATATGCATACCTAAAATACACAAGTAAACAAACACAAGCATATATATGGTATATTATGACATTTTTATGCATTAAAAGCCCGAAAAGAACGATGAGATCATGTATAAATGCCATCTCATCACCCCTTTGATTAGGGCGAATTAGATATTAGGGTTTATGGACTTGATTAGGGTGATTTTGGGAGGGGAGGTTTAACAGTATTTGTTTCCCTCTTAATTTTAATTATATAAAATCAGTTTAAAAACAATTTATATATATTAAAAACGGTTTAGTGGAGGGTGTGGGTGGATTGTTGACGTGGAGAAGGGGAGTAATACGATTGGGTGGTCAAATGGTCAAGGTGAGGTGGCATTGGCTGATAGGGTGGGAGGGTAGTTTTGTTGTATGCCGAAATGAGTCTCTCACATTCCCAAACTTTGTCACTTAAGTTTATAACAGCCATAGATAAAATCCCTATGTAAATAAAATTTGGTTTTTTAGACTTTGGCCACCAAATGTTTTACAAACTTGTCACAAGGGCTTTTAATGCACTTTATGCATTCTTCAAGGGCCATTCTTGTATTGTCTTGATAATTTAGGGATCTAAATGCAATTAATGAGTTTTGCAAGGGTATAAATTGCTAAGTCTTCCAAAGTTGAGGGACCAATCTTGCCAATCTTCAAAACTTCAAGGACTTCAATGAAAATTCATGCTTCGGGTCCGGTTCCTTGTGCGGATTCGTTTCGTGTGTTCGTTTTTGCTTGATTCTTGTGATCTTATGTTGATTTCACGATATCCGTAGCTAAAATACACAATGAACAAACACAAGCATATTTTGGGGTATTTTTATGATATTTTAAGCATTTTAAGCCCGATTTGAACGATGAGACTATTTATAATTGCAGTCTCATCAGCTATGATTTCAGAACTAAAACCAGTAAACATATTATACATCTAGGTTTCCCAGGACTTATTCATTTCCGCTGCCTTTCATGCTTTATATGCTCTTTTATGCTTTCATTATTCCATGTTCCATGTTTTATTGTATATCCGTGTATTGTGCGTTATGCTCAGCCGTTTTTCCATTTCCATGTTCCCAAACGGCAGGTACCCAAAATCGAAAGTATGTGAAGATTGTTAATTGCCGTCAATTTATCGGAGATGGACAAGGTAGGAGGAAGGGGCGTAGCTCCGATCATATTTATGATGTATTGAATAGAGAGTTTTAACCAACTAGGTAAAATCAATAACTAGTTATACTAAGAAATGCCAACTACTAGTAACCACTTATACCACTGGAACAAAATAACTACACTAACAATATGTATGTTTGACGAGGAAAATATTAAAGAATAACCACTTAACTTAGAAGAGTACCAAACGTGTAACCACAACAATGAATAACACAACTAGTCGTCTTTGGGAATTAACAACCCGAGATTCGACTAATCAATACAAGAACTACAAACACGCTGTCTTCGGGATTAGAGAGCCCTAGATTCGACAATGAACAATCGCGAACAAACGGTCGTCTTTGGGAATAAAACCCTAGATTCGACAAAAAGAAGAAAAAAATGATGGGATGTAGTTAGGGTTTAGGGTTTGTGACTGGTTTTTCTCGTGATACCATGTAAGAATGAATAATCAATCTTATCTCATTATCAGTAAATGTATGGTATTTATAGGTTACATAGAACATGGTGAGCCCGACACATTACCTAATATAGATTTCTAAAGAATATAACCGACTAGCAGATGGATCCAGTGAGAGATCATTAAATTTTTAAAAAAAATGCAAGTGTATGTGAATCTAAATCTCAATTTAGACAAGCACGTGTAAACTCGAGACGTAGTGTCAATTTAAATATCACCACTTTGACGAACAAAACCAAAGCTATAGAGTAGGTGACTACTTGTTGATCGGATTCTAAGCTTGAAGAATGATCACGATAGTTGTCATTGAAAATATGAGTGATTCCTTCTATTATTTATTTTTTGCAAGAGTTAATAATTTTTTTTAATAACCTTTTTTTAGTAGAAGTTGATAAGAATAAAATTTTAATGATCATTTGTATTTAATTTTGTCATATTTTGATAAACAAATGTCACAAATTTTATAATGATTTTTTTCTAACCATAACATTTTCACTAACATCATAGCTGTACCGGAAAGAACATCATGACACTTAAGAGTATCGGGGTCGTCGATATTCAATATCGGTCTACTACAACCGTCCGTCCTCAAGAACCGATTTTCGTTCAATTTTCGAACAGGAATTCGATCGTTGTATAATGTCTTTTAGCCATAACACGTAACTACTACCACCAAGAAGAGGGGGACAATTGTGAGTATAAAGATCGTCAATGTTCGATACCGGTGTAGAGTTAAGATATATATAGACCATTAAATTAGCATAGACATATTCAACCAATCATAATCACCCATTTTTTTAAAAATCCACTTCCCACCACTTTTTTAAAAATTAAATATCTCACAAACGGTAAATCATCAAATGAAAAAAACACATCATTGCAACGAGAATTAAATCATCTATCTATCGAGGGGCACATGTATATACTTTCGACGAACTTTTTTTTCGACTTTTTTTCTTAAGTCGCGTCTGAGAGGAATCATGTATGATTCGTCACGAATCATATATGATTTTCAGAAAATCATATATGATTCGTGATATAAATCATATATGATTTTCTGAAAATCATATATGTTTTGTGACGAATCATACATGATTCCTCTTGTTGATCCCAAAGTCAGATCTTAAACCTTAATAGCTTGTTTAAGGGTTGTGATAGAGAGAAAGAATTCAATCTAACAGTAGAGAAACTTTACAAAGCAAAGTAACTAAACAAGATGCGGAATGTAATGTTTAGCACAAGAACAAATAGAATGCAAACGTTGAACTTTAATATATCAAGGATATACGAATACCCAAAGTGGTATTAGGGTTTACAAAACCTTAAAGTAATAATAATGAAAAACGAAATGAGAAAGACGCCTCTGCATGCTAACCTAGTGAGTCCTTTTATAGATACAAGGACCCACGTACAAGATCACTACTAACAAACTATGGAAAGTATTAAGGAATAATAACTGAAACGCGTAAATATCTATTCCATGTTTATCTTTGACGGCAGGGCCTTTGACTCCAGCAGGGGAACGGATCCCCCTGCCTTTGTTTATTTAGCAGGGGGAACTTACTCTAGCAGGGGTATGAATAATCAACTAGCAGGGGAAACAAATAAGCATAGATTTATTCCCAACAATCCTCCCCTAAACTTGTGCTTTCCCCTAAAGACAAGTTTCTGAATAAATGCTAGTTGATGAGGATGCTTACAAACTCTCTGGCCAAATCTGACTATGAACCATCCTTACCAGATCATAAGCAACAGGCTTTTTGGCATCAACAATCAACTTAGCATGTGCTAACTTCTTCAAGGTTTCCTGAGAGAAGGAATAATACCTATGATTGAGTAAATAAACACTCACACCTTCCATTACTACCTCATAGACCCCAGAATTTGTAAATAGCTTCCAATACACCAAATCTCCTTTATTCACTGCATCAAATAGAGGATCAAATAATTCATGTTCATACATTCTATGCATGCACTCCCAGATTACCCAATCCTTCTCCACACCATCCATGGTAGGAGGTTTTGCAGCAAATGTTTTCTTCAATATTTTCCACAGATCTTCTAAGTCTTCACTATCCAAAATTTGAAACATGACATCTAGGCTTAGAAATGTCTGTGCTGTATTGTCAGCCCTTGTAAGCTTCCACCAAGTCCTCCCTTTGTGTTCATAAACATCATACTCTATAATAGCAAACTTCTTTCCAAGTTCACTAGGTGAGATTTCATCATTTTCTTGCAAAATCAGCTGTTTATCAATTTCATCATTTGATGGCCCTTGAGACTCTTTAGTAATTATGCCCACTTGCTCCATTCTCTTGAGTCTCTTTGCTGCTCTTTGTACATTAAGTACAGACTTCTCAAGTACTTCTGGAAAACTTTCACCTGCTTGGTGCGATGCCCCTGCTTGGAATGATGCACCTGCTTGTGTAGTCTCTCCAGCTTTTCTTTTCTTTGTTGCTCTAGCTTTCTGTAGCACTTCACTTTGTCTCCTGAGATACTCAGCTTCCTCAGGAGTGTTGATAGTCATCCAATCCTCCACATCATACAACTTTAGAACTGGTCTGACTGCTCTCTTTATGGCTTCAAAGCTCATATCTCTGAAGTCACCATCCTTCCACTTTCTATGCCTTTTAAGCAGAACTTTGTAGTGATCAAGTTGCCCTTTCTCTGACGTTCGATACTTCTCACTCTGAATTTGCATTGCCCTTCTTTCCAGATATTCAGTTTGATATTTGTAAACAAGGCAAGTCAACTCATACCTGGCTTCCAAAGGAGCATTTTTCAACTCCTTCTCCCATTGATCAAGAAACTCTCCAACATGAGGTACCCTGTCATCTAGTTCCCTATGCATAATCTCAACCTGTTTTAGCATATCTTTGGGCCTCATCTTCTCCATCCTTTGTTCCTGCATATTCATTTCCTCTTGTTGTAGCCTGAGAGCTACTTGTGCATCATGTGCTTCTTGGACCTTCTGCTGTTCAAGAGTCAGATGCTTGTATTTTCTCTTGGGCTGTTGCACCATGATTCCTTTTCCTTTGTCTTTTGGATCCACTGCTGATGTTGGTTTTGCTTTAGATGCAGGTTCTTTGATTGTTATCCCCTTCTGAGCTGGTTGCTTCCTGTTCTTCCTAACAAATGTTTGAGTAATGTTCTTAGCAGGGGATAAACTTACAGCAGTGGGATCAGCAATAGCAGGGGAAACTTTTGAAGCAGGGGCTTCTTCTTGATTGCCCATGGTGAGCAATGTTTGAGCAATATCTTTGGTTGCACTCCCCTTGTCACTCCCCTTATCAGCACTTTCTCTCTCCATCCCTTTCTTAGCACTTGTTATCTTTCCATGCTCCCCACCAGGATATGAATAATACTCAGTAGATCCTTCTGTGTGTGGAATTTCCTCCCCTTTGGAAGCATCCTCATCTGTGGAAAGAATCAGTCTGGGCTTTCTCCTCCCCTCAAGAGTAGCAAGTCTGGTTTCCAGTTGAGAGATAACTAGACCTTGCTTTTTGACATCTTGTACTAGTTGTGCATTC
This sequence comes from Glebionis coronaria, assembly GCA_025667525.1. Lineage (NCBI taxonomy): Eukaryota > Viridiplantae > Streptophyta > Magnoliopsida > Asterales > Asteraceae > Glebionis > Glebionis coronaria. Next base: position 146,357,236 of record CM046881.1, on the reverse strand, counting down.
TGCCTTTTCAGACTCATGCACATTTTCGTCAATTCCAGATTTGTCAAAGGTTTCATACTGCTCTCAATCCTAGAAGGGAATTTCTCCCCTTGTTGGATATCATGGAGTGGGGGAGAGGACTTATTGATGGTGTCACTATCCTGCTCACCCCTTGAGGATGAGACAGTAGTGGCAGCCAAACCCCCAGGTTGCTCCAAACTCTTAGAGACTCTCCTTTCTGCTGCTTGTGAAGATTCACCAGGCAAGGGAGACCTGGCAAACCTGGATTTTGAACGCCTTTCTTGTTGTGGATCAGCAGGTGGTAGGTTCTTAGCAGGGGATTCAGCAGGTTGATTTATGGCTGTTTGATTTTTGGCTTCTTCCCGTCTGATTTGGTCTAGCATAATTGAAGTGAATGGAATGTTTCTGCCAGAAAACAAAGGTGATGGTGCAAGTAATGTGGTGAAAAGTTTGGTTGTGTGTTTGGTTGCTGAAAAATAGTTTCTGTGTGTAATGGGACCATGATCACTCATATTCAGCAAAATTTCTATAAACCTTGGATACATACAAAACTTTGAGGTGCTTGAAACATTTTTAACCATGCCTTTAAAAATCATTTGAGAAAAACAATACTTCCTTCCTGTTGCAAAGCAGATCAGGGCAGAAGCTATCTCACTACCAACCTCATTAAAAGCAGTGGTTTTGGGTGACAAACATTGCATAATAGTATGAATCAAATATTTCCAATGAGGGGCAAACTGACCTTTAGCAAACTTTAATTTTTGATTTTTAGAAAGTTTATACCCCAATTTATCAAGACCTTCAAAAATTTCAGCCTCAGAAAAGTTGGTTATTCCATCCTCATCATCAAGGAGGAGATTCTCCCTGATGGAGGCAAGTGTGATTACCTTGGAATGACCATCAACTGTGCTTTGAATTATGACCTCTCCATTCACTGTTTTGGTCATGGCTTTAGACCAGAACTGTTGAATGTGTGAGGTATAAATGCGAGGATTGATGAGAAGGGCCACTCTGAAGTACGAAGACTTTAGAAAGGCCACAGCCTCAGCAAACTCGGTTGGTTCATCATGAAGCAAAGCAATTTGGTTATGATTAGGAGCAATTTTAAGGGTCATGATGAATTTGGAAAATAGTTTAGAGGTTTATAGAGATGGGAGGTAAGTGGGATTAGGTCGAGAGATATTTATGGACCTGCTGGTAAAGGGAATTAAGTTTATATAGACAAATTGAAGGGCTGTGATTGGACCAAAATTTTCAAATTGCAAAAATATCAAGGATAAATCTTGATAAAAAATTAAGATATTTGAAATAAAAAGGAAAAGATTACCAATCAGCGAAGAAAGCGCCTTAAATATCTTTTAAAATTAATAAAATATTCCCTTACCAAAATTTAAGCAAGCAGGCCCAACGGCTATGAACAGGGTAACGGTATTGTCGGTCAACGGTCAAACAGGGGAATGTTGTGAAAGCAGGGGAATAAAAGATAAAAGCAGGGGAAACTTTCCTAGGGGTATTGAACTAGTCATGGAGAGACTAATGCTAACTAGCTCTGCTCTAATGCACACACTTGTATACACAAGATAGATACATAGAAACTCAAGAGTCCTCTATTCAGCAATGGTCCCAATACAAAAAGTTAATACATAAGTCCCCCTACACCAGGTTATCCCAAGAAAGCATGCTTGTCCCTTACCTATAGTCACCATCCCAACCTTGTCCCTTACCTATAGTCAGTCAGTCTTGGCAATGTGTGCCTCAGGTCTGTATTTGAACAGCAAGCTGTTTTAATAGAGAAATGTAAGCACACACTACAGTGCCTCAAGGTTTCAGAATTCTGACAAGCTTTGCAGCAAGGCATCATTAACCTGAACCCTTACTCACCAGTGGATATGATCTAAGATCATATATGAGCATCCTAAGAATACCCTGAATCCTAAAGATTTGACCTAACCTCCCCTGAAACATAGAGTATATACCTGATCCACCAAGGAGAATAGTATGCACCATATGAACCTCTGCATTGTTAGTCTAAAACCACATAAAACCACTTTTGTAAAAAGAACACACCCAGCATAAGAGAAAAATCCTCTTGGCAGGGGAATGAACCCCAAGCAGGGGAATTAGTGTTAAAAAAAACAGTGGAATGAAAGAAATGGTAAAATAGACTAACAATTATACAACAACAGCAGTGAAGTAACCCTGATTACACATGACAAAATAGACATCAGATTTTAAGGAGTAACCATTCCAATACCTGCAACCAGATACTGAAACCTCCCTACCTCAAAAGCTTTGGTTAAAAGATCAGAAACATTAAGTTTTGTATCAATTTTCTCAGGGACAATCAGTCCTTTTTCAAAACAATCTCTGATAAAGTGATGTCTAATCTCAATGTGTTTGGTTTTGCTATGAAAAACAGGGTTCTTTATGATGCAAATAGTGCTGTTGTTGTCAATAAATATCTTGGTATTAAGAAAGTTGTACCCATAATCAAGCAATTGATTTTGCACCCAAAGAACTTGACCACAGCATGCAGCAGCTGCTACATACTCAGCTTCAGTAGTGGATGTTGCCATGATAGTCTGCTTCTTACATTGCCAAGATATAAGCCTGCTCTCCAAAAATTGGCATCCCACTGTTGTAGATTTCCTATCATTGTTGTCACCAGCATAATCACTATCTGAATAAGCTATCAGCTCAAATGGTGACTCCTTTGGATACCAGAGTCCTAAGGTAGGATGACATTTTAGATACCTAAAAATCCTTTTTACTGCAAATAAGTGACACTCAGTTGGTGACACCTGGTATCTTGCACATAAGCAGACTGCAAACATGATGTCAGGTCTTGAAGCAGTGAGATACATAAGAGACCCAATCATAGACCTGTAATTCCTGACATCTATAGGCTTTCCAGGACCATCCTTGCCCCATGGATGATCCTTGTCCATGGGAGTGGACACCTTCTTCCCATCAGACATGCCAAACTTCTTTACAATCTCAGCCACATATTTGTCTTGTGAGATAAATATCCCATCTTTCCGCTGCTGAACTTGTAACCCCAAAAAGAAGTTTAGTTCTCCCATGGCACTCATTTGGAATTTATCCTGCATCAATTTGGCAAACTCTTTGCTAAGCATGGAGTTAGTTGAGCCAAAAATGATGTCATCCACATAGACTTGTACTAGCAGAAGGTCACCCTTTTGTTTCTTGGTAAACAGGGTCTGATCAATCTTCCCCCTGCTGAATCTATTGTCTAGGAGATATTTGGAAAGAGTACCATACCAGGCTCTGGGAGCTTGGTGAAGGCCATACATGGCCTTTTTCACTTTTTATACCTTGTCAGGATGTTCTGGATCTTCAAACCCTGGTGGTTGCATGACATAGACTTCTTCATCAATGGTTCCATATAAGAAGGCACTTTTCACATCCATCTGGAAAACAGTGAAGTCCATGAATGAGGCATAAGCAAGAAATAATCTAATAGCTTCAATCCTTGCTACTGGAGCAAACACCTCTTCATAATCAATCCCTTCTTCCTGAGTATACCCTTGTGCCACTAACCTTGCTTTGTTCCTGACCACTATTCCCCTTTCATCCTTTTTGTTCCTGAGTACCCACTTGGTTCCAATAGGCCTTGCCCATTTGGGACAATCAACCAGAATCCAAACCTCTTGTATGTCGAATTGTAAGAGCTCCTCTTGCATGGCTTCAACCCAGCTTGGATCATTTAAAGCCTGAAAAATCTTCTTTGGCTCTTCTTGTGACAAAAATGCAGTAAACAGACAACATTGCATGCTGTCATGATTGAACTTCATGGTGATATTAGCAATGAAGCTGTGCTCCTTTGCTGTATACCTTGTATGTCTGGGGGCTTCAGGGTTGCCAATGATCTGAGAGATAGGATGATCCTCATTGATTCTATAGGTAGGCTGCATGATGACTTCTGTTTCATCTTCTTCCAAATCAGAATTGATGGGGCTATTTTGATTAGGAAAGAAGTCCTCAAAGGAACTTCCAAATGAGACAGCATGACCTAAAGATGGGTGCTTGTGAGCAGAATGAAGCTCTGAATAACTAGGGCCTCCACTCCTGATGATTCTGCTTCCACTGCTGGATATGATAGGACCATCATTTATGGGTGTAGATGATGAGATGAGTGGGGATTCTCTTTCTGCATCAGTAGTCTCATTAGCATCATGATCCTTTGTGAAAGAGGAATCAATTCCTCTAGCAGGGGAATCCTGGATTCCACTGCTTTCAGCCATTCCACTGCCTTCAGTCATAGCAGGGGATGAGATTGGCTGTTCTTTTCCTGAAGCAGAATTATCTTCTTGTTTATCAGCTTCACTAGGAAACAATGAGGGTACATTCATGTACCTCAGAGGTGACTTCTCAGCACCAATTGTTTCTTGAGTACCTGAAATGTTAGTGTTCTGCAAGACAACAGGTACATAATTCATGGACTTGGAAAGTACATCTATATCAAAGAACCAGTCAGGACCTGTTTGAACATCTTCAGGTTTGTCTTCAAGAAAGTTCACATGAAGATTTTCTGTGATTTTGCTTGTCTTCTTGTTGAAGACCCTATATCTCTTGTTGTTTAAGGAATAACCCACAAAGTATCCATCATCACCCTTTTCACTAAACTTACCAAGATTGTCAATGGTGTTCAAGATGATAACATGACACCCAAAAGGTCTGAAAAAGTCAATTAAGGGAGGTCTTCCATTAAACAGCTGATAAGGGGTCTTGTTGTGTGCCTTGACAACCAAGGCCCTGTTTTGTACATAGCAAGCAGTGGATACAGCTTCAGCCCAAAAGATAACTGGAAGTTTGTAATCAGACAGCATAGTTCTTGCAGCTTCAATGAGTGTCCTATTCCTTCTTTCTGCCACTCCATTCTGTTGAGGTGTTCTAGCAATGCTGAATTGCCTCTTGATGCCTTTGTTTATGCAGAAAGAATCCAGTTTCTGATTTCTGAACTCACCACCATTATCTGATCTTATGGTAACTACCTTCATGCTTTTTGACAGTTCAATTTGATTGATGAACCCAATGAGTATATCAGCAGTGTCACTCTTTTCAAATAGAAAGAATGTCCATGTAAATCTTGAAAAATCATCAGTAATCACTAAGCAGTACCATTTCTTCATTATACTTGCCACAGAAGTAGGACCAAAAAGATCCATATGTAGTAGTTCCAATGGCTTGGTGGTGGACATACTTGTTTTTGACTTGCAAGATGCTCTGTGTTGCTTCCCTTTCAGACATGCTGCACAAGTATGTTCAGTGGCAAAAGACTTGGAAGGAAGACCATGAACCAGATTATGCTTTACTAGTTTGTTCATGTTCTTGAAATTAAGATGACCAAGTCTTCTATGCCATTTCTTACATTCATCTGCTGAAGCTTTGGCAATGAAACATGTTTCATTGTCTTGGAGAGATATGTCCTTGAGATCAATTGTGTACATGTTCTTCTGTCTTGGTGTTCTGAGAACAATTGGAGTGTCTTTTGGCAAGACAAACTCCTTTCCTAATACCAAGCATTCAGTGTCAGTAAACAAGACAAAATTCTTGTTATCAGTCATCTGTGACACACTGAAGAGATTATACTTGAGTTCTTTCACCAAGTACACATTGTTAAAAGTCATCCCATTTGTGACAATAGTTCCTTTTCCTGTTATAGTTCCATGCCCATCTCCAAAAGAAACACCATCATTGTCATGCAGGGGTACAAAGTTAGACAAGTAAGCTTTGTGTCCAGTCATACTTCTTGAGCATCCACTATCCCAATATGCTCTATCATCCCTTGTCTTCTTTGTCACCTGCAAAAGGAAAAACAAATTAGTTTTTCTTGGGGACCCAAGCCATTACAGACTTGGATCTACCTCGTGTATCAATGTAGGATAGCTTATCGAAAACTAGAGATACACCATTAGATTGAGTACCCCTTTTGGGTGCCCAAACCCAACGAGCTGAGGCTTTCACAGCTTTTCCCCATCTTCCCATGTTCCTAGAATGTACAACTTTTCTAGCAGGGGATACCCCAGTTTTAGCAGGGGAATCCTTATGCTTAGCAGAGGGAACCCACCTTTTGTTTTGTCCTCTATTCATGTGTTGGTAAGGTCTTGGGCCAGATCTATATGCAGTATAAGGTGTTGGGGTGGTCACAGAAGTGTTGGGCTTTGGGTGAACATCATTTTCCTTTCTAAGGGCTGGAACAACATATTTCTCAGTTACTCTATTTCTCAAGGCAGGGGCAACATACTTGACAGGGGAAAAGGATTTTGCCCCTGCATTTAGAAGAATGGCTTTAGGTTGCATATCCTTTAAGGGATTTGGAGCCACCATTTCCATTGGTGCCTTACACTCTTGATGAGTGTGTTCAAAACTGCCACATGTGAAGCAGGGCTTGGTATTGATCACAAAGTCTTTTCCTAATTGATGAGACTTTTGGTCATTCCAATTTCTTTGATTACCTCTGACATTCCTGTACATACCAGCATATTTAATGGTAGGCTTAGGAGACTGTGGCCTAGCCTTAGATTTGGGAGAGATGCTCTTAGAATTTGGATTGCTGCTAGAAATTCCTTCTTTTGAAAATCTAACAGGGTTGTCAATTTGCTTTAAGCCAACCTGTTCCTGTTTAACATCCCTAATGAAACTAGTTTTAACTAGAGACTCTTCTGTATCAAGGTTATTAGGTATATAAGCACTCAAGTTAAACTCAATGTCATCCTGTTTTTCAAAACAAGGGAGACCAGTCCATGACAAGTCTTTTCTAGGATAGGCAGCATGGATGTTAGCAGGGGGTGGTGGTATAGTAGCATTCATATTCTTAATTTCAAACCCTGTTTTGTCCTTAGGAGATTGACCAATTTCAAATGCCTTGGTTAAATCTTTTGAAGCTTTTCCAAATTTTTCAACAGTTTCCTCATCTATCTTTTGGTTAGCTTTGAAAATTTCAAGTTCAGCAGTTAAAACATTTATAGATTGGTTATTCTCCTTGGCATCTCTTTCTAGAATCACAATGTGATCCCTATACTCACTTTCTCTTTGCCTATACTCTCTTATGGTGGACTCTAGTTGTTCTAAAGCACGTTTGTAATTATCAAGATCATTATCACAATTGATATAGTCAGCTTTTACCTTTCTGATTTGATCATTTAAAGATTCAGTATTTTTCCTACAAGCTTTAGTACAGTATGAGTCATCATATACCTCATTGTCAGAGCTGGAACTTGACATGGCCATAAGTGCAAAGTCTTCTTCCTTTTCCTCAGCCATCAAAGCTTGATTTCTTTCCACACTTTCTGTCATAGCACTCCAGTCCCATCCATTTGCTCCATCTATCCCCTGCATTGCTACCATGGCTTTAGCACCAGAATCCTCATATCTTGTTTCCTTTCTATAGCTATTTCCAGACTTAGGTCCTCTGCATTCCCTGGCAAAATGACCCTTCTTGCCACAATTGTAGCATTCAACTTTTGCTTTATCAAACCCAGCCACATCAGATGGATTAATTGTGATCTTCTTCCCATACTTCTTGTGGAACCTGTTGGCTCTCATGCTGAGCAAAGCCATATTCCACTTGATATCCAATTCTTCTAGCGCTTGCTTACTGATTTGACTCAGATCTTCATGTAACACTGTAGATCCTTGTGGCCCTTGAGATGCTATAAAGGCACATGCAGTATCAAGGCTGAATGTAGCTGGTCTTTCTTCATCATAGGAAGGTCCAGACCTTGTAGCAGGGGAATAAGTAGCAGGGGCTACTTCTATTCCACTGTTCTTGGAGATTCCACTGCTTTGTGATATGAATGCCATGTTAGCAGGGGAATCAATGACTCCACTTGAGTTGGTGGGAATTGTCCCTTTTGACTTCATTTCATTGACAATAGGTTCAAAAACTTTTAAGTTATTGTATATATCATCAATATCTTTTTCATCCAAGTCATCCTTATTCTGCCAAATTGCCTTATAGACAAACCACTCTTTCTGAAGGCTGTTAAGAAACCTGGTGTTCACCTGCTCTTTTGACACCTCAATATCAAAGAATTCCAAGTGGGCCACCATGTCTTGAAGCCTATTGTAAATAGCTCCAATTGATTCATCACCAATTGCTTTGAAAGAAGCAAAATCATTCAGCATTTGATTTTTCTTCTTCTTCTTTGTGGCTTCATTTCCTCCAAAGGTTTTGCCTATGGCTTCCCATAATTCCTTAGCTGTTTTGTATTTCCTGAACCTGAGTTGATGTCTATCTGGTAGGGCCAACAGCAATGAGCTGTGAGCCCTGACATCATGCCTTCTAGCCAGTATTTCCTTATCACATAGAGCAGCAGATTTCTTCTTGTCCTTACCTTTGGAACTTTCACCTTCATCCTTGCCTTCTTCAACTGCCACCATTTTGTTGAATTGATCACCAAACTCTATGATCTCCCAGAGAACATAGTGTTCCATTTTCAGGTATTGTTGGATTCTGAATTCCCATAATTTAAAGTTTTCAGGATCCAACATGGGTAACTTGAGGTTATTGTGGTTGTTGCTGTTTGTGGATGAATCTGAAGACATGTTTGCTATGAGGATTTTGTTCTTGATTTAGACAAAGTTTCTCAACAAGCTCTGATACCACTTGTTGATCCCAAAGTCAGATCTTAAACCTTAATAGCTTGTTTAAGGGTTGTGATAGAGAGAAAGAATTCAATCTAACACTAGAGAAACTTTGCAAAGCAAAGTAACTAAACAAGATGCGGAATGTAATGTTTAACACAAGAACAAATAGAATGCAAACGTTGAACTTTAATATATCAAGGATATACGAATACCCAAAGTGGTATTAGGGTTTACAAAACCTTAAAGTAATAATAATGAAAAACGAAATGAGAAAGACGCCTCTGCATGCTAACCTAGTGAGTCCTTTTATAGATACAAGGACCCACGTACAAGATCACTACTAACAAACTATGGAAAGTATTAAGGAATAATAACTGAAACGCGTAAATATCTATTCCATGTTTATCTTTGACGGCAGGGCCTTTGACTCCAGCAGGGGAACGGATCCCCCTGCCTTTGTTTATTTAGCAGGGGGAACTTACTCTAGCAGGGGTATGAATAATCAACTAGCAGGGGAAACAAATAAGCATAGATTTATTCCCAACACCTCTCAGACGTGATTTAAGAAAAAAAGTCGAAAAAAAAGTTCGTCGAAAGTATATACATGTGCCCCTCGATAGATAGATGATTTAATTCTCGTCGCGATGATATGTTTTGTTTTACGTAACGATGAAAGATTTGTGAGATATTTAATTTTTAAAAAATGAGTTTTTTTTGTTACATGATAAAAATGGATAGTTGTAATTGGTTGATTGACTATATGCTAAACTAAGAGTATATGTTGAACTTTTTTCTACCGGTGTAATACAACCCGTATTAGGAATTACTGTAGTTTTTTTTAGTTTTCAATTAGTATTATGGAAAAAGTTCAACACAGACCCTTAGGCTCCGTTTGGTTCACTTAACTGGTTCTAATTTGATGTAATGTAATTGAAATTCCTATTACGTAGTGTGTTTGGTTAAATAAGGGGCCGTTTGGTTCACAGAATATTTTTAAGGGAATTGTAATGTTAGGAAGGAATTGTAATTTGATGTAATTGTAATTTAAAAGGTTTGTAATTTGTTGTAAATGTAATGTGTTGTAATTGTAATTGATTAAATTTGTTGATATGTTTGGTTGACTTGCAATGTAATATAATTCATATTTTATACTAAATTAAAAGAAATGAAAAAGTAAGAGTTAAAATATAATATTATAATAGATTATAAATGAGTAATAATAAAAATTATTATAATTAAAAAATAATATAATAAAGAATATTTATATTTTTTATTATTTATATAAAAAATAAAGATTAAAAAATAATAGTAATAAAAATGATAAAAAATATATTTTTTTATTTTAATAATAAAAATATTTTTTTTTATTATTTTTATATTAATAATTTTATAAAAAATAATTTTTTTAAATTTTTTATTTTAACTAAAAAATAAAGAAAGATTTTTATTTTAATAAAAAATAAAAAATAATAATAATAAAAATTTATTTTTTATAAATATTTTTATTTGTATTATTAAAATAAAAAATAAAAAATATTTATGTTTTATAAAAATATTTATTTTTTATAAAAATATTAATATAAAAAATAAGAATAATAATCAAAAGTAATAAAAAATAATAATAATAATATAATATTATTATTAACATTAATATTAATAAATAATATAACTATTAATACTAATATTAAAATTAATTATTATTATTATTTAATTTATATAATGTTAATAGGAATATTATTATTATTATTATTATTATTTATTACTATTATTATTTATAAATAATCATATTTTAATAGAAAATCATATATGATTCGTGATATGAATCATATATGATTTTCTGAAAATCATATATGATTCGTGACGAATCATATATGATTCTCTCAAACGTGACTTAAGAAAAAAAGTCGAAAAAAAAGTTCGTCGAAAGTATATACATGTGCCCCTCGATAGAGAGATAATTTAATTCTCGTTGCAATGGTGTATTTGTTTTCGTTTGACGATTTACCGTTTGTGAGATATTTAATTTTTTAAAAAGTGATGGGAAGTGGATTTTTAAAAAAATGGGTGATTATAATTGGTTAAATAAGTATATGCTAATTTAAGGATATACATAGATCTTAACTCTTAGTATTATAGTTAATAGTATGGCATGACAACAAACATTTAGACACAACAATAAGCTGGATTATACTTTCAGGAGGGAGAAAGTAGGGGTGGAAACGAATCGAGCTACTCGTGAAAAGCTCGAGATCGGATCGGTTAAAAGCTCGAACAAGTCGAGCTTAAACGAGCTTGATCCCGAGCTCGAGCCTAAGTTGCAGTTCGTTTATTAATCGAGCTCTAGCCCGAGCTTTACGTACAAAGTTCATTTGAACTCGCGAGCCTAACTTAAACGAGCTTTTTAACTAGCTTAATAACAAGTTTATTAACAAGCCTAACTTAGATATATTACGAGCCGAGTTCAAGTCAAATTTTATTTTTATATTGTCAACTCGTATAAATGAGCCGAGCTCGAGACGATCCCGAGTTTGTCTATCATACCATGAGTCGAGCCCGAGCCTAAATAATAAGGCTCAAAACAAATCGAGCTCGAGCTCAAACTTTGTAAAACTTAAACAAGCTGAGCTCGAGCTCTGACGAGTTCGGGCTCGACTCGGCCAAGGAGAAAGGATTTAAAAAGGTTTAAGAAAACTAAAACCCAACGAAATATTTGGGCCCAGCTAACGAGCTAGATAAAAAAAAAAAAGCGTGTAAAGGGGCTTGCTAAGATTTTTGGGCGGCAGCTTCAAAGATGGTCATGGCTGAAACATACATAAAAGCTACTGTACGTAATAAAACACAGTAACTGGTTTCTTAATAAAAGCTGCGATTTCAATCGATTAATCCAAGTTTAAGGTAGGCATTCAATCTTTTAATCTTAAATTTATGTTTTTTTTAAGATATACAGTTTCGATTTTAATCTTAAATTTATGGTCATTAGTATTTATTAGCAGGGCCGTAATATAACAGATGTAAACATGAATTAAAACGAAGGGCAAAATTATGTTCTAATTGACTGGGTGCATTTAAGATGTATTTAGAAAAAATCGATGTTTTCTTTACAAATTAACACTATTAATTTAAGCTATAACCCTTAAACCCTAAATTTATGCTCTTTTAAGGATTAAAGTTTCTATCTTGAAGCTGATAAATTAATGTTTGTTTATTATTAGTGATATGTTTTCGAATTACTATAGTTTTTGACAAGTTGTAGTTTTTGTTATTTGCTTCTTAGGATGGAAGAAAACCAGATTGTTTCTAGTTCGGTAGTATACGATCAAATTCCCCCCCTGTCTGCAAATCATCAGTGGATTGTTGCTCAGAACCTTGATCCCAAATCCGAAGATGAAATAGAATTTCAGATTTTCTACAATGTGCATGACCCGCTTAATCATTACCGATGCCAAATCCCTGAGTTGATGGGGAAACAGGTCCGAGGGTGTTTCTTCGGCTGGGTGATTCTCTGCGACCATCCACGCAATCTCAGGTGGTCTCTTTGGAATCCTGCCACATCAAAGGTCATCTATCTCCCACGTTTGAAATCTATACAATCAGACTCCAATGATGTTTATGCTGATTATATGACATATTGTTGTTTGACTTCCCCTCCTGATGTTCCCAATTCGTTTCTTCTAATGACACGATACCAAAAACCATACTTTGTGTTTTGTAGACTGCACCGTAGAAAAAAGAAATTAAGATGGATTGAGATGTCATATGCTCAACAGCTCAGAAATCTAACCCGTCTTGGTCGTTGTCGTCTGCGGTGTCTAACTTGTTGCAATGGTAAAGTATATGCGTATGCCACACGCTGTTTTCTTGTTGTAGAGTTAAGCATTGTGGTTGATTATACAGGAGCTTTTGCGATAAATCTGTTGGCTTTAGTGCAGTCTCCTGTTGGTTTCCCAAGGAGTATAAACGGGTCTAATTATCTTGTTGGAACTTGTAAAGATATATTTCTTATATACCTAGATTTTGCTGAGGTTACAGGAACAATTTGCAATGTGCATTTGTTCAAACTTAGCATGGATAGAAACACGTGGGAAGAACTGGAAGACCTACAAGACGCAACTATTTTCATGGATATCGGGGGTTATCTTTACCCGGAGTTTCACAAGCTTGCAACTGGGTCAGAGTTGGGGGGCTATATACATATGCTCTGTGAAAATAAGAGAATCATACACTCATATCACGTCAAAGATAAATCAATCTCCTTATCATCTTTGCCTTGTTTAGCAGGAACAAGCGATGTGTCTACTTGGCCAATGCTTGAATCCAAAAGGTATTGTATCATTAATATTGTTATTTCAGTTGCATAAATTGTTCCTCTAGTTAAGCTAAAATAATGGAAATTGTATCTTTGTGATATTATTTGCATGAATGGTTATCTAACGGAAATCGGTCCTCGAGTAGTTTTGGTCTCTCCTATGTGTAATTAGTTTTGCCTGTCGGGTTAAAAGGTAATGGACAAGGGACCAAAAAACAAGCCTTGCAGACCAAATTATGCAAATAGTATCAGTGAGGAGCAATTTCGGTTTTTTTTGCCGCGCACAAGGTTGATTTTTTTAATCTACTTTTTTGTAGCAGGAAAATGTCTTAACAAATCATATTTTGTGCAGGTTGTTAGAAGGCGATCATAAACTAGAAGAGGACAAGAAAAATAAGACAGTAGTAAATGAAGTTAAGAGTCATGATGTTGAATTTATTGGCACGACAGATGAATCACAGTTGCTCAATCTTCCATATGACGTTTTGGAGATGATTATTGAGTCTTGTGTTGGTGTGGAATACCTGAACTTTCGTGCTTCATGCAAACTGTGCTATTTAGCAGCACCTATAATACAATTGAGCAATCAAACAGCGTCAAAGAGGTTGCAGTTGCAGGAATATTCATTAATCTCACCATGGCTGATGGTGTTTGGAAAGCACACTATCACTCTTATTGATCCGATGTTTGGTGACAAGTATTTTATAAATACACCTCACAAATTAGAATTGGTTGGTGAACTAACAATACATTGTTCAAAGTATGGTTGGCTGCTGATGCGGAAATATAGTGGGCCCCTCTTTTTCTTTAACCCATTCACAAGTGATACTCATAAGCTTCCGGTGGCTGGTTATCTAGATAGCTATGATTTCTCAGCACCGCCTACTTCCCCTGATTGTATCGTTGTTGGTTTTTCATCAGTTATCGAATTGGCGGATGTTCACATCCACTTTGTAGGTCGAGAATCATCCTGGCGTAAATATGCTCTTAATCTTGGTAATAACAATCGAGATATTTATCGCTTTCCAGCATTCTATGGTGGTGATGTATATGCATTACGTAATGGTAAAGGAGTTGATGTTTTCAAAGGCTGCGGCGTTGGAAATCAGAATCGGGGATGGAAGCATGTTCTAGATGAACTCCCAATAAGTTCGTGTACATCAAAGGCACACCATTTCCTAGTGAAATGTGATCATGAATATAAATGCGATCAAAATTTAATACTCGTAATTGTGGGCGAGTTTGGAGAATCAGTCGAAGTATTTATACCTAATGATGCTGGTAAATGGGACAAAATAGATGATATAGGAAGGCACATGATTTATATTGGTGATAAAAAATGTCTATGTATGGAAGCCAAAACAGCGAAGATGGAGAACAAGATATATTTTCCAAGATTGCATTCTGGGAAGATAGTGTTTTATTCTTTCGAAACACGCAAGTTTCACACTTTTAATGGTGGGAATATCTCCGGAAGCTTTACGGATTTCTTTGGTACAATAAAGCATCTCCCAAATAATGCATGGATTGAACCAGCTTGGTCTTAGCTGAACTATATTATCATATTTATTGCACAAATCTTCTTCAACGTTCGTCCAGGTTAAGTTTTAAGTGACAGTATCAAATAGTTGTAATAGTTATCTCGTGAACATGTTGAGATAGTAAAACCTTAACTAGGATTTGGCTATGGGTTCCATTGACCTATTACGTGCCTTGTGAATCTTATGAATTGACCTAATTATTCGATTTTTGATGTTGAGAATTTCATATGGTTCCATTTTGGATATCATACACATGTTTGAACAGCATATCTCATATTCATTTAGGAAAGACTGTAGTGATAAGATCGAGAGGCGAGTTACTTGCTCTATCTATTTCTGTCTGAACTCCTTTCTACCAAACAGTGGCCTGTATCTTTAATGAACAGACCAATGAAACTCGTCAAGGTAGATCGTTATATAGAGGTTTAGTATGCTATATATTAGTTGCAATTTCAGCTAATGTGGGTCATGTTTTATGTAACGGGTCAGAACGGTTAAGCTAACTGGATGTATTACACTCTTTGAAACACAAGTAACTTTGTTGCGTTGGTTTGGTTTGTATTCTTGTAGCGGAAGGCGCAAACCACATAACACAAACGTGTCTTATTGCATCTCAACTCTCGCTATGTTTAGGCAGTGTACATCATAGCCATATAGGCTCGACTTTTCTGGTTAACCTAATCGGGTATATGTCTGTTTACAAGTTTACGACTAGTATTTCTCCAGTTGGATTATGATGTTCTGCAACACTTCTTTCTATGTCTGATTATGGAAATCAGCAGTTCGTAAACTAGTAACATGTTTCTTCTAATCCACAAGGTATGTTTTTATTCGGTTATTAACAAATTATGCTCATTACTCTATACATGACCATGTGATGTATTCTTTACTGATTGATTTAGCAATGTTTGTCCCAAATTTGCCATCAAACTTATATCGCATCCTATGTTGACAATGAGGTATCTCCTAAATTCTAACCACTATGCCTTGTCCATCATCTGTTACAACTTGTATACAAATGTCTGCATATAGCAATCAAAATAACAAAGTTGTGGATGTGTTTGGAATCACTATTCTTATGGAATCATTAGCTGTGACTATCAAACACCTGTGCTTTTCTACATAACAGACTCTTATCTGCAATTAGTATCAAATGTGCCCAATGCTCTTTAAGTTTAAAATAAGTCTCGCCAAAGGTTACATCTGATCTCGTTAACGGGAGTCCAAACACTAACATTGACATTCCGCATTCTTAATTGCTTCAAAATATACCTGCATCTCCAAAATCTCCGATAACAACCGCCAGATAGTTTCTGGCTAGTGATTCTGTGATTGTATAACTGCGTTTTCATATCTTTAGAACAGTCATGGGCAAAACTGAGCAATTACTCTCGTTATAATTTGCAGCAAAAGATACACTCTAGTTTACAAATACAAATATTCCCGAGTCTCGTCACTATTGACATAGCTATCAAATCCATATATAATGCCAATAACATATAAGTATAGTCTATTGTCACTTGTTGTGCATTGTACATGAGCTGTGAAACAGACATCCCACCTCACCCCCACATCCCAGTTGGTTACAAGTAGTTGCATGTGTGTGCACATGCCAATGAATGCAACCAAAATCCAATCAAACATATGTTCTTTCCTATAAAATAAAAATATATAAAAGCAAGGCAACAAGTGGACAAATGCTGTTTCATATATACATCAGCAATACTAGAGTTGCTTATTACTAACAAAAGCTTCCCTAATTTTTCGGCATAACCAACAAACAAGGAGATGGTAAAGCATGACTTTTTTTAAACAAGTTGTCATTTAGGTAGCCAAATCTTTGAACAGGATATGCGCGGCCTAAATGGTTTCCTTGTAACCTAAGGACCAGTTGAGTAATGCTACCCTGACCTGTGACCACATGGCGCAGCATTTGGATCTATAATTATTACAGTGTTTAATCCGAATGCCAACAAGTTATTATATTATGTTTTATGCAAATAAATGTTCATCAGAATACAGAGGTTACTGCAACCTGCCTAAGAAATTAACATCATGGGACTCGCTACAGTTAAAGTTTAGGTTGAAATATAAGATATTCTAAGCTCATTAACATTTTGGTAAAAGAATATATAAGTTGGTCATAGGACTTATTTGTCCCAAACATTTTCCAATAAGGACTGTACCGCTTTCACTTATTTGTGTAACACTTTTGCTGTCCTTACAATAATAAAGTACTACAAATTGTGTAACATATTAGCTCTTATTAACAAAGCAACAACTACTACTACTTACCCATCCAATAAATGTGTAGGTTGGAATAATATATATTCTATGACCATTAACATTGGTAAGAGGATATATGATTTGGTTCAGTCACTTATTTGTCCTAGACATTTTTCAATCAAGACTCTGCAATTTTCACTTATTTGTGTAACATTTTCAGTGTGTTTTTTTAATACTATTCATAGATACACCTATTATACCACTTAACGCAGCTTCTATTATCATGTGTTATAATATGTGTTCTCCGACTTGGGGTCATTTTTACAGATTATCCGAACTTCCTTTCACCCCTTAAACTGTTCTATCCTGGTTTTCTAGTCTGTTTGTTTAATTTAGCAAAAATGAGCATCGAAATGGGAGGGACATAACAATAAAACATCACCAACTTTCATCCGTGATTTAACAACAGCTACTTGACATGACACATTAACACTAAAACTTCATGCCAGAAAAGTGGAAAATAACGTCACACCAACTTCAAGATCGGCCAATTAAGAAAGTAAATGAACAGGCATTAACATGGTATACTATAAAAGATCCAAGCAAGGGAACCATAGTGGTCACCCACCCCATAATAGAACACGTCTGTTACTACCAACAACTAACTTTACTCATATAGGACGTACTCTATAGCTAGCAATAGTTGAACAAGATGACATTGTCACAAGAAACTGCAACGGCATAGTTGCTTAATTAATACACATCAGAGCACACATGTACGCGTGTAACACAGTAAATATATTGGCAACATGTCAACATCTAGTTTTTTACACTGATAGAAAAGGTAACATACTCTTTGCTGGGGTACATAAACCAAGAAACTGAAATTCCCTTAAAAAGTGAAAATGCGAGATTACTATGCAAAAATGATCATACAGCTTGTGTGGTTCGAAGAGTCCAGTCGATGTTCTCAGCAGTTTGCAACATACTCCACTTTCTGCAACCCATGAAAGAAAAGACAGAACGAAGAACATGGTTATATATTAAAGATAATTAATGGTAAACAAACAGCATTATGCGTATAACATGCCTTCATAAAATAAACTCACATATTCAAAATACGAATGCTTAAATGCTATATTTATACTATATGACAGTCAGAAGAATAGCAGCATATAGATGGTCCCAACAGTTGAATCGGGTAACAAACTTTTACCTTTTATCATTCTGGTTGCATGCTCCCAACGGAATTGTCAGACTTCTAGCATTTTTCACAAATACACTGAACCAAAATGAAAATACAAATAAATGAGCCATTACTGAAAAATTATTTAGTTGCGTGCTTTCAACACAGTGAATAATTATTACAAAGCACTTTATGTTTAACATGAATTACCAACAATGTATACTAGATGAGATGTAGAGCATACCTGAATTGTTCATCACCAATTCGTTTGACATCACCTGTTGAATCCTTATAGAGTACATCTCTATTATTAAATGTTTTGATTCCAAACATGTTTGCAATCTTTCTCTCAAGTTCTTTATAAGACCCGAGAACAGATAGGTCAATAGTTCTGCCAATATCCTCAGACTCCAGAAATATTTTGCAATGACCAGTATCCGATCCATGTCCAGCTGTTTGCAAAATATCATTTGCATTTGCAACATTTGAATCCATGTGGTCGCTAGAGATTTGGTGCTCAATGTGTATTGGCTGACCAAACAGTATAAACAGAGGTTCCTTTACTTTGTCATCACTTTTCTCAGACTTAATACTAGAACTTCCCATGGTCAGAAGACATGATACTTCATCACTATTTTCATCTCTAATAATACCATCAGGATCTTCAGCATATAAATCAAAGTGCTTGAGACTGGAAGGAAATTGACCCAACTGTAGTTGGTGTGTGCTCTGGTTGAGATCCAACAACGGAATCCCAAATTGAGCATGCCTGGCTCCCTGAATGCTTCTGGGAACAATGTTTTCAGGTAGACAACCGAAAGGACTGGTGGGCCTAAAGGGATTGCCTGAAAAGGATGAAGAAAGAGCATAGTTGCTCTGAGGTAAACCTGGGGGTTGGGGTAATCGTAGTTTCTTTATCTGTGGAGAGAAGGGTGTGAGATGAATGTGTGGCATACTTGACACCACTTCGACCAGCCATGGACTTACTCGCTTCACATTTTGCAATAGATCTGGTTCGTCCCAGCTAACCTGCATCAGGGGGAGTATTAGTAAGGACGAACTTGGTGAAGCTCAATAAGCATATAAGCCTATAACAACATTTGTATCGAACAATAAGAAATGGCATATAAACAGAGGGATATAGGCGAATGAAATAATGGATGATATAGATATAGCAAAACAAAGACCGATAAAGACAGTAAAATGAACCAATGATCTTATAGCAAACTATTTTGCATAAATGCTCGAAGAGTCAGTAAAAGATCATTAAAAGGTCGATTATGTCAGCATTCATTGTTTGACTGCAGCAGATTGTATATACACTCTTGTGAAAACGAAGTATAACATAGATGATAATGTTCTACTACTTTAAATTGCTATAATAGGAATGGTACAAAACTATACGATTCTTATCCACCAAGAAATGCCCTGATGAACTCAACAAATTATGGCATACTATGTTAACACAGTTGTCGCCTTTCTGGCAAGAAAGAAAACAAATATAAAATTGGTCATCATTTAGTTCAGTTAGGTTTTCGATAACACCACAGTAATTTTAAACGTAATAGGTAATCTATCAATCTGATAATAAATATAGCTTATATGGCATGATATCTATCATAGAAAATTAGGGAAGCACTGATATAAGAGTGAAAAATGTTGCAACACGTTCATTATCATGCTTAACAAACAAAGCCAGCAATAACACTTTAAGGAAAATAAATGAAAAATCAGCTATATCGTTTAGAGCAACTATGGCATAAATGCTCTATTCAACAATTCAATCCAACAATGCTATCCTAATGCAGTGCATCAGGCAGTTTAGTACTTTCTATATAGGATTATAAATAGCTTTTCCAAATATAAATGTTACCTGTAGAAGCCGCCATGGGGAATTAGGCCAGTTAAACGGGTCAGCAACTTCAACAGAGGATACAGTTCCCATGAACCAGCTTACACGTGATGAATCCTCTGTTTCAAAAGCCATTTTGAACCTCATTCCAGCGCACCACTTATTATTCAGCGAAGCAGTCAAAGTTGAAGCCTTAACACAAAAATCTGGAGTGCATGCATGAGGGTAATAAGCAACCTCAAATGGCTGTCCATTAGCTGCTAGGGATGTCGCTTTGATAACGTCTTCAGGTCTCACTTTTCCCCTTCCACCGTAATCAATTTTCATATTCCTATTACTACCACTTCTCATCAACTTATTCTCATTTTCATGCAAGTAGGAAGGAAACGCCCCATAGAACGAAGTAGTGTTCTTAGGATAAGATTTCCAACCAGACGGAGAATCAGGACCACGGACGCCCCCTCTCTTAGCCCGTCTAATCCCAACACAAATCTCCCCATTCTCAGCCCTCACAAATACAATAGAATCACCAGCAACTAATTTCTTCTGGTTTACAAAACTACTCCATCCAGTCGTCAAAAGATGCCTCCTAGGCGTCCCCCTATAAATATGCCTAAACTTCCAAATCTCACCATGAACGTCCTTAGCTACCACAGTCTGAACAGGGGGATCAGCCGAATAATCCAAACGAGGAAATATAGTCTCAGCACAATACCTAGGCACACTAAACCCCCCACCATTATTCGCATCAGACTGAGTCAACGTCTTAGCAAACGAATCCAAAACCCCATCTCTATCCCCAATACCCCTCCCACCCGTAACCGCATCATAAACCTCCCCCGCCCCTGCCCCATCCCCATTTCTCAACGGAACCAACCTAATCCTAGCATAAACCTCATCCGTCTCAAAATCCGCCAAATACCTAACACCAACCACTTTACAAAGAACCAAAGGCGGTACCCTTCCCACCCTCCCCATCCCACCAAAATCCACATTACTAGTAAGCGTATGCTCAGCGTGCCCTTGCGGAAAATAGTACACACTAGTATTCAGCAAGGGCATTTGAACCATCCCACCCGCACACGCGTGCCAGAGCTCCGGATTCACACCCTTATCTACCACACTCATATTTTCGCCTTTTACTTAATTAACACTACCTTAATCTTAAACTTCCTTAATTACACGTCATCACTAACCTCTGTAAAAACATAATCAAATAAAAACATATTCATTAAACCTTAAAAAAACATTAATTATGTCACAAAAATAATTAAAAAAAACATAGTAATAATATGGTATGTACCTATTTTAGGGCATAATAATAGTAATAAGTAACAACTGATCTACAAAAAAAGATATGTTTATGAATAATTAAAGTGAAAAGAAATGTGGGTTTTAGAGAATAATAATAATGAAGAAGGTACCTAGAGAAAGGGAAGTTAAAAATTGCACTTCACACACACAATGAGTGTGTGTTTTTTTGCACACAGTGTGTAAGTGTGGGCCTAGTATATGATGGTACCAGTAAAATGTGTGTAGGTTGTTGGTTTTATTTGTTTGTTTCTTGTGGTCTTTCTATAACGGAATTTAATGCCCACAATATTTCGTTTCAGTGCGGTTTTTTTTTTAAGAATTTTATGTTTAAGAGTGTTAGGTATGGTTACATTTCAATTTTTAAAAAAAGTAGTCACTTATATTAATATAATATTATTTTTTTATTTTTTTTAGAACGACAATTTTTACAACTCACACAATTATCTCATAAGAACTATCACACATGTCTTCACCGAGACTTGAAACTCACAACCTTTAGGTTAGAGAGCCACTCACATACTTAAAAATACAAATTACAGTTAAAATAAAAACATATTACAAAATAAATAAATAAACATTACCAACAAAAATTAAAATAGTTAGGCTTATATATGAGATTTATAGTTATAAATTTTTGGGAAAAATAAATAATATAAACACATATTAAAAAATTACTAAATATTTAGGCTAACCCTGAAAAAAAAAAGTATTTTCTTCTTCATCTAAACAATCCCAAAGCAACTAAAGTAATTAAGTTTTTTAACCTTTTTTTATCTTCTCAATGTTAAAGATAGATATTTAAAAAAAAAACAACCTCCAACGCCAGACCCAACGACGTTGGGCGAAATACACGACGGTGTAGTAACTTTGGCCAACACCGTTGCCGGCGTTATTACACTGAGCCCTTTAAGTGGCACCCGGTGTCGTAACATTAAAACACCAAACATTAGTGTCATATTAGCGTTACATCAACATCAATACCACTTCTCTTATCATAACATCAAATAACACCATTCATCTCTTAATTTTCATAAAACCCCCTGAACCAAAAAAAAATTCATTAAATAACAATTCATTTCAATCATACTTAAAATCCGAATTACAATACCTAAAAATACAAATGAAAACAAAATAATAAACATTTACAAAAAACACTTAAGAATATATATGTGTCAATAAATATTGGAAAAAAACACTTAAAAATATTGGGCCAAACACAAAATACCTAACATAAACGTAAAGCATCCACCCATTATCCTTTCATTTCTTCTCTCCTAAAGCAGCCACCCATCATCTTCTTCCCCATTTTCTTCATCAATGTCGCCTCTAACCTCTCACCTCCATTAAAACATGCAACTTTTCTTCTTTTTACCGCTTTTCGTCCATTTTAATGTCAAAGGATATGTTTGGAAAGTTTTTTTCATACCACACCCCAACGCACGTTGGTAGGGCAATGCCCAGGCGTTGGGCAACGGAAAACGGCGGTGTGGTAACGCTGACCAACGCCGTATCACGTCGGCACCAACGCCGGTCGGACGTTACCATACCCAGCACTCTAAGGTATCACAAGATGTTAAATCAATGCTAAATTTATTTATTTTCGTATTTTATCAGCGTTATCTCATTTTATAATCGGGCGAAGTGAAAGGTAAAGCATCACCTTTCGAGCCTCACTCATGCGTCAACCCTCAAAAGACCCTCAGTATCTCACTTGTGACTTAAGGTTGGATGGAGTGGTATACACCCACTCACTGTACATCTCAACGGCACATCAACTTTTTCCTAACTAAGTTAAACTTACCATTTAATTAAAAATAGTCATCACAAATTCACCATTCATTAAAATAGACACTTTATACTAAATATTATCTACCCAAATACATCACACACAATCACACACCAAATACAAAAACAATAAAACTTTACCACTCACCACCGGTGGTGGCTCATCATTCATGTATGAAGTCACGCATGACTTATATATACCGAATAGGCAAACTCACTCGTGAGTTTGCATCCATTCCATCTAGTCTAACAAAAAAAGAAAAAGAGGAAAAGTGAGCCAGTCATCATTCGGTTCTCGTGCAATCGTCTGTGTTTAATGTTTTTTATTTTATATGTGAGTGTGTATGTTTATATAAAACTAGCTTCATAACCCGCTCAATGGGCGGGTATGCTTCATATGAATGTATGAATAATAATTATTTGACAAAGATTATTGTAATAAAATTGCAAAACATATTAAATAAAAAAATCAAATACAATAGTTATAAACTTTGCAACAAAAAGATAATGAATGCAAAATGATGTTTCATAATATATATTTTATATTTGATATATGCATTGCATTTTTTATTACATTTAATTATATAAACGCTAATTGAAACTCGTCATAATCTGATAATTGTATTTTATAATCTTCATCGATATAATCTGGCTATGATTCGTGAAAACAAAGATAACGATAAAACCTAATTGGTAAGTCTGCAAAATTAGCTTTATATATAGTTAATGTTGTATTTACACCTAATATATATATCTACAACGTTTACTATCTACAAATTTTGGTATATACATAAAAAAACCAAAAAAATTACTTTGACCACTTTGGCCCCCTTATATACAAAAAACGAACCCCTATATACCCACAAATGAACCCCTAAAAATTATTTAAAACAAACAACAAAAACAGAATGTGTGTATCCATTTAACTTCCATCAGAAGATAAAAAATCATCGCTTGAGGAACAGTAATATATCATATGAACTTGACCAATCGATTCACAAAGGTATGATCTTTCATTCATGATTTATCATGAATTATACATTTTGATATCCAAATTAATATTGTCATCCTACTCTTATCCTTCATGGTTTTTTTTTGCCTTGATAATCAATAAATGAAGATTAGTAGTTGATTATGATTGTGATCAATAAGCAAACATATTTTACAGTCCTGATTTTAGTTTTTGTTTAGGGTTTCACAAGTGCATGTTTGATTTTATTAAAAAACGCATACATATGTGTATGATTTTAGGGTTTGCTTAAAAAAGATGCCAAATTCTGTTACAATAGACATTATTTTGAAAATAATATTGGGATAAACTTTGTTATCAACCATGAAAACAAATTAATGATATGCATAGATGAATTTTGATCCTGAAAAATGCATGTTTGTTTTTATTGTATACATATAAATCCTCAATTATAGGCAACCTACTTATCTGATATTTTTAAAACTAATTTTGGACATGAAGTTTTTTACCAATGTACTATGATAAAGGAAAAAGAAACAGTCTTTAAGAACAACATTTGTTAAGATCAGACACTCTGCATATTTACACTCTGTTTTTGTTTGAATGTACCATGACTTCAATAACTACTTGTATGAAAGTGTATTGATGTTTGAAATTATATGCAATATGCAGAAAGTGCCTCTAGAGTTTGTTTTTTTGTTGATCAGGGATAAATTTCCAAAATCACAGGTTTTAGAAACAAATACTGTCAAAAATCACTATTTTTTTTATACGTCGTTATAATAAAATTAAACATATTTCTTGAACTTTTATATAATTTGCAGTGCCTACCGTCGTTTTAAGGGAAGGTTATTATAACGGGAACAGGCACGCGTACTTGACAAGTAACGATCTATACAGGTTCAAATGCGATTTAAATGTGTCAAACATTGGAAACATTCGGGTTGAAGGTCAAAGGTGGGCTGAGTTTTGTCGTGAGAACATGGAAACTACAGTATTGATGCATTTCATTGAAGATGGAGATGACACATTTTATGTTACTCGGTATGGTATTGATGGAATCGAATGTGGCGGGTATAATGTCATAACTAATAGACCAAAAAGATTTTTAACACGTTCTTAGCCATATGAAGGATATGCACAGGTAACTTTACATATATAGTAAAAGTATTATAAATGGAAAATATGTTTTAAATAACATATTTATATAGAATGAAAATAGCTTCAATAACACACCATTAGTTACATTATTTTTTCGCTTGATGATTATACGTAGATGGTTTCGATAACCTTCTTGACTGGCTTTAATTTATATCGACAAACAATAAGAACTGTAGTGTCAGATATCAAAGGGTGGATTATGATGAAAGCCTCGGGTCTTCAATTATCAGTTGAATGGAACAGATTGGACTGCATTGGCTAATGGACTGGAGTTTAAGGACGGTATGTATGTAGTGTTCACAAAACAAAATCATAACAGACTCGGCCTAATGGCTTTTGAAATGGACGGGAATCCAATAACACTTCCAGTAGTGTCTGGTATAACCTACCTAAAGAAACGACAAAGGGAGCTTTCTTATTCAGAAAAAGGTATGATAGACTAATGAAGAGCTTCATTTTTTACAAATAAAAATGTATAATATCCCTAGTTAATTGGTTATTATAAAAAATTACAGCCGATGAGAGGATGCAACACGCGTGTTTATGGACACATCATTTTGGGCATTTGCAAAAAAATTCTCGTGCATTTTACAGGCCATTCTCATCAACTGTGGATAATCAAAGACTGGTAACTATTTCATTTACTAAATTAACAACATTTGAATAATCTATACATAAATATTACATAGTTTACTTAAACATCTATCTGATCTAAAATTTGTTAGGCAATCAAAGCTTCACTGATGGAGGATCATCTGATGCATATTTACCGTAGGGCTCTGCTCAAACACCATGATCAACAATGCTGGATACGTATGACAACATACCATCACAAGGAGAAGCCTTCAAGGACTAATCACGTCAATCTTGAAGGAAAATGGAGGGACTTTAGAAAGGCATGTAGGTTTCACTACGATAAAATGCTAAGGTTGAAGTATGTGAGAAATATTCAGGTATACGACAGTAATGGTGAAGAAGAAGAATGCCCAGTATTTGATGTTTTTTAGACAATTCCTAATGTTATCATGATATTGCATATTTTTCGTCTGATGTTAATGGCTGCTAAACTTATAAGTTTGGTAGATTATTTAGGATTGTAGATTTCTGTTAAGTACATTTTTGATTTGATACCATTTGCTTATAATGGTTTATGAACAGGTAGAATATGGTTCATCGAATACGTCTGCCAGAAGTTCTGTTTATAACTTCTACTTTTCATAACATTAGTGTTAATGGTGTATGAAGTTGGGATTATGTTTATTCAGTTTACTTATGTTAAAAGTGTGTTATCTTATGCTGGATTTTATTCAGTTGGGATTATGTTTATTCAGTTTACTTTTAATGACAATGCAAATGAAAAGTTTGCTAACTAAATTATAGTATCAGAATGATATATTTTGAAAGCAAAAGCATAAAACGAAACGCTAACGATTGTTATCCTACTACATTGCGTAAATAAAAATATAACTTGATAAACTTTTGCAACTCAAATGGCCTTTAATATTCCTTGAAGAAATTCAAATCAACAACATCGTCAGTTAACTCATGACCCATTGCACGAAGTTGGTTAATCAAATAATTTGTCTTTGAAAGCCTCTCTTGTAAGCCATCAAGAACATTTTGATATTCTTTAGGATCTCCAACGTTAACTTTTAGCCAGTCAAACATGATGGATTCATCGAGATCATCTACAACAAAATAAATTATGCATAAAAAAATTCGGATCATACAGTCATTTTATAACTATTTGAAAGAAAAAAAATTAAATACGTTTGTAAGATTACCTGGACTTGTATTTAAATATTTACCATGTTCAACAATTGATGCAAGAGACTAATTGCATCGTCAACTTTGTCCTTTGTTGATATAGACTTTTTATCACAATCGAAAGTATCGGTCTTTGGATCAACATATGATTCAACAAAAGCAAGGTTTGAAACACCAATACTTGTCTTGCCTTTGAGGGAATGCTTGACAAAATTTTCATCTATTATAGGGTTTGGTGCAGCCATTGAAGATGATATAAACTTCTGATTATTGTATGCTTATCAAAACAATATTTTAAGGGTTAATACTTATGTTGTTTTGGTAAAAGATAAATGACAATAAATACTCAAATCCTCACCATTATGTATATCTTTAAAAATCTATATTTCTGGGCATGTAAAAAGAAAATGGGTTTACAAAATCATTGACAAATTCTTTTCAAAATCTCGGCTGGAAAAAAGTTCTGCTTGAAAATATTAATGGTTAATTAAATCTTTTCTAACAGAAAAATATTGTAAAAAATAACTATGAAAATTTACCTCTTCATGGAGTTCCTCATTAAGAAAGTCTTTCTTAAAGTGGGTTATCAATGCAACATCCTCCGAAAAAGCATCAAAACAGTAATTGTGGTTGTTGTTGTTCACATTATATTCAGAAAAGAAAATTTTGAACAAACATTTTTTCAATAATTTCATCCAATTCTTCAGGCCAGTAAGTATCAGGATCCATACCATATTTTTCCATAAGCGCCCAGGCCGTATAACCAGATAGTTTGAAAAAGTTGTTATTGAATAACTGAATAGGCGTTAAACCAGACTCGTCAATAATACGCACAATTACATTAAACCTATAGCAAAAAAAAAGTTACCTTTATAGTCTAACTGCTAATTTATGGTTTAAATACTACTACTTGGGATAAAGAAAAAAATAATTTTTTACCGAGATGAAACTTGAACATTCCCATGGTCCTCGCAGATAAAAGACGGCTTGCGGTTGGCATGATGAATAGTATCAACCCTTTTGTTGCATTGTTTGCACGCAGTATAGGCCCATCCATGTTCTTTATGGATCCTATAGATTGTGGCATACACAATGCAATGGCTATCCTAGTATACATACATTTAAAAGTGGCGTAAATAGTCAGTTTAAAATAGAGCAATAAATCTTCATGTATAAAGAAAATACAGTATAACATGTCACTAACCGGTTCACAATCTCGCTACCAACCATCTTTTTCACACATCCATGGAAAAACTCAGCAATTGAAACAACCCTAACTTCAGGAGCAGATACTTCAATCTTAAATTGAGAGGGATCATACCCTTCACGCTCTTGAATCCTATCATATAGTATTTATACAAAATTAATATATGTTATATGCATTTTTTTATAGAAAACGACAAATGCCAATATTCATAAACCGTGTATACAATTTTTATAGAAAAATCAGTATTCTGGTATAACCAAACTAAGAAAGCTACGAAGAGAATAGTATCATACAGGAAAATGTATGATCAATAAACTAAAGAAAACTGTCTCATACATAAAATGAAGATAGGATATAAACAGTTTTGTGCATTTTTTTCATAGTGAAACGACAAATAACCGAACCTGCTTTTAAAAGCAACTATCTCAGGTATGTCACGGTTAACATAAATCTTGGTTCCAAACAAAGCATTGTGAATTACGGGAACCCCTGCATCAAATCAGATGCATAAATCTTATGAAATAACTATAAAAAATGAATTGCTAATTAATAATAATATCAAAAAAGCAATCACCATCCTAATACTTCACTTTGGCTAGTTGAAGTATGAATATAACATGTCCCATCTGATCCCATTTGTTAGCATACTCGTCCCACGTTGAGGCCCATGTGTCCCAAAAGGTGCAATCCAAGCGCCTGCCTCTGTCACATACAAACATAGCATATTAATATGGTTATGATGTATTAACCATGATATTAAATTTATAGTCTATTAAACAGATTTTAAGACATACTCATCATCTTCAACAACAACCGTTTTGCGAAATTTTTTCCCCAACAATAGAAATAACATGGACAATGTCACCAATACCAGCAATCGAACCAATAATGTTTTAAATAATAAAATATTGTACATTAGTAAATATGGTTTAATTACTTTGTATAATCAAATAAATATGTTTTATTAACCAAAACTATAAATACACACCAACAACGTCATTTTCAGCATATTCATGTTGTTTAGTGTCTAAAAGATGGTTGTATGGCTCAAGAACCAACCTATGAGTATTATTGTCAAACAGATCAATCTTGGTTACTGAAAAAGCTAATCTTGTACCTGTGAGGTAACAAAGGTAGCCTGCTACCATTTTTGGCAATACCAAAGTTGGAAATAATGTAACACTGCCCTTCTTGAAATAATGGTTCAAACGAAACATGAACTCCTTTTTAATATACACTTGTATTCTGTTGTTCTGCAAACAGGAAATATTCTTGTCAAAATCTACACAAGATCATTACTAACTAAATACATATTACTTGTAAAGGTTATACTTGCTCATCTTACAAAACCAAATCTAGGTTATACGGATCATGAGCAGCATTGATCCAGTGAGAATACTAGAGTGAAATACACCTTCCTCTAATCAAAATGTTGTCCAACATAGGATCAACATCGGCTATAGTTGTGATTTTGGTTTCTTTGTAACCATTACCTGACATATTGTTTAACAATAATAGTTAGAAAATGCTCCAATTATGAACTAATAAAAAGTATCAAAATATGT